>MEJB01000008.1:1887329-2044150 GCA_001752375.1 Rhazya stricta | reverse complement strand
AAGCTTCAAAACATAATATTAACGAGATCAGTTTCAATATTTCTGCATTTTACTTACATATTTAAGCTTCTAAGCTCTTTGGCATTTCATTTCATGACTTGATTTAAATGAATTTGCACTTAAATAATTCTTAATTTCAACTTTTTGCTTGTTCAATGAATCACATTATTTAAATTAGGAATTTCTTGATCCGTGAACTAGTTTCCAAGGAATCACATTATTTAAATTTAGTTTCATTTTGGTGTTTGCTTTACGAGAATTATATTTAAAGCTTTACTATTCATATTTCTAAGTGACGTACTTCTAAGATTATGYATAAGTATGAATCCTCGTTGTGTGGTTTTCAAAACTCGAATCTTTTTTAACACAAAACTCACCATGCAGGCATCACTAGTCATCACTTATCTAAAGTCTTAATAAGTCATACTAGAATCTATCTTTAAGAACTCAAAGTTGAGATGAGAGAGGAAGTCAGACATTGTCGAATACAATTACTTGTTGAATCATGTGCATACATATAGCAGCAAAAATGAAAACTATTTGCAGTCATTTCCTTCTAGCAGGGGAATTTAATGAAAGCATAATCTTCTTTGGTTAGTATAAGTCAAATTCAAATTCTAAAGACAGCCATTGTCCACAAATAAGATAAAACTTCCACCCCCCATAATCCCACACCCTCAAACATTTTCTCTAGACATTCTTACCTTTAGGATGTAGAACTACAAATCGTCATACAATTTGAAGACGATAGAAAAACATCCTCCAATAACATTATTAATATTGAGCAAATACACATATCTCACATACAAAAAAAAGTAAAGAAGTAAACAAAAATATGCCGACTAATTTATCTCTACCTAAGTTCATTTCCAAACTCACAATTCCAATCTCGTAGATGGATCACATTCTAGTTGATATTCATCCCAGCCTATTGGACACTTTTGTGTTGCCTAGGCAGGGGGAGCATCGTTCTGTCCATATTTGGTAGGGGGATGATGATGTTACTCGCGAGAGGACTTTGTATGTCTAGCATAATGATGGACCTTCTTTTAATAGATATCGAGTAGCCCGTCGAAGAGTAAGAGACTATGTTGACATTGTGTTGGTCGAGAGGTGGCGTCCTGAGACCTACACTTTTCATTTTCACTGAGGTGAAGCTACTATCAATTTACACGATATAGCGATCTTGTTGGGTTTGCCCGTCAACGAGCATGCTCTTACTGGCGCCATTACGAATTGCACGCCTCCGATGTGGCAGGACACATGCAAGCAATTGTTAGGGTATAGGCCTAGTCCCCTGGAGATTAAGGGTAATAAACTTATCACTACAGGGTTTCAGAGACATGTCATGGATGTATTAGATGAGGATGATCGATGACATTCTTCATGCGCAGCGTGCTCGATCCCTTATCTTGCTTCTCATGGGTGGTATGATTTTCACAAACCACTCAAAAAACAAGGTTCATATGTGGTACCTTATTTAGTTATAGGATTTGAGAAGTCAGGTACATATAGTTGGGGATCAGGTGTCTTAGCTTACTATTASTGTGCCTTGTGRGATGTGACCATCACAAGAGCTCGAGAGATGACCGGTACCAGCATAACCATGCAGGTATCTTCACAATATTTATGTGAATTCTTGGTAATATTTGAATAACATTTTTCATGTTCTAATAATGATTGTTATTTCAAAATTTTCAAGTTATGGCTTGGAAGCGCCTTCTGATCTTTCAATCGCTGAGGAGGGATATTCCCCTTGCAATTATCGATGAGTAGGCACCATATGGGGCACGATAGCGTGTTCTATTTGAGTGTATTAGCCTATCCACCCATATATTGCTCGTTTATTGGGATCAACTCGATGCGATGTCCCCCATTAGTAAGCAAGTAATTCATTGTTAATATTATAGGCATTAAACCACTAGTGGTATGTTTTTTTTTTTTTTTTTTTTTTTGTTTATTTGGATATCATATGATGCAGTTATACACACTTTGGATCGTAGATATCTAAAGCATGAGGATATTTGGAGGGCGGCAGTCTCATTGATATGTTGGGCGACAGTTAAGATGACATACCCTCGTGGAGTGATACGATAGTTTCGGTTGAGCAAATGATCCTACCGGTAAATTTGTAAAAGTATTTCTTACACCATGTACAGCTTTGTGGATGGACTAGTAGCAATTGGGAGATAGAGCATTAGGCATATATTCAACGATGGGAGTATATTTGTCGTTATTGGCGATGTTGTGCATGACATTTGGCATTCTCAGGGAGATTACTTGGAGTGATATTGTCATATCACTCGCACATTGATCGGTAACCCCGAACATCGATGCTTGAATGTGGATGGATTTCAGAGCACTGGTTCTAATGTGCAGTTCCTGATGAGTTTGTTGGATGTTTTATATTTGTTTCAATCTAGCGTGAATATTTTATATTTTATAGTCTTTGGATTTAGTATTTTATTTTAATTGTAGCTATCTCGTGCAAATACCACTGTAGACAGACTCTCRGAAGCTTTAGAGAGTCACACTATTGAGGAGAAGGATGCATTGATTCGAAGAGCTAGAGATGCTTTGATTAGGTTTACAGTAGTGGAGACAGAGATTAGGTTGTCGACCGGAACCAGGTCCTCCATTCTCATTCGATCATCTATCCAGCATTGATCTAGAGATGAGAGTAAGTACCCGGTCAGATGCAGTGTGGAGTTACATGTGGTGGTAGACGACGACAGAGATAGCATGTCCTTGGTCCAGCTCAGTATCCAGCTACTCCTGTTTCAACTACGGGTGGGGAGACATCCAAACAACATATATTTGATCCTTCTTGTCTTGGCGGATTGCCGCTTATGTTAACATGGACATCTGCAGAGGAGGCACGACCTTCAGGAGCTATTGCAGATGATGAGACAAGATATGCTGGTGATCATCCACAGTATTGTATATCCTTCATCAGTTTATCAGATCACTCYGGAGGTTCTACCTGTAGCTGGATGACCATAGAAGACTATATGTCCCCCTGATCGCTACACACCTAGAATTATGTAGATCAATACGATTTTGTATTAGATACTATCACATACATTGTATTTTATTTTGTATTAGATATTATGGTTGAATTGAACTATGTTTGAGTTTATTATTGTTGGACTACCTTTGAATTTATTGAACGATGTTTGAGTTTATTAGACGCTGGACTATATGATAGTTGTAAAATACTTTATTGGAGATTTTTTTTTTTTTTTGCTTGCGTGTTGGTTGCTGGAATAAAGTTCCAGCTAGAACCATATAAAAAAATAAAAAGACGCGAGAGAAGGTTGCATCTTGTGAGAAAATTAATAGAAGACATAAGTAGAACTCGTGCCTTTTATGAATTTCCATGAAAGACGTGATCTTCCCTCGCGTTTCCAGTGATACATATGTCCCAGCTGCACAAACATTTGCAGAAATCAGGTCTAATAGAAAATTTGCAGATCTGAAGAACAAAAACTGGTGAAGAAGCTGCCCTATCTTCAAGGTTCATACCTGCAAATCTATTTGTAAGTAATTCATGGACATTACTCACCTAGTGTATCAGTTGACTACAGTTGGAGATTATTTTGCAGATTGTTTTTGTCTATATGAGATTTGGGAATTTTTTCTGTCTCCCAACATCAATTGAGAATATTGGTCAGAATTCCAATTGTGTGGGAAGGGGTTCAACAAACAATCTATTAATGTTATGAACTGAATACTGAAGAGGACATAGAGTTATTGTGGGATATACCCAACTAATTTAGGGTYAGTATATATGCACAGATTTTAGCAGAAGTTATGGCTAGACCTAGCCAAAGCCAAAACCAATCACTTCAATGGATGACGATTTTGATAGTGCACCTACACAAGGGATGAACCCCCAACAAAATATTAGGCCATAAACATCATTATTGATGGGAGATGGTGGATCAGGTGCTAATCCACTAGGTGATGCTCATTTGAACTGCCCACAAATATTTGGAGGAACGACATTGGATTATTCCTCACTTTACACATGCAGATTATTATGACATCTAATAATGAATAACTTTTATGCAGGGGCTATGTCGGCTTCTATAGGTGCTGCAAGTGCCTCAACTCAACCACCCTTTATTCCTCTTAACTTGACTCTACCTCATGTAACGGTTGTTCAGGAATTAGCACACAATGAATGCTCGCTAATGGAAGAATTAGATGAAATCTTGGATGGTAGACAAGAAATCTCAGATGATGTGAATAGATTCAAAACTGATGATGAATATACATTTGGCATTTGATACAGCCATGAGAGATGATGATGATGATAGTGTAAATGGCACACCATTTACAGGTTCCACGATCAATGCTAGAGAGCCTTCAATGATGCCATATGATTTTTAGTCTTATGGATTTTTTAGGATATGGGTTCGGGTGAGCCAATTGAAGAGGATGCTTTTGGTTTCTGTATTAATCAGTGGTCAGAAAGGAATAATAAGTTGAGGACATGTTTAATATTTCAAACTAAAAATGAGGTCACTTATGTGGTTATTAGTAATCATTAAGGCGAGCCTGGAAATATAAAGTTATAAAGAGCAAACATATCATGTACACTGCACAGTGCAAGAATTTAATTGATGCAAAAATTTGTTATTGGTACATTTGAGTAACCCTAAAAGCACTCATAGATAATGGCAGATTACGCAATATAAAAGGGAACACACATGTTTACCTCGAGTTGTAAGCAACAATCATTTCAATCTACCAGGTAAACATATTGCTATACACATTACACATCTTGCAAGGGAAGATCTAGAAATACCTGTCAAATTTGTGATTGTTGAAGTAAAAAGCTATTTGAGTTGGATTGCTCATACAYGAAGGGGTGGAATGCATAAAGGTTTTCCATTAATATGGTTTATGGGGATTGGAAAACATCTTTTTAGAGTCTACTGGCAAATTTACAAGTATTGAAMGWTACAAATGAAGGGACCATTATTAGATGGAAATATCATTCCGAAAACACTTATGATATGAAGATGTTTAATCAGGTATTTTGGGCATTTGAGCTGTCAATTTGGGATTTTCAATATCGTCGGTTAGTCATTTCAGTAGATGGAACTGTCTTGAGAGATCATACCGAGGGGTTCTCTTAGTCGTTAGTACACGGGATGCAAAAATCACGAGTTCACGCTAGTAATTATTGTTGTTGGGAAGAAGTCATTATCGAGTTGGAGATGGTTTCTCACTCTATTGAGAAATCATGTTCTCCTACAAAGGTATGTATGTTTGATATCCAATCGCCACAAAGGAATATTGGATTCAATAGAGCAATTTATAGAATAGCAATCACCATTGACAGTTCATAAGTATTGTCTAAGACAAATAAAGGCAAATTTTAATGCCAAGTTTAAGAATAGAGATTTGACAGAAGAAATGTACAAGGCGAGCAGCGAGTGCAAGAAAGAAAAATTTGCTGCCATTATGGAAGCAATCAAACTATGAAGTCCATCAACATATGATTATTTAAGCTCAATAGATCGTGATAAATAGATACTTGCATATGATAATGGTCGCAGGTATGGATGCTTGATAACAAATCTCTTTGAGTCGTTGAACATTATCATTAAGAATGCATAGGTCTTGCCAATTGAAGTAATAGTCAAGTTGATATTTGCTAAACTTGTTAAGTATTTTGCCGAACATCATGAGCAAGGTGCTTGTTCTAAACATCCATTTTTGCCTAGAATTTGGAAAACATTTTCTAATGCTGAAAGAAAGTCAAGGGCATATYCTATGACTCTGTACAATATATCACTTAACTTATATAGTGTCAAAACTCCATTTTAGGGAGATGGAAGGAGTAACAATATTTATACTGTGAAACTGAGTGAAAATGGTATTCTTGCAATAAATGGTTGGCATTTGAGGTTCCTTGCTCATATACTGTTGCAGTTGTTCATAACGGGGTTTGAATGCAATTGATTTGATGAATGTTGTTTGCTCCATTACATGCTACGATAATATATAACGAGAAAATTTCTTTCTTGTTGTAAATGAATATTTTTGGAGGCCACCACCCTTCAATCTGATTCATAATCCGTTGAATATGAAGGGACAATGTCCGAATCGAGTTRGAACTACAAGGATTCGATGTGACATGGATTACCAAAACCTCAATGAGTCTAGAAGATGCGAAAATTGTCATGGAATATGTCACAATAGAAGAAATTATCCCAACCGTGAAGTGGGTGGATGGATCTGATAGATAGTGTGTCTATTTATTATGTTGTTCTAAAAGACTTATTCCTATCATATTTTGTTGTTAATGCGAATTTTATTTTCCTTCATCTTTTGATAAGGATGTTGTTTGTTTATTTTATCTTATGCAATTCATGTTTTAAGGTTAAATGACAAGTTGGTATTTTTCTGTATTGGGCCATTTTGATAATAATCAAATTTTAGTTGGATTAAGAACACAAAAATAAAAATAAAATAGAAACCTATTAGATTAGATATAAGAGGATGTCTTATTCTTACACCTACTTTATTCTCAAACATAAGTTGCAACCTAGGTAACTATCGATTGGGCTAGGTAACTAGGCTTAATTTCTCCCTTATTCGATCATCCGTATGTGACCTGTTTTTGATAACTAATGGTTTAAGGTTAAGATATTATCATGTATCTTAAAATCTAAATGGTCATGGTTTCTCATTATTTGATTGATATTATGGAATGAACTAGAAGGCCCACAAAGCGAATATGTGAAATATATCTCTGTCAATCTCTAATTGATGATTGATGATTGCTTAAATAAGTGTAGATAATTCTCTTTTCTCCCGTTATTTTTATTGAAAAATAATTAGATTGAACAGGTTAATATTTTTTTGGATTTCTGTTAAGTGTTTTACATTTAATATTTAAACTTTGAATTCTTAGATTCAGGGAAGTTTGAACTTTTTTTGACTTGGTTTTGTGAGAAACATGTTCCACATATTTGATTGATCCATGGATAAAAAGCTATAATCCCATTATTTTGACCGATCTAGCMGGATAAATAATTAGGACCGAATTCAGGATCTGACGCAATTTCTTTAGTTTGATTTTATACCAAATGTTTGTTTGACTTTGTCTAAATATGTTTTGAACGGTTATTTTGTTTGGTGTTAAAGTTAAATGTGTTTGTATAGAATTGTGAACATTTGAAGCCTACAAATGATCCCTATCCCTCTTTAGGAGTATCTTAACAATTGGTTCTACAGAAGGTGGACAATCCTATTTGGTCAAATACCTAGCGACAAACTCTTATGTTCCTTTTTATTACAGGATTTCTGAACAAGGGCAGTGGGCAAAGAAAGTATAAAAATCCCTCGGATGAAATAGACGTGTCTATGAAGATGTGAACTACCTGCACCTGGACGGAAAGATCCTATGAAGCTTCACCGTTCCCTAGGATTGGCTTCGGGCCTTTCTTGCACAGCTTAGGTCCTACATTTTGTCTCCATGGATTGAGGAGAAAAGAGGCACGGCAGGGTCTGCTCCTCACTCAATGTTTTGTTTGAATTTTGCCGATCTACTGCCCTACACACACAATACCGACTACGGGCGACATAGATCTCATGAGACCCGCCCCCTATTTGAATATTCGGAGAATGACGTATATAAGTCGCATGGTAGGGACCTATTAGGGTTAACTGTGATCTTTTTGATTCAAGTATTGTTTTAAAAAGAGAGACTATAGGTTGATTTTAAATCTCTTCATAAAAAACTTTTCAATACTGTGTAAATGACATAAACGATTTTTATTTTGTTAAAATCTTTATTTAACTCTATTTATCCATTTTCTTTTTTAATGATTCTTTAAAAATAAAATTATGATTTTAAAAAGGATTATAGGATGTTCAATAATTGATTTCTAGATTATGACTGTATATTAATTAAACTATATTCAGTCTCAGTTAAAAGGGATCTCTACTTACTAGCTAAGTATACTCACTCTCTATTTTTCCCTCATCTAAAATGGAATTGAAGATGATAGTTTAAGATTATTTAATTGTTTATGTTATTCATAATATATTAAAACCTTATATTATGGAGATTTTTGTGTACTTATTAATGGTTATATAAAATTACGAAATAAATGATGCATTAGAAAACTTTAATATGTAAGGAAGGTTTGGTATGTTTTAGAAAAATCTTAGAGAATACGACATTGTTATGTTTCTAARATGAGTTTAGACCTAATTTCGGAGTGTGATAGTTGTTGTAATGAATATGTAGTTGCAGGTATTTTGAAAAGATRAATGTTGCTAGTGGAACATCTATMCATGAAAACACGAGTATGAGATGCGTTATRMGTGGAAATTAATAGTCAAAGTCATAAAAGAATTGTGAAAATTAGAGTGCTATTTAGCCCTATTACAAAGCGCGTTTTCCTTGACTATATAACGTTGATGTATAATGGATTTTTTAAGATATACTGCGAACCATTTTTTAACAATGTTCTACTGAATATATGTAAATTACATAGTATTTTTGTTTCAGAAAATTAGAAAATGGAAAAGCGAGGAAGCCTCGTGTTATGGATCAAAGAAAGCGTATAAAAGGGAGTGTTCGGTATCAATGAGCATAAGAAGCAGGCCAAAACTGACCTGAAGTTTCAGAGCGTCATAAGTGGCCAATTTCAACTCGTGATTGGCATCAAGTACGACCTTGTTGCAGTCGCAGACCAACCAGTCACTCACGCATACAAGGGAAAAGATTCTTCCTTCATTCACAGAGTTGAAATAGACTTAAAGTTGTATCATTTGTACAGAGTAGTCATATAAACAAAGTAATGGTGATTATGATTTTATCTTTTGCTCTATCATTGGATATTTTAAATTACTTTTCATTTCCTAATGAATTGTTATTGATAGTAAATATTATCTTATTTTTGCTTAAAAATGAACAAAKTTTACTATYAATAATGCATTATTCTTCYTAAAGTTAWAACATAAATTATTAAGTTTTAAAGATATTCGCCAGAATGAATATCATATTGAACCAARAGAAAAATTAAATAGTTTAAAATATGTWGGTATTATTAGAATTTTCTCATCGAATAAATATATGTTAGACGAACTACTATCTCTTTTCTTGGGGAATTGAAACATCATAATTCCCTTGGTGATTTATATCAGCGTAATAGTTGCATTTTTTTTCCCTTTGTTCAAGTTTTGTATCATTGGATTTTCCAAACAATGTTTTAACAAGATAATCATTAATATTTCAACATCAATTATATTGTCATTTTTCTCTTAGTTTCGTTGTATTTTTCCCAAATAATTTTTGTTTAACGAAACGGTTGTTGTATATATTAATCATTGAAGAAAAAGTATTGTAAATAATTATATGGTGAATAACTTTCCCGCTCTTAAATCCCTAAGCAATTTGCTCACTAATCCTCTCACCATTTTCCCTCCCTAATTAGAACACCTCTTCTTTTCCTTGGCTAAGTACAAAGAGGGAGTATCTTCCATCGAAGTATTTAAGACTAATTTTTGCTCATCTAATGCAGTGAATGCTTAATATACGCTTCATGGATACTTCGAAACACATAGAAATGAAGATTATTGCTATCATATTTGCCCTATACAAACTTATATGGAACACAAAATTATTAAGTGTAAAACTATTACGCTGGACATTTGAAAATTGGTAAATTCACTATTAGAAGCTCCTAATTCACGGATTTTGTGTCTTTTTACATTTGATGATCTTTCGCACAATGATTCTTGATCTATTTGTTTCTCAATAGAAACCCGCCAGCCCCGCCAGGCATGAATGTGCTTTCTTGCTTGTCTCTTATCATGACATTCAACCCGGTATGAAATAATTCCCTTGTCGGGCAGAAAAGAGGACAGGAAAGATAGGGAAAGACTGAGTGAATCGACAGTATTATTTTATCTTCATACTAACTGGTCGTCTTTACTTTGGATTGGCACGGCATAGCAAGCTCATCCAATGCACGTATCATTCTTCATTCTTAATCAAAATTATCAAAACTACTAATTCAGGTCATGCAGTAATTCTAGCCATCTCTTAAGTGCTCAATTGCCCATTTATGTCTCGCGCTTAAGAGCAAAATATCGAAGTAAGATGCTAGTAGGAGATTAGCATAGGATAGGTTAGAATTTCCACTGCATTTATTGTTCATCATGGCTTGTAAACCTGGAAGCAAATTTTAGACTGCCTCGAGATCCCGAGGAGGCCGATAATTAGTGAAATGATCAACGCCAAAACAAAGTCATATTTTCTTTTTTTTTTCCAAGTCTAAGTAAAGAAATGTTATCAGCTATAGCTGTTGGTACCATGCAAGATTTAGAAACATGCATGTTAAAAATGATAATGTAGCTAGCTAGGTTAGGGTATAGCTAAACCTAGTGAAGAATTGCTCATCCTAAATCCCATCTATATACCGAGCACATGAGAACACAGTGTCATGAGTGTCCTTGAATCAAGACTACAGAGCCTGGCCCGTGTTTGATTTTTGCCTGATAAATCCAAAACCGGAACATTAATGTGTTTCAACGATGAGAAAAAGTGCATTGCTTGAATGAGTTGCACGCAGCCTCCAATAGGTGAGCTTTGAAAATCTCGGGGTCCTCTTGCCAAGCTGCAACTTTCGTGAAATTACTTTGTTAAAAGAGCAGAAAGAGAACTCTCGAATCAAATTCTCCAAATGCAACTTAACAAGGCCCCAAAACATCAGACYTCATTTTTATCCATCTATGTATGTACCACTCCCTGGTGGTCCTCAATGATTATAAGTTCTGTGGTTCAAGAAGTACATATGTATACTGACTTCATTTTCAAATCGAGGCAGTATGATGTAAAGATATGTATCGGTAACTATTTGCAATATTTTCCTTTTTTTTTTTTTTTTTTGGGCTGTGGGGCATACAATTGCCATCTTTTTATAGCGATTGGGGATGATCATGATTGGTCATGTAAAAGCTAATGGTCTAGACTTGTGGTTCGATGATGGAAAGCAGCATTGGTCGGTAGCTCTCATTCTTAGGCAAGTTATGAAGGAAAGGGTTTTTAGATCATTTGACTTTAGGACAAGAAAAAATGAATGAAAGGTTCACTTTGCAGCATGATTGTTGGTGATGGTGGTTGTTTTGCATCATATTCTCTCCTTTTGTATTCCCATCAGCAAGATAAGGTGTCAAGTCCAAACTCCATGCTCCATTCTTTTTCCCCATTCCAGA
The DNA here is from genome assembly GCA_001752375.1 of Rhazya stricta. Classification (NCBI taxonomy): domain Eukaryota; kingdom Viridiplantae; phylum Streptophyta; class Magnoliopsida; order Gentianales; family Apocynaceae; genus Rhazya; species Rhazya stricta. Next base: position 2,032,903 of record MEJB01000008.1, on the reverse strand, counting down.
TAGAACAGTAATAACCGCCCAAGGTCGCCCTTCCACTGTTCTCCATTTCAAATACTAAGCTCTTTTCAGACCGATCCCTAATCCTGGCAAAGGAGGGTTAGCAGCAAGAGACCGACTCCTAAAAGAGTAAATTGACTTTACAAATAAATGTGGGGCAGTAATAATGAGATTGGATACAGGGAAAAGTAAAACTCTTTTTGACCATCCAATGAATTTCTTTTCTAGTGCTACAGAAATTATTTTAAATATTACATATACAATAAAGTCGGTAACTGCAAAAGAAAGTAAAAATTACTTTGCATGCATGGATCAGTGCCACAGTAATAACTAACCACAAAGAAGTCAAAAGATTGATTAAAAAAGAAAAATTAGTACTAGTTAATAGAGTAGGCAGTTGATCGTTAAACAATCCGGCCTTGTTTCACGTGAACCGGCGACTATCACGGCAGCAATGGACTTTTTACTCATACAGTACTGCTGACCAAAGTAAAAGGTGATGATGTTGGTAAAAGTGCAGAACAACACTCCGGGTATTTAGTCTACTCAATCTATGACAACGCCAACTCGTCAAAATTTTTTAATAGATTTTTTTACTATTCATTTTATATACGAATCAGAACATGATATTTATATATTTTTTAAATTCTTTTAAAATAAAAGATATCGAAAAAGAAATATTAAAAAAATTATGAATATAAATATTATAATCTGATTAGTGTATAGCAAAAAATATATTAAAAGAATTTACTAAAAAATCTCCCCAGAGCCTCACTATATCGTGCAGTTATGTGAGTCTTCATAAAATATAACCAGGAACAGAGGAAAAACCTCCAAAAATGTTGGCCGCTTTAGCAGATGATGCCGAGGATTATGAAAGAAATCATTTGTATTCATGATGTTTATGTTTGTTAGCTATAACTAAGACTTATTATTAATCGATCACATCCGACGGCAGAGAGAACATTAGTCAATCACATCATTGAGGCTTTAACTGCTAATTCTCCTTTCAATCTTCATTATTTAACCCAGGTGCTAATCCATAATTTACTCGACTTAATATGCAACTAATTATAATGTATAATGATGATCCAAACAAGATCATTTATCCAATTGTAGTATAAATTTAATTAGATTAGGTACATGGTTAATGATTCTCATCTTTTTAGACATCAACTATGTTGTTTAATAACTCAATATTTAAAACTTTAGTCCGATTGAAAAGAGGTTGAGTGCAAAAAATATATACCTAAATTAAGTCAAATTCGAAACATTTTTTAATGAGTATTAAATTTCTTATCACCATTTTAATATACGATTGTTGATTCATTGATATTAAATATCAACTATGATTGTCCTTAAGTGTAATGATTTATCTTTTTGTTAACCAGAATTGTCGCTAGCTAGAATGATTTATCTTTTTTTTCAACATATATCTAAATTACAAAGTACTATCACATATTTTTTTGTATATTGATAAATATAAAATATATCATATAATCACAAAATATAAAGTATTTCAATGTTAACATATGATATTTGTTGATTATACTATATTCATTGAATATATTARGTACTCGTGACATTTTTAATTAAATTAATTTAAATATTTATATTATTAATTTTATTTGATATATTAATTATGAATTTGTAATTGTTCATGAATTGATTAGATATTATGAAAAAATTTATAATGCAATTTAAAATTAATAATTCAGAATCTTTAAATAAATATGGGCATTATTTTGATGAGATCATCTAATTTTATTAAAGTATGTCTTTGACTTTGCTAAAAAATTGAGAATGTGTATAGAACATATTGAATTGGATTGGAGTGCTTGAAGTTTAAGTTATGGATTAATTTCACAAGATTTACGTGCGTGACACCTTAATCCTGAGTGGTTAATGAACTGTGTTTATTAAAAGTTTTTTGAGGTGACAATGAGTGACATTAAATTAATAATCAACATATTAATATATCTTGGGAATTAGAGTGAAGTGAAGGTGGAACATGTATTTGTAATATATAATTTATCACCCTCTAATAAGCACGGTCATGCCTCATTAGTTGTTCTGAGGTATAGTTTAAACCTGAGCTCATAAATTGGATACTAAATTAAGTGTGTGATTTGATAACATGATAGTCTCAAATAGAAGATGAGAGATGAGGATTAATATTAACTTATGGTGTTGATTTGAAAATTAAATAAGGTAAATATGTTAAAATAAAATTAATTATCTACTAAAAGTTGAAAAGTGACATACTCTCAAAAATAGCTAAAAAACTCTATTACAACCTACATTNATTTTATTATTTTCTTAAAAATGTATTGGAAATTTGTTTTTGTTGGGTAGCATCATTCATATAGGACTAAACAAGTTAAAATCTTGATTGATTGATCCTTTATTCTTTATTCTGTGAAAWTAAGTAGAGGATTATTGATGATATTTTAATGATTAGTAAAAATTTAAACTTGTATTTCACATTATTTTGAATATCGTACAATTTAATGATCGTAGATTTTTATTTTGCAAAACATACGATTTTCATTTTCAATTATGGAACATTAAATCTTTCAATTGGGTGAATATTACAACTTGTATTTTGTATTCCTTTAAATGTAAAAAAATTCTACCTCCTTTATTGAATTTAAAGCATGTCACATTAAGTTAAAATATATAGATGAAGAAAGTCATAAATTGATCTTAAATTACGGTCAAAAAATTATTATTATCCTTACATTGGAAAAAAAGTGAATTAATTGCATGAAAAGAAAATATTAACTTATCGTGTTGATTTGAAAATTAAATAAAGGAGGTAAATATGTTAAAATAAAATTAATTATCTACTAAAAGTTGAAAAGTGACATACTCTCAAAAATAGCTAAAAAACTCTATTACAACCTACATTTAAAAATGGATGGAGTAATATATTACTTGGCATGCCAATCATAATTAAGAATGTTATTTATCATAATGAATATATCAATTAGGATAAGTCTCAAAATATCAATATTTTCCAAACTAATTGGGATAATATTGGAGAGAACTCTTGGGAACTATATATAGTTGAGAAGCTTAACTAAGATATCCTCTGTATTCAATTTTAGTTAACATTCAAAGAATTAAAATGAAACTAAATTAAGTTGCATGTATTGCTTTGATGAATATTAATTAGTGAATACATTTTACATAAGGAATATATTAATAAAAGTAAAGTAAAGTATACATGTAAATTGTGAGGGAGATACTGAAATTAACATCTATAATTGCATATATCAAGGGTAATAACATTTTAAATAAAAAAATTCATCTACAAATACCTTTATTAAATTCACTTGARTTGATGCATCTGCCTCTGATTTGACATGTTCAAGAGGCTATGCTTTCCAAAGAAAAAAGATATTTACTCTTCTATTTCTCATTACATTTTTACATTCTTTTAGTCATAGTGATAAATGAAATTTTCTCCGCTCAATATACGTGTATACAAATACTTCTTCCGCTTCTTTTCCTTTCTTTTGAAACAAATATTTTTTGTTATAATCATTTATTGTTGGATATGTGTTCTAAATTTTGAAAATCATCAACAAATGAAACACTTTGAACCTAGCTTGCTCAATTGATTTATAARCTAACATTTTACTTAATATGTCTCTTTAAATACTCAAATACTTTCTCTTTATTTATAAGGTGTAGTTTTCTTTTATATACATATACCATTTCTAACCAAATTTTAATATCAAAGTCAAAATATCAAAAAATAAAAATCAAATCAAAGTAAGATTATTATTTAAAAATGAGTGTAAGGTGGAAGGATAAAAACGTCCACAATTTGTTATATTATAAATTATAGATCATAGATATACAAATTTATATTCATTTTATATTAACTATTTTCAAATAAGTTACAAGCTTATCAACATTTATAATTATAGATGACAAATTAAATGTTAATTTACTTATTATTTTTTGGGTAAATACATGTATATTAACTCTTATTATTAAAGCATYTTACCTAACTAATATTGTCTATCTTTCTAGCACATTTCATTACTTAGACCTCATTTTATAAAATTAAAGTCTAAAGTCTAGAAAGTATGTAGCTAAAGTTATGATGCACGTCTGAATTTAAATYTTGAATTTGGTAACTTAATCTGCAATGTCTTAATATATTAAATAAGATTATCATCATTTAGAATTTATATAGAAGGAATTAATAATCACTTCAACGTATTATAACATTATGAAATTATATTATCAAACCTTTTTTATTTGATTAGTTCTTAATTTATTTAGTTTTACGTGTCGAATTGAATTATCAAACAAGGCATTAGCTGTTAAAGCAATAAAATTAAGACCTCGTTTGATAAAATTGAAGTATGACATATGAATTTGAAGTGTAAAATCTAAAACTGGACTATGAAATCTAAAAAATAATTATATTCCTAAATGGCAAATATTTATTTTATAACATCTAAATACGAATATCGAATTTAGTAATCTAACTTGAAATATRTTAACATATTAAGCCAAAATATTATTACTTAAAATTTATAGAAGAATAAAAGGCAATATTAGAACATCTCAAAATTAGATTAGTAAATGAATTTAATTTAATAAATATTGTATTTAATTTTAATTATTAAATTTAATTATCAAACTTAATCACTTTTATATTCTTCTAGCGTAATTGTTCAACTTTTATATTAAAGGCCAAATTCGCCCATCCAAAACGGGTTGATACATGCCTACCGTTCATTGGCCCGACTAGAATAGAATTAATTAGATTATATTAGATTAGATGAATTGATATTCTGTCTCTTTATATAGTGTAAATATATTTTTCCTTGAAAAGCCAGATGACAATGTATATATATGGTCGGAGACAATGCATAGGTGTAGATGGCACATTTTCCACCTATATATGATCTATTTAATTTGTACTTTTTAAATATTCACTAATAATATCTTCACTCCTATAATGTTAATGATTTAACAATTAGAGATAATTATTGAATTTAAATTTTTATATTATTTAAAAATAACTCTTGACTTTAAAAATTATTTTTAATATATTATTTAAAAAATAAATGACACGTCGGTCAGAGCAAATGACGTTAATATTATGTCTTAGAGCTAATGAATGAGTTTCATTCCCCTTCTCATAAACATTAATCTAAGGTGGATTGACATTTTATATATTAACGATCTTTCGTAAAATTTTATTTAAAGTTAATAATATAGCATTGGAGATACTCTAAATAATTTATCAAGAAAAAAGAAAAATATTTACAAAATAGGGAGGGATCAATGCCAGGATCCTGCCATCTGGTCAAAATTAGAAAAAGGTAYGTGGTATTATATTTTTTTGCTTTTTTATTTATGAAGATGGATAATTTTTATGAGTTTGATACGAAAACCTTATCCATCAATTACAAGGATATAGGTAGAAGTTGTGTATGAATATGTAGATAGTACAAGATTACAAAAATAAGATGCAGAAGTTAATGTATATTTTTTTATCGTGGATAACTCCCGTGACTTTCGTAATAAAGACTTTATATACTAATTATGATTATAGTAATAAAAGTCGTGTATTAATGGTAAAGTAACATACAAGATTACGATAATATGTGTAAAAGTTATGATAAAATGATGACATACATAACAAGATTATGAAAATCTAGATAAAAGTTGTAATATGACCACGTTACATAGTATCGGATTACAACTAATATGTGTAAAAGTTGAGGTATACAGACAAAAGTAAAAATATGTATGGTTGACTGAACGCAGACCTCTATATAATCTGCTCCAAGATAGACTATTCTTCCAAAAAACCTCCACAGCAACAGTCCCGAATCAGCTTCAGAAAGCTACAGCACAATGTCACCTGCTGCAGAAGATAACGTTGTTGTTTCTAACATGAAGCTTGAAAAGATGCTGAGCATGAAAGGTGGCAAAGGAGAGGCTAGCTATCTCAACAACTGCCAAGCTCAGGTATTTCCTCCATATGTAACCTATATGTCTGTAGTCTTTGGATGGGAATTTCTTCCTTCCCATCAATGGAACCCTCCCTCCATGTCTGGTTTTCATACATGGAGGGATGGAAGAGGTTCCCTTTCTAGCCTCTTGGCAAAGTCTCCCTTCTTTCTCCATTGAATTATATCGGAGATTTTCTGAATGAATTTCGGAGGTTATTTTGATGATTTCCGTTACTTGGCGGTGCTATATGGCAGGCTCAACATGCTCGGTCTGTGATTCATCTTCTAAAACAATCCCTGGACGGAGTTCAACTAAACAACCCAGATGTGCCTTTCGTTCTTGCTGATCTGGGATGCTCGTGTGGCAGCAACACAATCTATATAATTGAAGTGATCATCGAGCATATGAGCAAGAGATATGAGGCCTTAGGCTATGAGCCACCGGAGTTTTCGGCTTTCTTCTCTGATCTCCCTTCCAATGACTTCAACACTCTCTTTCAACTTCTGCCCCCTTATGGCGGCAGCATGGAAGAGTGCCTTGCTTCCAATAGCCCTCGCTCTTATTTTGCTGCCGGAGTTCCTGGCTCCTTTTACCGCCGCCTCTTCCCTGCTAAGTCCATTGATATTTTCTACTCAGCATTTTCCTTGCACTGGCTCTCTCAGGTTAAGCTTGATATGATTTTTACGTATTCCTTGTTATATTAGTATGATCAAAGACAGTAACCAAATTTTGAAGGTAAGAAGCCTTGGTTTGTTTACGACTTCCTGAGGAGGATTTTACAGCTGAACCATACTTTAAAACCAGACTATTCATGGATCATGCATGGTTTCAGCAAATTAATTAGCATCCTAAACATTCATCCTCTTTGATTTTGTGATAGTAAAAAAGTTAACATTATAGACTTACTAACCGCCCCTGGTATTGATAAAGCTCATCCAAAACCACCTTTCAGATTGTGGAATGCTTGAAGCCTTTTGTCCTATTTCAAAATTCTGTCATTCTTCTTTAATCTAGCAAGGGAGAAAATCTTGTATTTTGATCACATCGTTGTTCTTACATTTATAGCAAACTTTGTTTTCGTATAAATTACTTTTCGAAATACATGCACTACACAAGTATGATATCGTGCTGTGCTGAAATGGATTTTGAAATATGCACGTTCTTTGTCCTTTTTTTGCGGTTTGCTTTGATATCTTCATGCAGTTTGGGGTACAAGCAGGCCTTTGCGCGCACTTAATTTGACCATTGTCTACCTTACCCAAATCAAATTTTTATGTAATCTTAAAGCATGGGCATAATATGTTGACTTGAAAGCACATGTTTACCTACTTTATGTTTTGGAAATGAATGAAAAATTAATTATTGTGGGACGCAGGTGCCTGATATTGTGGWGGATAAGAAATCATCTGCGTATAACAGAGGTAGAATATCTATCCATGGTGCAAATGAGGCTGCTGCAAATGCCTACAGAAAGCAGTTCCAGACTGATTTAGCAGGATTCCTTAAATCAAGATCAGTGGAAATGAAGAGGGGTGGGTCAATGTTCTTAGTTTGCTTAGGCAGAACCTCTGGAGACCCTACAGACCAAGGGGGGGCAGGGCTTCTCTTTGGGACTCATTTTCAAGATGCCTGGGATGATCTTGTCCGGGAGGTAATCATTTGATATTATTCAAAACCTTGTATTTTGCTAGGATTTGGGTTCAACAAATTTCCATGCTTCACCAAACGGACCAAAAAGTGGGTACAGCTGACCCGTAAAAAGGCAAAAACGAAAAATATTGTAGGCACAGAAAGGTTTGATGGTCAAATGTCGGAAAACAATTGCTAACCTCTCCTTTGGGATAAATTTCCTCACCAATTTCAGGCTGCAGAATCCAAATTGTAGGTCTCGGAATACGTGATCCGAACCAATTAAGCACAGAAACACAGTGCTAGGCAATAAGAAATCCATCATTTTAACTACTATAAGTGGACAGTTCAATGGACTTTCTAATCAATCAATCATGGAAAATGTGGTCTGGAAATTGTAATATTTTTTTCTGTTTGTTCCCTATCCACAGGGCCTAATTACTAGTGAGGACAGGGACAACTTCAACATTCCGGTGTATGCACCTAGCCTTCAGGACTTCAAGGAGGTAGTCGAAGCTGATGGCTCATTTGTGATCAACAAGCTTGAGGTATTCAGAGGAGGAAGCCCTCTTGTTGTGAACCATCCTGACAATGCAGCCGAGGTTGGCCGAGCCCTTGCTAACAGCTGCAGGAGCGTCGCCGGGGTCCTAGTCGATGCCCATATCGGTGATRACCTCAGCGACGAGCTTTTCTTAAGGGTTGAGCAGAGAGCCGAAAACCATGCTAAAGAGATTCTTGAACAGCTTCAGTTCTTTCATGTAGTTGCATCTCTTTCTTTGGCATAGAGAAATAAAATTGATGTGTACACAATATAATACAGGAGAAAGGGCTTTTYTTTTTTATGGTCAGAGTCTTGTTTCTCTTTTGTTACAGCTGTAGTTACCTTTTCAKCCCATAAAGTCTTTGTATATTGGTGTTTCCTTGGTCCAAACAAGTAAATAAAGTCATTAATTGAAGCCTTTTACTTTCACTTCCTTCATGGCTTGCACATTATTATGTCCGAAATCTATTACTAATTTTGTCAAGAATGCCAGATTTGATTCCATAATTCAGACATGAGCTGGAGGTTTTCCTGTTTCAGTTCATTTTCTATATCTTTTGTTGCAATTATCTTTAAAGTGAGTACTAAAGGGTGTTAGTTATTTCAGTTGAAATTCTCTGTCAAATGTTTCTTCGATCTTCACATATGTCCTCCCTTCCACACACCACATGGATTTTCAAGTTTCAACCTTTGCGGCATTCTATGGCCCAAGAAAAGGGAAAGAGGGAGAAGGGGATCACGTTCTCGATCAGAGTCGAAGAAAATTTAGATAAAATATCATAATAGAGTGGACTTTGCAATTCATCACTCTTTTATTCATCAGTTAACTACTTAAGAAAATACAAAATTTCTAACGAGTATTGTAATATTATTACTTTCGAGATTGTTCTAGCTTCGTAATACATCTTTATAAGGTGTAAGATATCAGTAAACATGAAATATTCAGACAACACACAAATTTTCGACTCACTCTCAGACGTTCTCAAAATGTCCTTCTGGTGAATCCAATATGAATATYTCAGCCACTTCCGGTAGCCTAAAGCTAACTTTCTTCTTGATTTTCCCACTRTGGCTTCTGCAAAATGAGGAATCTTCAACTTCTCCTCCGTGAGCATCAATGATGAAACTTTCCCTGGATTTAGCGAGGCAGCTTTCTTGGGTTCTATCAAATGATGGATGAACTCTGTTACTGTTAGATGTTTGCTTACAGACGTGGAACTCACCTTCACCAGTGAAACTTAGATTCAAACCTGGCGATGCCAAGATCCATTCCTCTAGAGTAACAAGCTTACGTGAGTTCTTTAATAGGTGCTGTTTCTTTTCTTGTGGTTGCAAATGCGGTTGCCTCTTCCTCTTTTTCTTTGCTGACCACATGCATCCCTTCATAAACTTGATCATAGATGTTGTTAAACCCACATTTCCGTCCTCAGCGTCTTGCTGGGGTGATCCTCTAGCATTTGTTTGCCCAAAGCCCCATAAGGGTGTTTTCATTTTTTTTCAAATAATGAGAAGGTATCACTAAAAAGGATGCGAATAGCATACAGATTGAAGATGTTTTTTATGGTGAGGTGAAGAAGAATATAAATGAACCATTGGCGGCTCTCCGATAGAAACAATGTCTCCTAGAAGGAGTTGTTAGCCAATAGCCATCTGCGAGCATAGATGCGTACACAACATCACTCATAGTTATTACCATTTGTGACAGATAGTTTTTAGTCTTAATCTAGATGGTTGGATCCTTCTAGGGATAACTTCTCTCTCTATAATTCAGTTTGTCTTCATCGTTGAGGCCGCTAAGAATGAGCCAGCCATATCCATGAAAACTATGGCATCTCTTACGTTCAGCAACTAAACAAAACYTTTGAATTGTTCTACACATGAAGACATGAGGAACTGTGGTCCTTTGCTGAATTCATACAGATTACAGCTTTCTTCTAGACCATGCTTGCATCATATAATAGGTGGTGAATGCAAAGATTGGAGATCTCACACTGTTCACTTCATAAACACWCAAAAGTAGTTAACTCAGAGTTCCCTGGTATAGGATACACAAACCTAAACATGTATTGGAATGGCGGCTGTCTCTTCCGACGTTGTACAAAATCAGACCAGGAATCGAGTGCCACTGCGTGTAAAACATATAAAACATATGGTTTATAGCCTTACTGTTGCCGCGAATGAAACAACTAACATCAACTCATCTCCTTGGATCAAGTAGTGCCGAAGGATTAGTTGACCATCGACGTACTTTGTGAAACGAAAAAGCCACAAGTCTAAACAAAGAACAGKATAGAAACCAGAAAGGATACAAAGTTGACATAGTCCGACTTAGGGAACTAAAATTGATCAGACTGATATGCTCTTATCGATTAAAGTGATCGGACTTATCCTAATAACCTGGTTTCTGCGCGTATATGAACCCAAACCAAAAATCTTTGTACTGTTACTCACCAAGTTACTGGTTCTATTATCCATTCTTAATTTAATGACAGTCAATAAATTATAATTATAACGAGTCAAGTGAAATAAAAATAGAAAAGATCATATTATATATTTAACGATAAAAATAAAATTAAAGTTAGTATTCATTAAATGATGATTTGAATTACTTTTTTTTGGTATGATTTCTTAATATGATTAAGTTGTATATAACTTGTTAATTATCACTAAGTTACCCATTCACCATAAAACTATTCGATCTTAAGCCTAAACGTTAGTTTTTCTACATGACCCGTCCAGTAGTGGGCAATTTTGATATGGAAATTACATGATAATTTTATGCCATAAAAAATAATTCGTTACAAAACGACCTTGTTTGTTTAGTAATGAGTGAGCTTGCCATTAGTCGCAAAATCACAAATTTGGACTGTTAAACCGGATATCTCATTGGCAAAAGGGTTGGACCAATTGCGAGCAATACCAGTAAGTAGGCACAATTAACAAATAGTTATAGTTGAAGTGCCTCAAGGTTTCAACTTATAAACAGAAATTTTATCCCAATCACAGTCCTCTGCTGAAATGCATGCCGCCATCTCATTGAGGGCAAGAAGCAGGGCTCGGGGAAAACTACATGATCCAAAAAATTGTTTAACTGAAGCCTGCAAAAGGACACCCGTATCCAGATCTGACATTCAAATTGTACAATAATCTTATTTATCAAAGTCGATGAGATAAATTGGCTTCAGCAGGATCACAGCAGGTACTGAACAAGTAGCAGATTACTCCGAAACTTAATCGAAATTGCTGTGCAGTCTGATTGTTAAACCATCGTCRGCCGCAACAAGGGGTGATCCTGCATCAACAACCACTACATGTTTTTGAACCGTGAAATGCACTAGGCATTCACAAACTATATTCAACCATACAACATTACCAGAAATGAGAGATTAAAATATCCAATTGTTTTCACCACTAAACGTGTTTAACTTCCCATCCATGAGCAACCTACAACTACCACCAGCATCTACGTAGCGTCACCTCTGTTAGTTTATCTTTCTGCAGCCTCTCAAACCAAACTTTCTTTTCCGACAGTTCATAAGAGATACGTTTCTACTTTTCTAGTAGTAAACATGCTATTTCACAAACTTCCAAAATCCAAGCTCAACTTTAGCTCCAGTCAGTGTGTCAGTTACAGCAACTTTTCATGAATAAAATCCCTTTRAACAAATAAATTAAACCAAGAAAATAAGAGAAATATAACCCAGTCGATAGTCAGCTATGCAATATAGAAAATAAATTCAGTGCCCAGCTGATGGATTTGTCAATAATTCGAGTGCTTTCTTAAGGTGTTCTACAGCAACAGGAACCTCATCAAATGCCAAGGCTCCAACTGCAAACCTAGCAGACTTGTGTGCTTCAGCAATCTTTTCAGGTGGAGGCTGGTAATTGCTGTCATAATGGAACGTTTGTGCAGAAGTTGGTGCGGCTTCTGAAACGCTCCCATTTCTGCCACTTGAATCATACTGAGTGCTTGATGAATATTTTGGCARATAAGGAGATGGCYAGGTAGAGTAAGAAGTATCAGAGCCCTGATAGTAAGAAGGATAATGAGATGGAACCGAGGGAAGACTGCTCTCTGTAAAACTTGGGTATGACTGGAAGTTGGGATATGAAAAAGTGGTAGCGTCATGGGAAGGATAGTGCTGTGGCAAGTGCTGCTGGGATTCTGGCTGGTATGCTTGTTGATGATAACGGTGTGAATAAGAATTTTCAGATCCATTGGTTGAAGGGGGTTGATGAAAATTATGAGAAGGATATCCATCAGTAGGATACGAAGATGATGGTGCAATGTTTGAAGGTGGTGAATGTGGAACAGTTGCTGAATTCTGGAAATTAGCTTTATCATGCATTTGAGGTGATGAACCTGATTCAAAGGATGGTCCAATAGCTGAATCATTTCCTGGTGGAGATGCATAATCTGTTTCCATTGGAGGTCTACTAGAAGAATCACTGCTTGGCGGAAGTGGATAATCTGCATCTGTTGCAGCTCCAATATCTGCCTTAGTTTGTTTTGGTTCCAGGTCCTGAAAAGAGTAATAGTCAGCATTGAGTATTAAGGTGCAAAGATATTTTTATGCTTCTGTGGTCAAACGATTGTACAATTGATCAATAATTCTATGAGAAACTTAACAAGCCATGTTCCTGCAAATTGCATRAAGCACTTCTGCAGACATCTCTGAAGTACAGAGAGGCTAATTATCAATCTCCGTTGTTAGAATTGGATCTGTATTTCTGGTAACAGACAAGTCCAACCATAACAGGGGCTATTCAATAACTGAAGAAATATGATCAGGTACCAGATGCATACATATTCACCACTTGATGGCACCGATAAATCTTTCTCACCACCAGGAGGTCCTGATACAGGCTTCCTCCCTTCTTTCAAAGCTTTTCTGATATCTGCTGCTTTCCATGCAGCATACTTCTGCTTCTGTTCAAGCTGTTGAAAAACATTAAAGAGATYAAGTRTACCAAAACATTAGCAATCAAAACGGTTAAAATGGTGATAAGTTAAAAAACAAAATGKTACAAACAGAAAAATAAAAATAATAACAATAATCACAAGTAATAATAATGTCATAGAAACTCACATCAGGATGAAGTTCACCAAACTGATTTAGGATCTCAAAGAAGATACTAGCAGCATAGAAAGTCTTTGCAGTGTTCCTATAGAAATATAGAAGGTTATAATGGTTGATAAAAATCTTAGAAACAGGTAATTAAGTATCTAAGGAGTTGGAACTTCAATTTTACTATATGTAACAAATTCTGACAAAAGCATAGAGAATGCAGGACATAATCTCATTTCCAGTAGCAGGAATGGAGATCTTGTTAAGAAGACTAGAAAAGGTAACCAGATTACACACTTTCCATGTCGCTTACCTCTTGGACATGAAAAAATCTGGATTCAACATGGCTCTTGCGGTTGACAAGACAACAATAGTAAAAATTCCAGGAAAGTTAAAAACATTTAGGACTAACCATGAGGAAGTGCTCTATGACATGGTAAAGGGTAAGACTACAAGATTTAGGACAATTCTGAAGCCAACTAAACAGTAGGATAGACAAAAATTGCTAATTAAAAATATTTAGAACACTATCACGATAAGCAGTCTTCTTATAATCAGATTAAAGCGTCAGCATAAATTTTGGGTTTTTGAGAATACAAGGAATTCATACAAGAAAAGAAGTGGGCAAATACACATAATAAACCTTRGTTGGACCCCAACCACAGCTCAATGGGACCACATTTGGCATGAACTGAGGTATATTACAGCTGAGCACAAACATAAGCTCCCATTATTAGGTGATTAGAGTCCTATATTTTCACTACTAGTAAAAATTGCATTTGGAGCAGTGATCAGAAGCCACTATGTGTGTCAGGGGGGAAGGCGTAACTTGCTAATTACTAATCATAACTTGAATTGAAACTCAAAGAACAGAAGGACAAAAATAAAGTAGCTGTTTGCTTATGAGCGTACTAGCTTCTGATTCTTCTTTATTCAGAGACAAAATTCCGATCAGCTCCTAATTTTCCTTTTCAGAAAGCAAATTTGCTAGCTTATATGTGCAGTTCATCCAAGTACAAATTACTCYAGTGAGATTGGAAAACTTCACGGTTGATATTCTAACCGAAGTTTCTCCAAAAGAGAAATACACAGGGATGTTTGTTAAAAGAWCAACCCATAATTCACCCATGAGTTGCTTTTTGCGCCACAGGATATGCATAGTTTCATCATGAGTGACTCAAACTTGCCTGGGAGATTAGAGAAAATTAATATATCAAGCCATGAACACTAACCATACAAGTGGCCTCATGCTCAATTCTTGGAAACCATGAAACATATAGAACAGCTGTCACATTAATAAGACTATTGCGGCAGAAGATAAGAAGAAGCATACAAATCTGCTCGCCCAGCACGATCTTGTTTGTCAGCCTTAGCAAATACATTCGAGGCAAATCCCTCCAGATGTAAATGATCATCAGGCCCCAGCTTCAATGACTTCTTATCCTGAAGGAGCAGAAGAAAAAACGAAGACGGGAAAGCGATGAAGATTATACACCTCGTTGGTGTAGGTCTATAATGCAAACTAAGTTGGTTAAGGACATTTTATGATGAAGAATACTCGTATTTCAGCACAGAACCAAACCTTAGCACCAAAGAAATAAACAAGCAGAACTTGTCACATCCCTAGTATGAGTTCTTTGGTGGAAATCATAATAACTCATTTCAAACACTTCCAAACCACTATAATAAGTTCTTGGAACATTACCATGTAGATTGATAAATAAGTTTATAAAACAAACTCTTTCCAATTTTGGCAAATTCCATCAGCTCGATCAACGCCCCCAATCCCAAACCACAAGAGAAGAGAACTAAGAAAAAGACAAAGAAGACCATGAAAATCCAAAGGGAACGAAAACCTTCTCAAGTTGCTTCATAAGGGAAATAAGGAGAGAACTGGTGGTCTTGGTACGCTCGCTCTGCGGAATCCTCAACCCTCGCTCCATCGCATATAATCGGCCTGGWAAAAGTTCAAAGCGGGAGAAAACAATTGAATACAAAATTAAACCACCCCGAATTCTTCGAAGAAACAAAAAGTTCATTCAATTCCTAAGTTAGGGTTTTAAAGAATAGATAATCAGGGAAGCAGAGATCCCCATGTACGTAATAAAAGTATAGATATATACAATAGTAAGCAACGAGGGGTTCGTGTTTCTGCAACTCATCAGCTCGTTGAAGGTATGGCAATAACAGCTTCGCTGGTTCGTTCTCATTTGCCATTGTTGCACACAAGAGAGAGAGAGAAGAGAGAGAGAGGATTGCCACTCTGCTAAAGAAACTCCCGTTGTTTGCCTGACAAGGCTTCCTTCTTGACTTCATAGCGACGACGCCAGCCCATTTCATTGCCGAAACGCACACCGCATCGGTTTTGTAGTTTCGCTTAACGCGAATCGCGAACCGCTTTTTTTATGCAATAATATTAATAATACTTCTCCTTTTTCTTATCTTAAATCTTGTTTAATATTATTTCATAATGATGCCTATACTTTTAATTACTATAAAATTTAAAGCGTCAAGAGCTTGAATTGGTATTAAATAATGAATGCTAAAGAAGGATATAATAGAATAAAAGATCTCAGTCCACTATTGTTTTCCTTCTTTTAATGATGCTATACATTTATGCCTAATTACAAGCAAGCCCCAT
Source organism: Rhazya stricta (assembly GCA_001752375.1). Classification (NCBI taxonomy): domain Eukaryota; kingdom Viridiplantae; phylum Streptophyta; class Magnoliopsida; order Gentianales; family Apocynaceae; genus Rhazya; species Rhazya stricta. The sequence goes on along the minus strand of MEJB01000008.1, from coordinate 2,017,038 downwards.
TAAAATCACGAGCGTGATGATGAAGTCATTATGATTACCTAGAAAAATGAAAAAATCATTTTGCTAAAAGCCGCTTATAAAAAAAATTCTACCACTCAATCCATTTTAACGAAAAGTTAAGAATGCCCCAAAATAGGAACTTGATTTAGCTTTGCCCAATATTAAAAATCATAAAAAGTTCGATATTATGAAATTTTAAATTTATAATTATATTTTAAAAACTTCTACCTGCATATTACTATTTTGAAAAAAGACTAGTCACAATTATAGTAGTTTTAAAAAAAAAAATAAAAAAAGCTAAAACTCCAAGGTGTATAGAGTGGCCGACTTTTGCTGAAGTGAGCTTACGTTATTTAAACGTACTTCGTTTATCATTTAAAATAACAATTCATCTAACACAACATACATAATTAAGAATGTATTGTAATCCTTATATCATTGTTAATAAAAAATATATTTTGTTGAATTTTACTACCTTATTGGAGATTAGCTAAAATAATGTAATATCAACAGAATAGAAAAAGACTTTCAATATTGTCTTGCTTGGAAAAATGTTTTCTAAGAGACAACTCACTTTGAAGACATATAAGTATATATAAGCATATAGTATACTAAGAAATATATATATATATATTTGTATATGTAAAATAATCCCTTGCTTTTTTAAATATGTAATAATTCAATTTTTATTTTTATTTTTAAAWTATATCACAATTCAAATAATATCAAGATATCATTAACTATTATTTTTCATCTTCACCCTTAATTAATTTTCAAATCAACCCTATTCAACATAGAAAATCAACATTTATTCTCTAATTTGCCTCAATTTTCCTATGCAATTAATTCTCTCRTCTTTTTCAAAATACAAATAAAAGAAATTGCAACAATAACTTTAAATCGATTTGTTATCTTCTTAATCTTTGTATTTTACCCTACCTACATGCTTTAAGAAAAACGCAGGGAACAGAAGGAGCATCGTACAAAGCATTAATGCAACTATGCAAGGACACAGCGGTCAAATTTTAAGGAGATCGGGATTTGCACAACAAAGTCATCTTTATTGGTAGCTCCTCGTCTAAAAACTCAATGAAGCGGACAAACTTGTCTTTCCACGTACGTTACTTCAGCTAAGGATCTCTTTAAACTCGCCATCTCATTTTCACAGTCCATAAATGATAAAAACCAGTGCAGGAAAGAGGACGGGTATAGGACGGGAATAGTACAACAATTGACAACTAAATTTCTAATCGACTTCTTATTAAAATAATGTTTGAAATGATGGTGGAGATAAAGAGAAGAAGCCTATGCCAGGTATACTAATCAATCATAGACAATGGGATGCAAATAAGGGAATGACAAATGTTCCAACACGAAATCACTATTGGTAAACTACCCAACAACAGAACTGCTAAGAGATACTCAACACTACGTTTTTATGGCCCAAAACTAAAAGGAATAAAAAGGAAGAGAACTACATATTGTACACCAACTGCAATTCTGCATCAATTGTCAGAAGGGCCTCCGGTGCCACCCACCACCTCCTCCTGTTCATAACACTTGAATGTTATGATTGTCCTCTGAGATATAAGTATTATAAACCAACGAGCACATAATTCAAAAAAAGGTGAACCGTAAAGGCTTCTTTTTAGAAACAGATCCATTATATTGTTACTCAATACGAAAAACAGTKTATTTAAAAATCAGTGAATGATTTTCTTTATTTTCTGCGGCTTTGTTTCTCGCTACGAAAACAAAGGATAAGGCTGWCAAATCAGTGGTGGAACATAGTTGCTGCAGGCATCCAACCTTTTAATTTATCAAATTTTAACTAAGAAGAATATGGCACTTCAGAGCCTAGACACATTCACATGCTGAAACCATGTTCTGTTGTCTGTGCTACACAATCTGAGGAAGAACACTACTTCATTTGGATCAATCAAATAACTTATGCACCTGTTCCCAAATAAATTCAAAACCACTTTCCTTAGCACAAGATGGTAGCATTCTTTGACCACTTAAGAAGGGGAAGATTAACTAGGGGCGCCAAAGGGCAAGATTTCTCAATCGTTCATGTCTTACTCATTCTGTTTATGATTCCAAAAAGAAAACCAATCTTGTAAATCTCATTCTTTTATGGAAAGAGATTTAGCTAGTTATGACTGCWGTTTCCAATGTTTCAACCAGCATTGAAATTATTCATAGACTTTAACTCTATGTTTGCAGACTAATGCCAATTACTAGCAAGGAACCACATCCCGTTTAACATTCGTTCTTCATATCACATAGAATAAAATTGACTCTCTTATACCTGATCAAAGCCTGAGCCAAGCTATAGCTGCATTCAGAATAGAGACAAGATTTTGACCCAGAATATGCTTTTGATCAACAACTAACAGGAAACATCACGAAACAGCCCTTTTGATTCATCATAAATCCATCTGCAAGAAAATGACGAGAATGATTGGCACTCCATGAAAAAGCAGGGACCAACAAGATGAATAACGGGTGGCTTAGTATAAAATATGCAAGACCCCTTCTAAATAAGGGCTCCTGAATTACAAAACACCAGTCTTAAAATGTCAAGAACTTCAACTCCATTAGAAAATTTCAAAGGGAGAGTAATGAAAATAAAAAAACTTATAAGAGAAAAAAACCACATATATTGCAATATTTATCAATTTATCAAAAAATGAAAAATAGTATAGCAGCAAAAACAAAGTTCTTAGCCGATGATCATACTGGTCTCTAGTAGCATTTTGCTGCCGCAGCATATAAAGAGAGAAGAAAAATGGCAACATAGAAAGGACTTATTACAAATCACTTTTTATATGTATGAGCAATAACCCTTTGGGTCTTGATGACCAAAAAATATTATATTTAATTGCCAAAACAAACCAACCTTAAGGAAAAGGCTTCAATCTCATAAAGATCAAATCATGGGCAGATGCTTTACTAGCCGTATCAAGCTTCAGTATCATAAATACAAGAATGTAAAAACATTCCAACAAGATATTTCACACCACATCATCTTGAATCATTAAAAGCAATCAATGAATGCAACAAATTGAGACATACTTGCACAGATAAAGAGGTCGTAAGCTAGGATTTTGCCCTGTTCCTAAGCTGGTTCTCTTTTCTTTCTCTACAGCAAACCGGCTTGGAGGAAGAACTTCACATGGCCCCTGTATCAAGCCAGCCATTACAGTGCAACCATAAGTTGACTCATACACCTATAAAGAGCAAAAATGAATTAGTAGTGGTAATGGCATAAACTAGTCATATAGACATGTTCAGYAGACTAGGCTACMTGCAACAAGCTTGTTCAAGAACCCAAGGCTATGCCACTTGCAGCGAGATTTTTAAAGACACCAAGGCTATTCCACCAATTACAGGAATAGCCAGTCATATGTATTTAGAGTATAATATATACTTTCTATCTCTTTCCTTCCTTGAAACCATTCAGGCTATGGTAGAAATTCTACAAGAACAGAAAATTTCCTTACATTAAAGTAGCCACTACAAAAAGTTCATGGTCTCTTTTGAATGAATTAGTATAATACTTAAATTTCCTGTTCAATTCACTATCCATAGAAACTCCACCATCAGATTGTACATGAACAAGACAAGGAAATCAAAACAATTGCCAGATTATTGCAATATGGCTTCTTGTGTCATCAAATATTCTGTTACCATTCGTAGAAGAAAATGATTGTGAAGGCAGCTACAATATTCCAAATAGAATAATGACAACAATTGTAACAAAACCTAATCAAGTTTGGTGATATTAACCAACTTCTTACAATCCATACATAAGAAAAGAAAAAGGGCAGCAAAAGGAAAACTTTTTAGCAACCAGTTTTAAGTATCTCCTCTATCAGCAGATTATCATCTAAGTATTGGAGATTCCTAAGGTAAACTTTAAAAAAGATCCAAATTTTACTCCTTGCAATCTTATATMAGGCATTTGAAAACTGTATTCGTTTAGAATTTGTACACACATAAAAAAAGAAAATCAAATATATGCAGTGAGTTTAAGCTATGCAATTTTGTGCAATGTGATTTTGATAAGTCATTCTAGAAGCTAAGAAAGTTCAGTGCCCTGCTACTCAGAAAAACTACTGCTTGCAACTCAGTAAACATGACATGCTTTCCATGTATGCTCAGGGAAACTGAAAGTGGATAAGATACAAAAGGAAAAGGAAATAGTATCACCTCACAGCTCTCTAGGCCACAAGGTCGGCCAACAGCCACAGGCAAGTCACCAGGAAAGTAGCACCGGTTGACAGTGACCCATTTTGTTTTCTTTTTTCTATCCTCCCACATGGCCTGCAATGGAAAACAAATAAGTCAACATAAAGACTAGTATAACAATTTATCTTGGCATCTTTTTCCCAGTTAAAAATCACAACAAACCCCCAAGGTCTACAACATTTCAGTTCTACTGCAGAGCCAAAAGWGAATAGTAAGATCGGAAACTGCAGCCAAAGCCAACTACAGAACAGAAATGCCCATGTGCCATATATTCTAATCCTACAGCTGGCTAGGCCTTGCTGATAAACATGGTCTATTCCTTTAGGTCAATACTAGAATAAAATTCCATTAAAACAGCAAGGTCTTTACTTGAATGTGCTAGTTGAAGTAACAAAGTAACCAGAATATCAAACGACTTCAAAGTTTGAAAAAGCAAGACCTTAGATACCCCATGGATTGCTCACCTGAAGCTTAGAAGGAACTAATCTGTCATTGTTAAAGCGAACAAGAACATGTTCCTGAAGTTTGTAAACAACACCATCAATGCGGCATGAATGGTAAAATGCTTTGTCATCATCAGCTCTGAGTACATCACCAATCCAATCAACATTGTGAACATGGTGTGGTAGAGACCTCCGGAGCTCTACTCCAGTGCCGGTTGTAGAAGCTTCAGCTGGATTACCTCGTACAGTTTCTCGATCATCTTGTGGAGACTCCTGTGTCTTCACACATAAACTTTCTTCACCACCAGTCTCCTTCGGATGGTTATCCTTTGTGTGAGTATCAAGAGACAGCTTTGGCGGAACCACATTGTTTGACAGCCTTGGCTGGTGATTAACTTCTGGGTTTGCAGTGGATTGGGAATGAACAGAGACACTTCGAACTGTCCCAGGATTCCCAGTAGGGTATGGTTTTGATTGAAACAGTCTCTCCTCGTACATTCTTTCGACTGATTGTCCAGAAGGAACCCCAGTAGGTAACAAGGTTTCAATTATTTGACTTGAAGAAGCCTTTTCATCAATCCTTCCTCTACCTGCAATAGCATTCCCTCGCATTTCACTTGCACTTGCCATTTTTGATACAGACGATGGATGACTATAATTATTGATTGCACTTGCAGTAGCACTATGCAATAAAGTGTTCCCATTTGCTGTTATCTTTTGTTGATTGACCTTTTCATCAAGAGAACCAACCTTTTTCTCTGAAGATGACTGCAAAGAAGTGGTACTTGAAGGCGCTTTGGGTGCATTAATATTTCTCATGACACGACCATATTTAGGAGGCAAGGGCTTCCCATGGCTTAACTGCAAGCATTTTCCYCAATGCCACTCGGCTCTAGGAACACCTTTTGGATTATTGAMCTGGAGACATTTCAAGTGAAAACCTTTCTCACATGCATCACAAACAAGCACACTGTCCACATCAGTTATAGCCAACTTGCAAACTTGACAAGCCACAACCTTATTCATGTAATCCCTAGATGGAGGAGTCCATACAGGCCGCTCTGAAGTCCGTGGATGTAAGAACTTCTGAACAATCTTACCAATATCAGAATGAGTGTTTCTCAGTAGAGGAGATTGAATGGTGTTCATGCCTTGAAAATGCTGATGTGCACTTTGGGGGTTGACTGATGTGGTCTGAGTTATAATTGGTTTTGATGATGACATTTGAGGGGCCATTCCTGGCTTAGCATCAGCTGCTCCCTCAATCTTAAAAGCAGTTTGCACTGACACCTTAGTCTCTGATGCAATCTTAGCTGATGGTACAGATTGTGGTTGAACTGACCAGGTTGGTGTTTTCCCAATATGCTCTCCAGAAGGATTCGCTGCAACAGTGACGATATGCATGATCATTTAACAATACCAAAAGAAATAGGAATTTTTTCTTTCGAACTGAGGAGCAGCCCACAAAGAGAGTAAATAGCTACTTTGCAGTTGAAAATTCGTAGCACAAATTCTCAGAAATATTCCGGAGTTCCACTAGTTTTGCACCAATAGTGTAAGTTGCAACTTGCAAGAGAGAGGAAGGGATCCAAGATTTCAGTTATTTTATCCTATGCAGAAACATGATTTATTGGGGAAAACACCGGAAAAAAACCGAATTTCCCTCTAAAAGTTTCACTAAGAAGTCTAACATGCAGCTATAAGGATGTCGAGAAAAGGAATCCATCAAGGATCAGAATGTCGTTGCAGAGGGCACAACTTGCGSCATCATTTGCATTCTAGGAACAAAGTAATTGTTACCTTGAAGTTGCGATGTATGAGAAGAACCATTTGGCCTTCCATCCACTCTGAATTGAGGCCGATCAATCCTAGGCAATGCTACTGAAGGTGACTCCTTTACCAAATGATTGGAGGACAATCCACCAGAAACTACTGGTCTAACTTCACTTGTAGGTAGCTGATAAGGCAAAGATGTCGAATTTGTACCCATCCCATGAACTAAAGGTGAAGCAGGTTGGAAGCTTCCAGAAGAAATTGGTGTATGACCAGGTTTATCYGACGGAAACCCTCGAACACCAGGTGAGGTACCACGACTCTCAACCGCCGCACTTGAGTTTGCATGCAGCCGTTGAGATGAATTTGTTGCAGAAGATAGAGAAAGGTCATCCGACTTTTCCATCTAGATGGGGGGAAAACGGAAAGTCTGGACATTAGTAGATGGGTATTTAAAAGTCATCAAGACAATCAATTAATGAGGCAAACGTTATCATTGTAGGAAAAATAAATATTTACTGGAAACATACATAATCATGACYTYTACTCTGATTAGAAAAAACTAATCCAAAGATATTAAACAACATACGTATGGGAAAGGATARATACAAAAAGGCATCAGTWATCAGATTTAACAAAACCTCTTAACCAGTCAAAAACTTATACGTGGAGATGTGTACSCCTCACTTATACCAGCACAACAGTAGCACTGAGTCTCTTGTGAGTTAGTGCACCAAGTTCGAAAAGCAAACTACAATGACGAGATTTTCAGAAGGCCTTATCATAATAACTTCAACTAATTAATTTTACAGATTTACAGGGTCTTGGCGAGTGAATGCATGAGCATCTGCAGGTCTTATGATTAATATACTGAATAGGAAATACATCTTTCAGCTCCAATGACCATTATTTGTTGTAAGGACACATGTGCCTTCTTATTATTAGTATAAACAGATATTTCACAAAATAACATCCTATGATTAAATAGTTTGGTTAGCATCCTATAGTCTGATTTCCTTCACCAGCCTGAAATATGACAAGAATTTAATAAGCACTATCTAACAAAGAGACTGAGGAGATAYATCTCAAACCTAAATACTGATAAATCGGAACCATCATTTATGGCCGATACAGATATCACATCCCCATATAGGAAAATACCGTAGTTTCTCCTCAATTGCCTCTACACATGTCGCATRGCGATAAATTCTCGCCCTCCCCCTTGAAGACAACATGGGAGACTTTGTAGGTTTCGACGTTCTAGATGTTCACTATTGTAGATATCACTCCGTYCTTGCCTAGGGATGAATAAGAAAAATCCAAACCGATTTTATGGTTTCTATTTTGAATTGGTTTGGTTTTGATTTGCAGTTTTACAAAACCGGAAAATTGGATAGGTTTCAAAATTTCTCCAAACCGAYTATTATATTTATTATATTTTTTTAATTAATTGTCCCCATCCAATTTATGAAATTGAATTCCCATAATGCTAGTAGGCAAAGGACAATGTCTTCTTCTGTCTCTCTCTCTCTCTCTCTCTCTCTCTACTGACTACAACATAAGCTTTTCTACAAATGCCCAATACTCTTTATGGATTGCTGGGAAACTTGAATTGCTGGTAGATCTATACCAATTATTGAGAAAGTATATTTAAGTCATTTTCTCTATTGTAAATATTTGCAGGAACATAATTTACTTTCARGTACGATGCAAAAGATTAAGGTTTTAAACAGTTTGGTTAAGGTTTCAAAATATCCAAACCAGAACTTTTGGTTTGGTTTGAAAAATYATGAAAACTGAACCACACTGAATCATCAACACTCCTACTTGCAAACATAGACAAGCCGCAAAATAACAGATATTTCAACCACATCTACGAATGGACTCGCATAGCCACGCCCGAGAGGATATAATTCTGAAATAGAAAACATTATGCATTTATGCAGAACCCCCACGTGATGATGCAGCCTATATGGTCGCAATAAGAGGAAACGAATGCTCCTAAAAAAGGATATGAAAACTTCCTTCATAATTCTCAATAAAACCCATAATTTTATTCAAATCCTTTAGCTAACAAAGAAATTAAGCAAAACAGGCATAAATGTTCAACAAAATGCTAATGCTGATGATTACATTGAACATTTCTTTACCACAGTAAAATTAACTATTTGGATAAAAGTAAATACAGAAAGAAAATAATTGAATAAAGAAAACACAAGTTCCAAAAGAGTAGGAAAAACAAAGCAGACCTTTCTTTTGGAGAACAACAACTTCTCAGCAATGGAAATCTTAGGAGGCCGAAACCCTAACCTCTGCTCCCTGACCTTATTCAAGCCAAGATCCTCAATAATCCCCCCAAACACATCCCTGGGAAACACATCCTTGGGAGCAAAAACTTGACAAACCTCGGCCAACTTATTCCTAGCAGTAGACATAATCTCCCTCTCCGCCTGAGTAGGAACCTTACCTCCCCTCATCTTACCCATCGCCGCCAACACCAAAACCATCTCCGCCACCTTCCGCATATCCGCCACCAACCCCTCCCTCCTGACCTTCTTCATCACCGGACCTCCCCCGTCCTCAGCCGGTCTTTTGCCGCCGGATTTCACCTCCGATTCAGTCGGCACCACCGAATCCATCCTCCACAAAACCCTAACGAATCCTCACTCCATAAACGACGTCGCAGAGGCCGAATCAACAGAGACCTGCAGAACAAAGAGACACGAGACGCCATAAGAGGAGAGAGAAACCCTAGAGATAGGGGGAGAAGGGACGGAAGGGGGACGAAGGGGAAGAGAGACAGAGAGACGTTCGCGAGAAATTTGAAAAAATTAATTAAAAAAGAGAAAAATTTATATAAAAGTTCTACTACCACTACCTTTTTGGCGGGTAATTGAGAGAGCTTGAAGTTGCGTTGTTGTTGTTGTTGGTTATGGTGTGTGTAAATTGGTGGAACGAGTGAGTGTGTGTGTGTGTGTGTGTGTGTGTTGTGCTGAGGACATCAAAAACCTTCGCGCAGGACTAACAGGGAGAGATTTATTTAACAGAAAACGAGAGCGTATTACCTTAATCTCTTTTTTACACTTAAGGTCCCTTCAGATTCTTCWATTTCCATTCCGCCCCACCTTTTATACTCGTTGCAACATCTCCGCTTCGACTGACCCCTCAAGTACTTCATTAATTGAACTTTGCCCCTTGCCTATAAGCAATCTAACAAGTTTATGACTGCTAATTACTTTACAAGAAGATTAGTTACCAACTTATCGTTTCTATGGTTTGATTAAGCATCTTAACTCACTTATGCTAATTCTAAGATTTGCAAACTATACTAATCATTAATCATAAAGAAAATGACAAATTTAATTTATATTTTTTAATCAAAATATACTCGACTCTACAAATTTAACAAAAGTCACATTCTTTATCCTTCTTTTCTTACAAAAATGTTATAATATTACACCAATAAAATATGAAATATGAATCTCCTCTCACAAAATAAATTAAAAATAGAATTAACTTTAAAGAATCACATAACATAAATTTTCCATCAAAGCCTCCTCAATTTCTCTATATTTTCTTATTAGTAATAATTGTTGCACGACTTAAACTACTCGGGAGTCAAACTTTCTTCTTAATAATAATGATTTCCACCTTGGCTTAAGACCTAATTAAGTCATCTTTACAACTTGAGAAAAATCATATTAGCAAATATATGTCTTGTCCATGCAAAGAGACGTTTTAAGTTTGCATTCCACGGACAATTTTTCAATATGTCAAAATGTTTTAAAATTCTATATTGAAAAGAAAATTTCTTTGTTGACTTGCTTATATATATCGCAATTATGCACAACTTTCACTAAAAATACGATATTATAGATGATACCATTAAACTATATTTTTATTCTTTTTAAATCTTGATATCACTCGATACGACGAAATTCAACAATCTAAGCCATGTGTCATATACTGATTATTACTTTCCTTTATCCAAATTTCATCATAGAACGACACAAAGAAGTAAAAGTAAATAATTAAGTGGTATAAAATTTTAAAAACAAATGAACGATATTGTTTGCCAATTTTCGTAAAGTATTTTTAAAATCTAAAATTTCTCAACAGTAGTAATATACTAGTTCAAATCCARTATCATGACCTCCCTTTTCTTCTTTTTTGTTATTATGAGACAGTAAAAGAGAAAAAGAGAGACAGTCTGAGTCATGATTTATTGTGCGAGGACCAAAGAGTTGACCAACTGCACTATTCAAAGTATAACAMAATGTAATGTTTCCAAATTTCAAAACTTTAAAATAATTTCTTATTCTTTGCAGCCAATCAAATTCAATTGTGTGACTCTTTTAATCACATATATTATGTATTTCTGTTGAAAATAATACAGAAATTGATTACCAGTGTAAATCATAGTCAACTCAATAAAAGAGGAAGAAAGAATTTGAAGTTGCATTATTACAAGCAAACATTGTCTCCAACAACTGTACAGACTTAACAACTTACTTGATTCTAAGCTAACTYAGGGTCATATTACAAGAAAGGCTGCAACATTTTCATGGGTGTAAGATCAGTGCAAACCACAATCCATGAATTAGTATATTCAATATTGGTGTTTTGGAGCCCATAACCGTGAAAAATTGGCAATGGAATTCCTCTTCTGAGCTTCAGATTCACAAAAGGCAAGACCACAGTCTTCAGCAGAGTTGAGATTAGAGACTGCAATAGTGATCAAAATGTCGTTTAGGAGTTGGATGATTATCTGAGGAGCCACATTTTGCAATATCTCTTACATTTTAGAATGCAGCAGCAATATACGCAGTTATCCGGTGGACAGCACATACCCCATGACATTTGAAGATTTACTACTGCAGGACATCCAGTGAAGAACAAATACTCGAAACAGAAAATGGACAACATTCCAGAACGTATACACAGGTTTCCTCTAGGGATGCTCATATGTTCACAAGAGGTTATTGTAGCATATCAAATTGACATCAAGAAATCAAAACCACGAATTAGTCACAAATCATGCAACATCATTTTAAATAACATTTTGTAGAAACCATACTGTGGCCGGTGGGGCATTAATCTAGAATGTCCCACAATGTCTGGCTAGAGGTAACAGGTTGAAAAGATCAAAAGTATAGGGAGCTACGCTTAAACGAATGGACTCAAGAAGAAGACTGCTTCAGTGACATTCAAAAGAAATTTCTGCACTAGAAACTGAAAAGCATGCTTGAATCACTCCTAACCAGTTCATATTCTTAGCAGTCAGACCAAAAGGACCACAGTGGAAAACAAATTTCAGAATTCACTTAACTACACAAACTGCAAATAGGATTGAGTAAGCCCAATCTAGTTCTTCGCATTCTACTAAAGAGCATCTAAATAGTAGGCACTGTTATAGAGAAATCAGATAACACATTTGACATTTGTTCAGTCTTTCTATAAGCAGTGCAAGATAATCAAGACAGATAAGCAAGTGTTATAAAGAGAGTAGAGGCGTACCTCAACTAGATTCATGTGCAGTTTACCAATTATGCTCCATTCCAGAGACATTGTAAATTCATTCAACTTCACAGTACCAGCTAAAGCATTACTTGAAATTTCAGGAGAAGCAGAAGCACTAATTACCTACAGCAAACACATGACTAGACATATTCAACTCCCAGACTAGTGGAAGATGTTGAGAAGATATACAATTTAGTTGAAGATAATATTAAAAAGTCTAGACATGCAGGAGAAATTTCGGAAGGCACAATCTTGATTGCTTTAGGCTTTTTAGAGTTAATAAAGATGGGCACTTATGGAGAAGGCTAGTTGAAAATTTGAAATGGTGATAAACATAAGAAGTTTTGGAAAACCACCTTTATGCCTTCCAAACCAGATATTCTATCGTAAGTTAAAAATAGAAAGATAAGAAGTAGGCGGAAATCAACGAAGAAAGCACCCAGTTAACTGTTCTCCTTTACACCTCACTGGATCTAAATATTACTGCTTCTTCCATTTTCGTCTGAAGAGTCYAGCAGTTCATCCAGATGTTGGCATCAAATAACTCCAGAGAATTTTACATCCAAGATACAGTTAAACAAAATCAGATTTAACAGTTTCCCCTGCTTTAAAGACTGTATTCAGTTGGGTACAGTGTATCATAAGTAAGAAACTTTTGTCCCATCATTCTGGTTGCGGTTGATCTGTTAGGAAACACATCCGATCTAAATGATGCATAAACCAACTACTGGAATAACTTAAAGAGATTTTTAAGAACAACTAACATCCAGTTAATGCAATTTCAAATTCAGATATCATGTTAGCACATCCTATCAATTGAGCATTTGACTGAAGCAAAGCAGTCAAAAAGTAACTGGGAAAACCAACAGCAGCAGAGTTGATGTTTCCAGAAGCTTACCACTGAGACACCAGCAACAGGTACTAATTCARGGCCATCCAACACATTAATTATTACCTCTAAGGGAACTGTCACAGAAACCTGAGTTCTTTCAAATTTTATAACCGGTGGCGAACATACAGAAACATTCAGGTTCATTTCATCATCTGGATATTGCTTGTACAGCTGAGGAACAACATACTTCCATCCTGCAGTGTTCAATAGGGACTCATCAGGGACCTTGTCAACAATCCAGTTCATCTTATCAGCCTGAAATAGAATCAAATCATTAGACGGCAATCCACCATAAACGAAGTTTATATTTCTTTCAAAAGACAGTTCAAAAAGCTTACTTCAAAGTAGACCATTGATAGTGATTCAAGAACACGTTCATTCACGGAAATCTTGACCATTCTAGTTGGACTGTTGCAYGATAATGGATCTCTAAGGTATTCATAATAAGATTTTGAAGCTGCAATATCATCCTTGGCATTGAATAAACCATTGAGTGCAAGTTTGAGAGAAGAGTTACTTAATTCTGGGTCGCCGATGAAAGTAACGTTTAAAGCAGCAAAACTATTCAATGGAACTTCTTTTGGAAATGATTGCAATACAGAGTTGAAGCTCTCAATTCCCTCTTTTATTTTCTTCGGAATAGTTTTTTCAACATTAGAAGTTATCAGACCTTCAAAAGCATCCACAAACCTGTTCACAAATAAAATGTTTGCAATGGCTAAACATGTTTGTCTTTTCAGATATTAGGATATATTTGCAGCATTGACAACATGGGAACAATGGAAAAAGCTGCTGGAGCATAAATGTAACATATGAAAGCTTGGGGGAAAGGAAAAAGCAACAAAAAAGGAAGATTCAATGAAATACAACCACTGCTTTGCACCATCTCTGAAAATGCAATATTATGCTTTCATGTCAAACTGATATTGGACCAAATTTTATGTTTGAGATACACTGGAGATCAAGCAAAATGACAGACTTCTAGCTAAAATAGAGAAAGTTTTACAGAAGTAATGATGATTCTAATTATGAGTAAAAAGCACGAAAAACTTAAGTCTTAGGCTGTCCTAAGAGCTCTGGAACTGAAAGATATATTGTCATCATAACAGGGAGATTCTTTGACAAAAGCAAGTAGCTCATTGCAACTTAACTCCTCATGATCTGAAACCTGAATAGGGAATAAGGAATAGGGATTAAGAAATATGTCTTGGATGATGTCTTATAAGCTTCAAACTGTGCCTTGGTTAATATTGAAAACAAACAAGCATCATAAAATCTGCATTAGAACTGAAGTACCTAAACTATGACCAATTAATATCTCTATTAAAGTCCGCAGAGGAAATCAAGATATGCAATTTCTCTTGGCAGATGTGATATGTGCTTTTCACTAAAAGTCCTTATAGTTGAGTAGAGAACTAAATTGTTGAACTGAAATTCAAGTGAGAAATTCTTTGAATCTTCAAAAAGAACTTTTGTAATGATTGGGAGACAATTGAGACTGAGACCTCAAGAAGAAAACAATTAAACAAAATTTGTACCCTTGATATAACCAGGATGCTCCACCTTCCAAAATAATGGTAATATCTTTCAAATAACATCCACATTCCAGGACAGATAGCTTCAGAGATCCGTGTTCATTCTTCAATCCGATAGTAAGCCCAATTTCCATACCTTCAACCTTAGCAGAAGTAAGATCAATCAATTTTTTTTTTTTTTTGGTTGGAAAACAAAAATATTTATGTGAAGATGACTGAACTTTACAAGAGGAAAGCAAAATTTGACAGGTTTCTCAGTTAACCTCTATACTTCAAACACAAAAATGTTTACTTCCTTATATTTCTGGATCAAACATGAACAGTTCACTAATAAAATAATATATACTAGTTTTCAAGGCAATTACTTGGGACGGCTTATTATAGAATCGTAGATTTCTAGTTCCTAAGCTCCTCGACATTGCAAAGCGCATTGCTTACTCCCATATGCAAAATGCTGACTTTAGGCAACATTACAGATTTCTTGATCGGTAGTAATTCGGAACTCTTTCAAACCTGTTCCTCTAATGTGTTTCAGTTCATTTTGGTCCATACAGTATCCGGTTACAGTGGCATAAAAATAGAAGCGAACAATAGTCCTTAGCACTTGCACATTTCACTAAAAGTCGATGAAAAGAGTCTGAGGAAATCTCGTATCTACATCTCTCAGTAAACATGGCAAAGAAAAAATCGTACTGCATTTAAGGGTGCATGTAGATGCTATCGTGCTACTTATTAACTCCAAATGACATCTTTGTATATCTCCGACACCGCCAGCAATAAAGCAAGATACATGAGATTTTTTCTTGCATACCTGAACAGATGCTTTCCCTTTATCAGTAATCGGAATCGGAATCAGCCAAGTAGAGTATGAATACTTCCAATTAAGGGACAAATTTGCAGTAGCGACAGAAACAGCAATTACTATACCAGTATCACCGGTTTTCGCAGTTGAAGAATTGACATCGAGGCCGAAAAMWGTCAAGTTTGAAGCTTCCAGATGAACATTACCAATAACTGGAATTTTAACATGCTTCTCAATATCAGGAAGCTCAAGTGGAAGCAATGAACTCTCCGCCTGTTCTATTAACAAGTTCTTCACAAAAAAATCAAGACCTTTATTGAATACCTCGGCAGATATATAACCTTCTTCATCAGATTGAACATGGGCCCATGAAGGAAAAACCAAGAAACAGAATAGCGCAAAAACATAAATAGAATGCCCCATGAAAAAAATCAAGAACCAACCCCGAAAAGACACAAAAATTGTAGGATTAAACGAAAGCACTRATAACTTGAAGCTCAACCCAAACAAGGAAGACTCTCTGAGAAATAAGAGTTTCTGGATAACAAACGTGTCTGAATGAAAATGTTATGCTATTTAAACTCGAAAGAGAAGTACTGCTGAGCAAATCACTGACGCAAAAGTAGTTAAATTGAGAGAGAGATTTAGTTTCCGTGGGTGAAAAAATCATGAATCACGAGGAGCTGGGAAGAGGACGAGGATTGAACGCTGTGATTAGCGTGAATTATAACGAGTAACAGTGGGTCTAACTGAGGAAGGGGGAGGATCAGGTGGAGATTCAATAATTTTGAAGAAGAAAACTTGTAAAAGAGAATCTGAAAGAACTTTTCTGGGTAGATGTCTTCAGATGAAGAAATCGGCGGACCCGGTTTGACTTTTATGGAATTGATCTAAGCCGTTCTTAAGTAAATCTACCGTGTGCTCCTGTTTAATCTTCCTTCCAGCCTATAAACAATCCGAATGTTTTTCGTTATTTCTTTTTTTAACAAAAACCTTATGATAATAAAAATMTCAAATTGTGAATCTGACGTCCGTGGAATGTATACTTATAATGTATATAATTCTTTTAAAATGAGAAATAGAAGAAAATATTAGTTCCGTGTTGCTATTAACAAACGTGGAAATTTTGTTTTWGGAGAAAATAACTTAATAATTTCATCAATGGTTAAGGTTTAGAGTTCGAGGATTAATGAATGTGATTTAATTTAAGAGAAATTGATTTAATTAATGAGTAAAAATTTTAAAAAAATTAAAATTCGCATTTTATTCTTAATCAATAAATTATTATAGAATTAAGAGTCAAAATAAATAATATTTTAAATTACAATTAGATGACATATCAGATCGATATGTCATCCAAATGGACCCCAAAATAATTACGACCCACAACAAATATAATGTTGATCAAATTTTGCTCTCTTTATATGTTCTTTTCAACTTTAACCCGAAATAATTAGAGTAAAAAGGTTTTAAATATCGAGTGATTAGAAAAAAATTCAATAAATGATTAAGCTTTAAACAATTAACTTAACAAAGTGGCTAAATGTAGTGTTCAATTACTGATCCTATAACCATATATAATTTTGAAACCTTCATATATAAACTCATTTTTTTCATAACTACCAAACATTTTCTCACATTAAACTTATCATCTCTCAAATCCTCTCAGCTTTTATATTCTAATTTTGAATGCTGAAGCTCAATTTTTAAATTTTTTTTTGTAAAATTTCTCGGATTAACTATTAATATTTGTCTTTATCTATCTAAATATATTTTTTGTTCCAAAAAGTAAGAGTTTAAAGGAAAAAAATGACATTTTTTTTTTATTATGAACCGTTGCCCGTTGCCAATGAGAGTCCCGTCGATCGTCGGACTGGGCTCTGGTCGAGTTTAACCTGCCATTTGACTCCCTTTAATTTCTATTATATGTTTTGAATTACATTAATTTCTTTTATGATTTAAATTTAAATTCTATTTTTAATGCTTTGTTTTAATTCTTAATTGCTTATTTTTTGTTTATTTAAGTTTATTGTTGCGTTTAATTTTTATTCAATTGTTTTATTTTCTTTAATTCTATTATCTTAAATTGTTTACTTTGTATTTATATTTTTTCAATTGATGTTTATGTTTATATTGTGTTTAATGTACATAATTGATTATGTTTATATCATTTTTAATTTATATAATTGCAATTCTTTAATCTGTTTTCTAAATTCATGTTGATCTTCAAAATTATATCTCATAGGGATAACCCTAATAATTATATTTTTATCTTTCATTTTTTATTTAGCTTCAATATGAATTTTATCACAAAATTGTAAAGGGTTATCTGAATAGCATAATTTTAATTTATTATTAATCTGGTCCATTGACGACTCAAGTTGTTTAAAATGATACTGCAATAAGGGGGTTCCTTTGAAAAAAAATCAATTTTTCTTTATAACCTATATCACCACGCTGGGCTTTGCACGGTTTAAAGGCTATAGGAAATTATTTTCCATAGGCTTTCTTAATTCATTTGACTAGTATAAGWTGCCTACAAGGTGTTATAAAAGTAATATGATATAAGGTATTATCGAATATTACTTTATGAAATAATTGAAGAAAATTATTTTCAAATAAAATATATGTTCCTCTATTATAGCAATATAATGGAGGATATTTAATTAAAAATGATCCTAGTCTAATTCACTATCAATATAGGTTGCAAAGTATTATGCTGTATAATCTAATTCTAATAGGGATATATATACTATACGGGCTTGTCATTTAAGTACATAGATTACTTTCTCATTATATGTTATTTTAAGTTCGTATGGAGTTATCTGATATGGTTGTACATTATCCAAGAAGGTTATATGTAACATTATTTCTAAAGTACTGTTATAACCTTCATTTTCTATTAATAATGTTACAGATCTTAATATAGTTTCGATAGCTTCATCTATCTCAGGTATTTCTCCATTCAAGTTAATAAATTTATGAGGATCTTGAAATTTATATCTTTGTAATTTATGACACAATTTATGACTAATGTAATTTCCATTAGCACACGTATCTATCGGAATATTTACTSTAGAGAATTTTATACCGTCAAAATATTATCCTTTTATCTTATAATTTCTTAAAGAATCATCTTTTACTATTAAGCATAAATTATATCTATGAGAAAATAGATTTTTAGGAGGTTTACTATAGACACCTATTCGGTAAATGATAATCTGGGGTATTTTATCAGTTATCATTAAAAGTTTAGGTTGAAAATCTAATTGTAAAGGAACTTCCTCTATTTCCTGTATCGTAGGTAAACTAGCTGTTTGTGTCAGACTTACCTCATTAAATAAATAAGGAAAAATTTTGTGTCTTTTATCTCAAAACAAACTGATGATGTGTGTTAGATATCGCCATAAGAAATTATATAGATAATCGAATAAGGTCTATTATATTGGTGAAAGAACTCTTTTCTTTTAAAATCTTGTAATAGACTTGGAGTTTTATCGAAGTCTTTACCTGAAAGGTGATAGGAAATTGAGGATGAGTATTAAATTTTAATTTTCTAAATTGTAAATTTCCTCGTAAAATTCCTAACAAGCTTTTTTTCTATTTTGGATTCTATTGTCCATTATGGATAAATTAATAGGTGTATCTAAACCTTCTTTAAATGTTGACTTTATTATTATCTGTGTATGGCTCGTATATGTATACATTCAAGGGTATTTCTAATTTATGATTTAATTTATCTTGAATATCTTTTTTAGATAATAAATCTATCATTGTTCTATTAGAAGTTAAACTCACTTCTAAAGCCTTTTTTTTTTTTGTATATTTAATCCAAAAATAAATGACGTTTTTTGGGTTTTATCTCAAACTTTTCAAGTAAATTTATCTTGAATCATGTCCAAAAATAAATGACGTTTTTTGGGTTTTATCTCAAACTTTTCAAGTAAATTTATCTTGAATCATGAATAATTAGATAAGGAAAAGTTTTCCTTTTGAATATGTTTTAATTTTCTTTTATCTATTAATATTTCTTGTTTATATTCACCTTGATATTCCTAGATATTATCTATTATAATTTAGGAGGAATTAGCTTCAGTTATATCTTGATTATTCATCCTCATAAGACGAAGTATACTCTCTATTAGTTTGTATAAAAATACTTTTATCTGAATCGATATCCTCAAATCATTTATCTATATAAACAATTTTTATCATCATCAATATCATCTTGTTCAGTAAAGGTTTTAATATCATCATCAATTTCTATTTTCTTTTTATTTTTCTCAAATTGTTTAGGGCATCTATTAACATAATGTCCTATCTCATGACAATAGTAACATTTACAGGTTTTTTGGATCCTTTTTATCCATTTTTTCTTTTATAAGAAGGTTTTTTTAGTTTTTTTATATCATTTCTTCTTATAATATCTCGCTTTTTTTCTCCTTAAAATACTTCTTTTTTAAGGTTTTTGTCATTTTATATTTTCTCTTTATCTTATTATAGTAATATGGGCTATGACATCCTATCATAAGTGGCATCTTAGTATTATCACAACAAAAGAAACTCAAACTCTTTTTGTTAATCCTTTCGTTAGTTTAACTAACATAGCATCTCCACACCATTCGCTCATTTTATCTTTTAGTTGTTACTGGATTATACGTATCTATTAGTTTCTTTCCCTAAGGGTCTGGGATCTTAACTTTGAGTATTTGTAACTCTATTATAAATATGATAGTAATAATCTTGAAATATACATATATATCTTTTCACTTCGCACATATCACATAGTTGTAATCTAAGAAGTACAATAAATGTATTTATGTATCGTGGCTCGATCTTTTATCAAGTTTCCTTCTCCTGCAAATCCCAATCTTAATGCCTCTCTGCCTGTAGATATTAAATGTGCAATATTATCATAGGTGTTAAATATCATATTTCTGGCATCCTTTCTTAAATGTTCCCAAAATCTTAATGCACTATTAACTAAACTTCTTTCGATAAAGTGTTTAGTAGTATTGTAGTCCATTTTATTAACAGAAACTGCTATTCGAGTGGCTATTTCCCATTTAGTTGGCTATCTCCTCTTTCTATTCTTTTATAGTGATTTTTATTCATTGAGGTGATTCTCACTATAATATTTTGTTAGGCTTTTATGAATCTTTATTTGTTCATTCTTTGCAAATATCCCGTCAAACTAACATTTTGTATATTTTTCTTGTAATACTTTTTTAGTTTCTTTATGAATTTCTGTAGCTCTTAACTACTTATATCTATGCAAGTAATAATACCTTTGAGCTTTAATTCTTCTACTTGTTTATCTATTATTTTATTTTATGAAATATTTCATCACATATCTCACAACAATCAATTCCTAAGGAGAATAGTAATGCCAGTCTTCATTATCTATAGAGTTATCACTATAAAATCTAATAGGGACAAGTCCTGATTCCATTCTTGTTCCTATCTTTGTTTAAGTTCTGAAAAAATCTTTATTAGAAATATATTCTTCATTATTTAAACTTAAATTATTCATTATATCTATAGTATAATTGCTAGTTATGGCTTTGATATTAGTTTGGGGACCTAATGAAGTTAGGTTCAAAATCAAATAAATTTCTCCTATCTCTATTATAACTGCCATAAAATCAGGTAAAATAACTATCCCAATATTTATCATTTTGAAGAAATAAAGAAAATTATATTGTGTTTATTATACATAATTGATTATGTTTATATCATTTTTAATTTATATAATGGCTTATGTTTATTTAGGTTTAATTTGCATATTTCGTTATAATTATATTATGTTTAGTTATGTAATTATTTATGTTTAATTATATTTAATTTAAATTCGTTAAAATATGTTATTTTAAAATTTTTTTGTTATTTTTTCTTCAATTATTTTGTTTAGTTTGTAACAATGGCGGATAGAAGTAATCGCCCAATAGAGCGCTTATGAGACTTGTCATATTATGGCAAGTATAGTGGATGTTTATGTGGATGTCTAGTGAATGTATTTTCCATACGTCACGTGTCCGAGTTTGGTGATTTGACACTAGACTCCTATGATGGCGATTTTCAATTTTCGAATACAATCGCAGGAGACCCAGCAATGGGCAGTGTGATTGTGTTTGAGGGTGAGAATGATACTTATCATCTCCTATCTCCACCTAGTGTTAGGAGACATGGGATTGGAAAGGATAATATCGCATGTCCTAGTGGTCATACACCTTTCCATTCGATCTCTTATGAGATTGAAAAATTTTATGCCATCAAACCTCTAAGTTCTAGATTTTGGCCTCAAAGTTTATGTCTTGCTAGATCATTTCCTCCTAGGTCTGCTACTACCACAGGTAGTATTTCCTTTACCTTGGATGAGTAGGCAGTGCGTCTACACGTGACTAGAAATATGAGTGGATATTGTGCAGGCTAGCTCTTGAAGGGCCAACGGACTATAGTCTATTGCTCGATTTCGGTGGACATGTTGCTTCGAGAGTCTGGGTTGGCGAGAAGCAAGGAGTTCTGACTTGTAATACTAGATACAGTATTGCGGCTTGGTGGTTGCCATCCCACTTGCCTATCGAAGCGCATACACTTGTTGTTGAGTCTTATCTCAGTCATCTCTATTCATGCATGTTCGAACACATGAACAATGCTTTGTTGTTGGCATTTTTCGAGTGGTGGCATCTCGAGATGAACAGTTTTCACATGCCCTTCGGTGAGATCACTATCACACTTCACGACGTGGAGTTGACTTTAGGGATACAAAGTTAGGGACTACCTTTGTTTTCTAGATCAGAGCCTATTCATATTATTGCCTCCCTTGCTCGAGTACCAGGTACACGTATTATAGAGCTCAAGAAACAGTAGAATCAAGGTGGAGTGAAGTTTTTCGTTCAGTAGGCATGTGAGACTCCCAAACGCAATCCTAAGAACATCGTCATAGTTGATGTATCTACTTGGCAACAAGTCTCTTTCATCCATCCAGATTATTGAATTTTGGGCTATTTTGGAAGACATTACTCATGCATGGGCTTTCTCGTAAGGATTGGGCACTTAGACCTACTTATGGTTATACCAACAGCTCAGGATTACCTCTAGGAGTGGATCCATGCAACTCTCTAGTTGTACTTCTCTCTTATTGGCAAGTGTAATATGCATCTTCATTAGCTGACTGTCTAGTTGTTCTCAGAAAAATATCAATTTAATATTCCTATTTAATTTTTATAATAGGCTTGAATTTTTTAATATTTTCCTATGTTTACTCCACCTCTACACCACGACTGAGACCCCACACATCCCAAGATTCAGATGTGGGTTTGGGAGTATATTTGTCTAAAGTTCACAGAAGATCTTGTATCAATATAGGATGCAATTGGATGATATGACCTGTATAGAGTTAAGTATTACAAATTTTAACTATGTTTTGCAGCAATTGTCTTGTTCTCAACAATATTTGTCACTCTCATTTCCACAGTGTCCAATATATCCTGTTTATAAAGTAAATGTGGGACTTTAGGAAATACTTGTCCAAGATGATTACGACAACCTTCTTGAACCTATAAACTCATGCACCACTCATATGTTCAACTCCTTTCATCATAAAAGGACATTATATATATATATATATATATATATATATTGTCTTCATCAATCTATGCCTTCGTTTCACTCATTTTGATTTATTTTCTCTATATGAACCTGAATGCTCAAAACATATTCAAAGACCGTCATTTCCTTGGAGATCCCCCTTTACTGAACTCTACATAATTATGAATATGTTTCATGGATTGTCGATTTGTTTGATGCATTTACGTAACTAAATGGGATTCTTAAAAAATGATCAGGTAGCAAAATGATTTCTAAAATCAGGCATCCTCTTTGAAAATCAGTATAATCATCATGCTCAAAAATAGTAATAACTAACAACATACAATTGACGATACAAAATGAATTAATAAACATCTAACAATTAATAATAAAACATAACATACTATTTACCATTCAAATTTAATTAATAAGGCATTTAATAATTAACAGAAAACATAACACAATATTGACAATTCAAAATGAATTAATAACCTATCTAACAATTAGAAAGAGAAAACAAAAAACACCATTCACAATTTAAAATAAATTAATAATGCATTTAACAATTAATAAGAAAACATAAAATAATATTAAATGAGTTAAAAAACTTGAAATATATATTATTTAAAAAGGATCTTAAGGAGCTCTGCCAAGGAATTGGCTGGACTCCTTAAGAAGTCACCAGCGTGGCATCCAACCAACCGATTGATGGGATTCCTTTAGATTCAAAATTTAAAATTTTCTTTTTGTAATTTTAAATAAAATTTACCTTAAATAAGATCATATTCGGGGCGAACCATGAACTCATAACTGAGATATGTTTCAAAATTAATCCAAAATGTGTAGAAGTTTAGAGAGAAGGTAGAGAGATAAAGTAGACAGATGGTGAAAATTTCTAAATCGACAATATGACAAATATAGTCGATGGAGTCAATAATTAATTGTTGCATTTAGCATTCCCTTAACTTAATCATGATCTTTGTATGCAGGAAATTTGGTTGTTTACAGATGGATGATACGGTAAAGATATGGTTGTTTACACGATTCTCTCGTCTACAAATTAATAAGAAAATAATAGGAATACGAAATAATTGTATTAATCCTATAATTTTGATAAGATGCATGTTACAATTTCTGAAATGTTCTAGTGGTAAGAACTTGATCCGTTGATTCTTCTCTTGGGAATTTGTTGAGGACTTATAGCTTGATCTCGAGGTTTGAGAGAGATTTGATACTCTTTCTTCTAAGCTTCTCTCAATATTGGACCTTGATACGAATTTCTGGACCTCTTCGTCTTGTGCTTTTACCTTTATATATAGGCAAAGTGGATTGATTTGATTAGTCGAAGTCACACTTAGGGGCAACGTGACATCACTTAATTTGCCAAGCTCCATCCTTGATTTCCATTGGTTGGACCTTGTCATCTTTGACACATGTTGTCATTTCATTGGTTAACATGTCACACATTTTTCAATTTAATGATAATATTTAAAATTAATTTGTAATCATTTAAATAGATTATGAAAGTTTAATATAATAAAATTTTCATATCTACAAATTGCCCCATGAAACTTGGCCACGGGTACTACTTGAAAATGAGTTTTTTTAGTGGACAAGTTTCAACTCAATTTACACAATTTGTGTCACATCTTCATATCTACAAATTGCCCCCTGGAACGTAGCCACAGGTACAATTCGAATATGGGTTTTTTTAAGTGGACAAATTCTAATTCAATTTACACAATTTGGGTCAATATTGCAGATCCAATAACTTGAGTTATTTTCCATGGACCATACTTAAGATATTTAGCTCCCTTTTGTTCTTCAAACAATGGGTATTTTTTTCTTTAATTTGCTAGGCTTGCCTCTTTTTCTTCAATTTATTGGGCTACCTTTTCTTTAAATTCATTGGCCCATTCTTCTTCCTCCATCTTCTTGGGCTGGAACTTATATAATATAATTTCAGATAATCAAAAATTTTAATTTGATACATATTAGAGTTGTGATAGTCTTATTTTCCTTATCCTAACATAACTTTATTCTTTTCTTGTCTAAATATACATCATAATTATATGAGTTTCCCCCATTTTATTTCTCTTTGTATCACCAACCTTAATACTTTGATAAATCGTCTTGTGCGTATTTGTCTCTTCTTTAGAGGGTAACCTTACTATTGTTTACGTAAGTCTCTTATATTAATAGAGTGCTTGTCCTTACGTTTGAGGAATTTCGAGAGAGACCTCGACAAGAGATGTCAAAAAAAGATAAAGAAAAAGTAACCTTTCATCATTTTCTCTATCATGAACACCTCCCCTTTTTCTTCTTTTTTTTTGGCAAGAATCGATTTTTTTTGCTTGCTTTTTTTTTTTTCTTTTTTTATGGGGAACATTTTATATGTCCCTTTTTTTGTTGTTTTCTCTTTTTTCATTTTTTGTTTTCTCTTTGGTTGGGGTGTGTATGGCCCAAGTCCCTTTTTAGTTCTTTTTAATTTTGGCTCTGCCCATTTTTCTCCGTCTCCTGTTCTTTCATTTTTCTCTATTTCCTCTGTGGGCCGGCTCGACCAGTAACACTAAGCCCGTGGTGGCCCAACCCTTTTTGTAGTTTGTTTGCTTCGTGGGCTGGTGAAGTTACGGCTCATATTATCCGACCCAGATCCGGCCCAGATCCCTTTCACCGGCCCCATCATGTCGGCTCTTTTACTTCGCGGCCTGTTGAAGCGCGTCCTAAACCATCCGGTCCATTTTGTCCATTTCTTTGATTCATGGGTTAAGACTCAAAGGCCCAAGACCCTACGGCCCAAGACCTTCCTCGTTTGCCGGTCCGCCTCCTCTACGCGCCGTCGTCTCAGTCGCCGTCGTCCTCAAGTTGCAGTGGTGCCCATCGCAATCATCTGCTTTCTGTTCCGCGGTGGCCATCGAACTCCGTCATCATCTTCCAGCCTTCTGTCCTTTCCGATCTTCTTTGACCTGCAGGGGCGAACACTTCAGAAGCTTTCCCCAGCAACGACCATGGCGACAGGTGGTGAGCAGCCAAGAAAACAAACAGAATCTTCTGTCTTCTTCGTGTCTCTTTTTTTTTTTTTTTTTTTTTTTTTTTGCTTCGGTGATGACCACGCAGGCAGGACACATCTCGATCGGCGGCGAGCAGCAACGACTACCCCCTTTTGTCCCCAGATCTGCCTTCTTCCTATCTTAGCTACCTCCCGCCTTCCGTATCCGTCAACTGTATGAAGGCGATGGAGAGAAATTGTAGCAGCGACGAAGAGTGTAGAGGCGGCGGCCACTCTTCTGCCCTCTTTTCGACCTGCAGCAGTTTGTTTTTGCAGTGACCGAGAGTGAAGTTGGGACTGAAGCCTCGTCCGAATTACAAGCATATCTACCTTCTACTCCTTCATATTCTTTCTCAGATTGATTTTCAGATTCTTTGACTCCCATTTCTTCGACTAGAGAACTTTCCAAAGCTGCTGCTTCTCTAGCACTCTACCTTGAACCAGAGCTCCATACTAGTAGAATCACCTTCAGACTCGCAAAACTCCAGAGATAGCACCGAAGCCTCAACTAGTTTACAAGTTGTTCTATTTTCTCCAGCTTTCATTTCTTCGTCGGATGGATTCTCAAATTCTCTTGCTGTAATAGGAGCATACACATCTTCTGCATGAAAACAGAAGAGGTCGAGGATTTTTTTTGTTTTTTTTTTTTCAAATGCCGAGCAGCAATTACCTCTAGCTTTGGAATGAAGACTTCTCCAAGGACAGCATCTCCTCTCTTTGGTTTGGGCCATGCACATATTGGGCCTGGACTTTACTTCTTTTCTCTCTCTTTTTTTCTCTTTCACTTTCTCTTCTTTTTTTTTTTTTTTTTACATGTCTTTTCTTTTAATAACTTTAACATCTTTTTTTTTTTTTTTGTTTGGTTGCGTTCTCTTCCTTTTTTTGTTTGTTTTGAAGGCTCAATATACTTACCATTTTGACAAATTTTTTGAAGGTTGTGCAATTCGAAATGGAGATCAAGGATTTTGAGAAGCCAAGACTACGCATTTTCATCTCAGGTAATCGAAGAGGATCTCAATTTAACCCATGACTTTAGACATTCTTCCGGCAATATCAAGATATCTAAATGCGAACCTATTTTTCAACGAGGTGAATTTTCACATTGGTAAATGGTCATCAACATGCTCCAAGAAAAGCAGTCGACTCATCGTCCATCTCATCAACCTGAGAAGTTTCGCTACTGTTGTTTTCAACTCATGATGCAAATACAAACTTCAGATATTTCTATCTTTCTTTTGTAGATTGCAACCTTGACAAGACTTCCTGGAATGCCCCTGTCTCAAACTTTGGAGAAACTAGCTTTACACGAAAGTATTGGGAGTGGCTGGAAACTATTCTCGTAAAACATAAGAAGCTTCTTCGCGAGATGAAATTATATGATGCCAGCTATGCTTCTTTGTTTACATATGATCGCTAGCTGTGTCATGCACGCCTTTTGTGAACTTTGGTGTCCATCAATAAACTCATTACACATTTCCATTGGCGAGTTATCTATTTCACTTTGGGATTTGAAAAGATTTGGCGGCTTTTTCATACATAGTTCGTTTTATGATGAAATAATCTCTTCCGCCAAAGAGTTTTACGAGATTGACAACAAAGGTAACCCCCTGCTTCCTGAGAGTTGTAGGTTTCTTTTTTCGCCTTTGAAAGACTTACGAATGGTGACCCGCATGGAGTTTCATTCGACGATCGGACCTAGTTTTGGTTTAAAGGGCCAAATAGGTATGCGCCGCCTCCTACAAGATTGTATAATCGACGAACTGCAGCAAAGCCAAGAACATTGAATAATCCTACAGGCATCGTGAATGGCGCTTGTTTGATAATTGTGGAAGGGGAAAACAAGATATTTGATGTACTCGACATCCCAAAATTTTTGAGGGAGGAAGTAAATTTGGCTGCATTTTTAGCTTGTTGGATGTGCAAATTTGTTTTTCTAGGTACAAAGATCAATTGGATTCATCCTAGTGTTTTTAAGATGGCTTGTCTTATGGCTTTTGGGCTGAAATTCTCACTAGGTATACCAGTCTTAGCGAGTATCTACAATGGCTTGAACAAGATCTCCTAATCCCCATTTCTGAAGGAGGGTCGTGCAACATTCCCAATTCATTACATATATGCATAGATTGGTCAGTCCTTTGGCACCCATCATGAGACTAATAGTTGCATTTCAACTACAAAGATTATCAAGTTCTATGGAGAAAAGATGGTCAAATACTTCTTTCTTTCCGCGGCACAAGCAATTTTCAAACATATGAATCTCGCTTCCATGACATGTAATTGCATGACTAGCAACTTCGAGCGATCTTTGGCAGATGATAGATCTCTATCATAGACTTGGTTTGACTACCTCGTTAGTTTAGGCTCTAACTTCTTGACCTTTCGATAGGATTCCATGTATGTGATAGAGTCTTATGGACTATACAGATTCTTTAGGTAATTTTGATTTCATCAAGATATTCCTGGTGACTAGAGAAAGAGATCTTACTTGCACATATTAGAGGTTGGGACTTGATTTTGGAGATCATTTACTCACCTTAAAATATGCTCTCTTGTTGTACTTCATGCGAAACTATCAAAACCACTTGCTATGAAAGCGTATAATACTTGGTGGATTTTCGCTCAAGTGGAATTACTAGAATTTCTTCTAAGAGAAAGAGTATAGCGATTTCCAGTCCTCCAAGACCTTCTTCTACTTCTAAAGAAGCTACAACTCCCTGAACGAACAAGAAATTGTTGCACCTTCCTACAACGAAATTTCAATCTGGAGTTGTGGGTTCTTCTACAACTAGCAAGCAAGTGGATACCCTTTCCAGTGGAAGCGAAACAGTGAGTGATACTGAACAAGATCAACCGTGGAATCGTCCTTTAAAGAAGAAGAAGAAAACATTAGATTGTGCTACTACTTCTTCCGACTTTTTGCAAGAAGTTCCTGTTTGACTATGTCTCCTCAGACTTTAGTGTTTCATGTAAGTACATCACTCTCAACATAAGTACATTTAATTTTAGACTTCTTCTAACTCTTTAATCTCACAGTTAGAGGCACTTGAAGGTCCTTTGCATGCAAATAAAGTTTTCTTCTTATGGACGGGATTGAGAGCATCTTGTCTCAAATCGACTTATACGAGAAAGATAATGATATTACTCAATCTCCTATGATTACTCAACAATTGATTAGCAACCCAATTGGCAAAGCAACTAGCATTCATTTGGAGAAAAGTGGTCCACCTCTTACTTTGCTCAACGAGAAGGCGAGGCTTTCTCAAAGACAATATGTTGTTGCCCCCATTTCTGAGTTCCATAAAGTTGACATTATAAAGAATGTTCAACATCAATATCTTCAACTTTTGTGGTGCCAAGTTGCTGATAAGCTTACTCTAATGCCAATTGAATCCATTCTGCTATTGAAGAAGAAGTGTGGATAGTATTTGAAGAGATGAAGAAAATGAGCTCTATTGATCTTTCTTCCTTTAAGGAGTACTTAGTTAACCTCTTTGAAGGAGCTTGCAATTATGACATTTCGAGATCCTCTGCATGTGACTTGATGGCTAAGAAGGTGCATTCTAAGTCTCTTTCTAGAGCCAAGTCACAACTTATGGAGTCCGAGAGAAGCCACTAGACGACTTCTACGAAGATTGACAACTTATAAGGAGAACTTGACGCTCTTGAGAAGAAGAAGAAGGAACTTCAAGCTATACTTGCGAAGAGTCGCAAAGAGTTGAAGAATGTGGAGATCATTCTCTTTGCCAAGAGAGATGAAGTTGCTACTATTGAAAACACTTCCTTTTAATCTAACGAGGCTATGAAGAACTTTGAAGATATGAAGGAACTCCTTGAAGCAAACAAGCAAGAGTTAGTTAATTTGCAATTCAATGTTTGAAAGGACCTCTTTTTTTTTTTTATGCCCCTCTACTCAAACATTTGTTTACATATTATGAATGAATAAATATATATTTCTTCTTCCATTTTTCTTTTTCTTTTATTTACAAACTATTTATTCAATTAAGGACTATTCCCTTAATTATGTCATGATTGAACTTAGAAATTATTTTCCAAGCTACCTAGGTATCCTTTTAAAAGGAATCAAGTCAAAATGTAATTCAAAGATGTGAAAGATTTTTTAGAGAAGGTCGTACACAATTTAAACTCTTTCGGGCCAAGAGTATCCATTTTGACTAACTTGGACTTGTTGAAGCGTTTTAGCAGTTTTATCACATCCAACACTTTTTGTTGGTTATTTTTCACAGTTTTAGCTCATGCAAACTAGGAGCGTCCGTTTGTACCAACTTGGATTTGTTGGAGTGCTTTAGTAGTTTTGCCACATGCAACACTTTTGGTGGGTGGTTTTTGCCGTAGTTTTAACCAAGCAGGTTAGGAYCATCTTGAATTTGTTTGATACATTTAGACAATTTTAACTTTTATTAAAGAGCATGTGCAGTTTGGACTCGTACACTAGGAGCATCTTGAGTTTGTTTTGCAATTTATGCATTATAACGCTTCAAATTCTTGCCATTYATGGGGCAACACTTAATCCATCTTTGTCAACAACATGTATAAACCACTTGAGTACCCTTCTTGCACCACATATGGACCATCCCACTGCACTATAAGCTTCTTTATCTTCTGAAGATATATGATCGGCCTTTGAATTGCGAGTACCATGTCACCTACTCGAAAGGAACGAGGACGAACTTTCTTGTTGAAGGCTATGGAGATACGGCCTTGATAATACTCCAGATGTTGTTGCGCTTCCAACCTTCTTTTGTCAAGTGCTTCTAACTCTTCAAGACGCAAGAGCGCATTTTCTTCTCTTATGAGCCTTTCATGGACTGCTATCTTTAATGAAGGTAATTGACAACCAAGAGGAAGAATTGCTTCAATGCTATAAACTAACGCATGTGACGTAGCTTATGTTGGAGTTTGAAATGTTGTTCGATATGCTCGTAGAGCTTCGCCGATTTTTAGATGCCAATCTCTTTTTGACCTATCGATAACTTTCTTCAACAGATTGTAAAGAGTTTTGTTAAATACCTCAGCTAATCCATTAGCAGCTGCATAATACATCGAAGAGTTGTATTGCTTGAAGTTGAACTTTTCACAAAGTCTTGTCCTTGCACTATTGCAAAAAGACTTTCTAGTACTAATGATGATGTACCTTGGGACTCTATAGCGATATATGGTGTTTGTGCAAATGAAGTCAATAACATTTTGCTTTTTCACATCCCTCAGTGCTATGGCTTCAACCCATTTTGAGTAATAATCGGTTGCCGTTGAGACGAACATATGTCCAGCAGATGATTTTGGCAATCGTCCAACTATATCAAGCCTTAATGCATCAAATGACCAAGATGCGACTGTTAGATGCAATGGTTTTGGTGGCTGATAGATGTAATTGCCGTGAATTTGATAAGTTTGACACTTACAAGCATATTCCATGCAATCCTTCACCATTGTAGGCCAGTAATATCCAATCCTTTTAATTTGAAAATACAACTTGGGTCTAGATTGATGAGCTCTGCATATACTCGAATGAACTTCTACTAGTGTTTGCATRGCCTCATGATTTCTTGAACAATGCAAGAAGACTCCTTCAAACGAACGTCAATAGAGATATGTTGGAAGTAAACAAACCTCGAAGGCTGTCGCTGGATGTCACTTTTTCTACATGGTTCTTCAGCTAGGATACCATAACATAGGTAATCGATGAGTGGTTGAGGCCAGTCTTCCTTATCAATATCGCTGGTTGAGATGACATTTACTGTGCTATCTACATCTACTCTTTCATCATCTTCTTCATTTTCTGATAAAGGAGGCACAACTCAGTTTTGGCAGATCGATATTTGATTTTGCGAATTTGACAATGAGAGGATAGAAGCTAATTTTGCTAAAGCATCCACCTATTTGTTTTCGTTCCTTGGCACATTTTCTATAGTTGTATCATCCAAGAATTCCATCATTTGTCTTATATACGTACAATATGGAAGGAGTTCAGGTTTCTTCAATTCGTAGACATCAATAACTTGATTGACTATCAGCTTCGAATCTCCATAGACCTTAAGTTGCTGCTCTTGCATTTCCATAACTATTTTCAATCTAAGGATGAGAGCCTAATATTCAGCAACATTATTTGAACATTGTTGGGTAAAGGAAAATAAATATAGAAGGACATCGCCTTCAAGTGTAATGAAGATTATTCCAGCTCCAGCTCCATTTCGATGAGTAGCTCCATCGTAATACATCTTCTATAGAGGTAAAACTTCAACCAGTAAGACATCTTTATCTAACAAATCACCCATCAAGTCCCATTCAGCAGGTAAGGGATGATCAGCCAAGAAATCTACCAAAACTTGTCCTTTCACAGCTTTCTAAGGGACATAAATTATTTGGAATTCTTGCAATTGACCATCTCACCAAGCGATCAGAAAGAACGGGTTTAGTCATGACATACTTGATCAGATTTGCCTTGGAAATGAGACACATTGTATGAGCTTGAAAGTAGTGTTTTAGCTTCTGAATTGCGACGATGAGAGCCAAACACAACTTTTCTATTGGTGAATACTTCAACTCATTTGGAGTCATCTTTATGCTCAAATGATACAAGGCATTCTCCTTCATTTCCTTATTTTTTTGAGCAAGAAAAGCTCCGATAGAACATTCTTGGGTCAAGATATAGAGTAACAAAGGCTTCCGTTGTAATCTTTGGATGTCATGCACATTCTGAGGCTGTGGCATTCTCAATATGGCATCCACTTTAGCTTGATCAATCTCAATGCCATGTTGGCGCACAATGAATCCCAGAAATTTTCCTGCAGCAACTCCAAATACGCATTTTAAAGGATTCATCTTCAATTGATGATAACGTAGTCATTCAAAAACTTTCCTTAGATCTTCTAAGTGATCATCCCGTTTTTGTAACTTCACAAATAGATTGTCTACATAACATTCAACATACTTGTGGAGCATGTCATCGAAGATTTTTTGCATTGCTCATTAGTATGTTGCTCCTGCATTTTTCAAACCGAACATTATCACTTTGTAGCAATAAATACCTTGGCAGTGTGAAAAACAATCATCTCTTCGTCCCTTGGCTCCATTCGTATTTGATTATGACCAGTCAGATGACCCATCCACAAAAGACAATGCCTCGTATCCAGTCGTTGCATCAATCATGAGTTCGATGATAAGAAGGGAAAAATCATCCTTCGAACATGCATTGTTTAGGTCCAAAGTCAACGCATACTCGAATTTAACCATTTTTCTTTCTTACAGGCATAATGCTTGAGATTCACATGGGGTATTTGACTTCTCCAATGAATCCTGCCTCAATGAGCTTGTTGACTTTTACTTCAATTGGAATCAACTCGGGGCAAAGATGCCTTTGTCCCTGCTTTACTGGTCTAGCTCCTCGCTTAATGGTCAGATGGTGAAATACAATCTTTGGATCTAAACATGGCATTTCTTTATACGTCCAAACAATGATATCCTTGAATTCCTACAGAAGTTAGGTGTACACTTCACTCTCTTCTGTAGATAAAAGAGCACTTATGTAGATTAAGCATCGATCTTCTTCAGTGCCTAAGTTGATTTCTTTCAACTTGTCTAGAGTAGCTTTCATGCCTTCCTCGAGTTCAAGAGATGCTTCTTCAGTGTCTTCTTATTCCTTATGTTCATTAATAATGCTGATATGGTAAGATGAGCTAACATTCTCTTCATCTTCCTCCTTTGGCTTTATATGAATTACGATTTTTAGTTTAGCTTTGAGAACGTTGTCACAATTCACGAGAAGTATACTTTTCCTCCTTATCCTGGAAGGTATTCTGCTTCAACATTTGTTTGCATCAATCTCTGCATATGAAGGATTTTCAACCTTTTGAATTATCCTGGATTCTTTGTCTACTCCCAGTCTTTTGAAGGTTGAATTTCTATTTGATCTTCTTCCTTGGGGTCCTAACTGCTCAAAAACTGAGGCATGAGAGTTTACTTCCCCTAATCGTTCAAAGATTGACTTATGACCCACCGTGAACATTCATCTTCCACTAAGGTATAGCAATTGCTTAACAACTTTATTATTATGCGCACAGGTGCAGGTTACTTGAATCCGATGTAGGTACGCGAGCTTTCTACAGAATACCCATTTTGTTTTAGCATCTTCTATGTCTCATTCAGGCAATGACCCTTTGACTCAAGAATAAGTCTTCCCAATGTGTTTTGATTTCATGGATCATATCTAGCTTTAGTTAGGAGTTTGTATACATTAGGATTGAAGCCCTCTTCAGTTCTTTTGGATGGTAATGAACCATGCTCTACCTTTGGCCTCGTCTCAGGTCGTGCAAAACCCTTCAAAATAGGTTTCGATTGCTTCAGCACCTCGATCTTGATCAAAGGCATGGTAATTCCTTGTATAGATTTGACTTTAGAAAAGGAAGATTGGACTTCCTTCCTCATTGATTTTGGAGTATAACGGAGGATGATATGTGCTTAAATATATTGCGCTTTTGTCTCATTACTTTCTGCATTGCCCATGAATTTCGCAGAATTATAAAGTTCTTCCTTAATGAAGGCTTGATACTTGGGAATGACATCACATTTACCTTGAATTTGTTTCTCTGGGGCTATCTGACTTTCACCAAACGATATGTTTTCCTCACCAAGATAAAATTTTGTATCTGCAATATATGCTTCTACCTTCGTGAAGAGTTTGTCGTTGGTGATTACCTTCTTCACAACACCATTATCGATGTACTTGAAGTATTGGTGGAGTGTTGAGGGCACAACCCCATTATCATGAAGTCAAGGTCTTTCCAGTAACATATTGTAGGAGTTCTTGGAATCGATCACATGGAGTAGAACACTCGATGACATCTCATCAATTAATAAGTTTAATAGAATGGTACCCAATGCTCTTTGACCTCCTTGATTAAAGCCATGGATCATGAGGCGACTTTGATAGAGTTCTTTAGAGGAAATCCCAAGTTCTCTTAACATGCACAGAGAGAGGATGTTGCTGCTCAACCGCCATCTACCAATATTTTATTTATCTTCCTTTCTTGTGCATAGCCTAATATGAATGGAGGTCTATTATGGGGTTTTGAACCCAGCAACAAATCATCATCATTGAAAATTATGGTCATCAAACATATGACTGAATTTGAAGAGCATCCCTTGACTTGCACAAGACAATTCTCTTGAATTGAATCTTTTGGAATGGAAGGGCCAAAATTACTTAATTCTATTTTATCTATGATAGAACAGGAGATAATTTCAAGATTATCAGTTAATATTTTTGGAAAGAGCTTTCCCAATGTAATCGGTCGTCGATACTTGCGTATGTATGACCCCTTTGATTTGTTAGCGACCTTTTGAGGAATAACGTTATTTGGTTAGATACATTCCTTTTTAGTATTTTGGTTCGTTGAATGTATTTCTTGTTTATAAATTTCTTTTCATAATTCTTTCGACGTTTTACAACTGTCTAGCCTTTAAAATCAGAAACATCAACTTTGCCACTTTCAATATTTTCAAATAGCTTTGCAACCATATTTGTCACTTGGTTGACTGATTTACGAGAAGATTTAAGTGAGGGCTTTATGTCGAACTTCATCACATCGCTGCGCAAATTTGATCTCAATGAAGCATTCATGTGATCATGAGACATTCGCAACATTTGCATTAAAAAATATGGTATGATGCTTATTTGATTAGCCGTCACTCTTTCTTCTTCCAACAAAATGCATCATTTACGAGCTAATTCTACGACTTTGTCCTTAAAGATGAAGCATTTCTCGATCGGGTGACCGAGAAGATAATGATATTTGTAATAATTTGGATCTTCCAACCGTCCTGCTTCTTCTGGTCATTTCATCTCTAGCAGTTCAATGATCTTGCCTTTCAGTATGTAATCAAATATTTTTGAAACATCAGAACCAAGAAATGGATATTCCTTTTTTTTTTTTTTTGCATAACTTGCAAAGTTATGTGTCTTCTTCCAATATCTGGAGCAGTACTTACTTTCTATGTAGTCTTTCTGCTTATTTTTGTAAGTATCCTGACAGATGCTGCAGTTGTTGTCATGGATGCTTTAGCATTAGATTTGGAAGATGGTTTAGTTGCTTTCTTGAAGTCAAATGTCTTCTTATTTTGTTGCTCGGGGATCGGAACTCTTGATCTCCATGTGTTGTATATGTTCAACTCGATATCATGAGCCCAGTAGCTAGTTCTTCAAAGGTTCTTGGCTAGGTTCCTTTCAAGATGTATTAYAGGCCCCAYTGTATACCTTAGATGCACATCTTGATTGCAAATTATTTGGAGAGGCGATCTCTGCAATCCAATCTCAAACGTCTCTATCGATTGATATAATCAATATCGGGTTCATCTTTCCATTACTTGGTATGATTGAGTTCCAACATACTTACCGTTTGACGGGTGCTGTAAAAGCAGTTAAGGAATTCATATTCAAGTTCATCCTAATTGTCAATAGATCCAGCTGTGAGYTCGATGTACCAGTCGAACGTGTTTCTTTTGAGAGATCGAACAAATTGCTTGACAAGGTAGTCACCGTATGTGCCAGCATTGTTGCAAGCCTCGACGAAGTGTGCAATATGCTGTTTAGAATTTTCCTTACCATCAAATTGTCAAAATTTCGGAGGTTGATA
Organism: Rhazya stricta; assembly: GCA_001752375.1. Taxonomy (NCBI): domain Eukaryota; kingdom Viridiplantae; phylum Streptophyta; class Magnoliopsida; order Gentianales; family Apocynaceae; genus Rhazya; species Rhazya stricta. The sequence goes on along the minus strand of MEJB01000008.1, from coordinate 1,980,531 downwards.
GCCTATAGGCATCTTCAAGTTGTCAATCCTCTTGGTATATGGTTTAGAATATACGAAAGAAGATTCAATACTCCTTTCATTCTTGTCCTTGATGGTTTCCATGATGAAATCCTTCATTTAGTGCACCTAGCGAGACTTGAATTGTTGCGCCTTCTTTTGAATGTCTCGCTTCTCTCATGTCTTTATTCTTGAACTCGACTTGAGGTTGCTTGCCTAAAACTCTTGCAAACCCTGACATATTTGAAGGCTCGGGATGTTTGAAAGCAGATTGACTTGTTTATCTAGCATTATCAAGTCGATTCAGTAGTTAGGCGATTGTGAGATCTTGCTTTTGAGTGTGTTTTGCAAGATTTTTCACCAACTTTGTCAGATTTGAAATTTGTTCTTCAACGGTTAACATATCTACCATCATAACGGGCAGGCCGATGAACTTTTGGTTGGATCTTCATGAGCCATCATGTCGAGCTTCGGATCTTCTTGAGGAGTAACTGGTATTGAACCTGAAGTATATCCGTTGTCATCATGTTTGGAGTTCTAGGGTTTAGTTCCTGCATTCAACAAAGACAGAGTCGTGCTTATAGCAGATCTGACTCCCGCTTCTTGAAGAGGAACGTCATTGAATATGGGGTTGGAGTATTCATAGGTCTGATAACACGAGAAGTACTCCATATCTTTCCCAGCATCAGATGGAGCCTTGCTCTGCGTCACAGGTCCTGCATATGTGGCCGGCATGATTGACTTGATGGCAGCACCACATGTTATAGGTCTGGAAGGGCTAGCCTTTGAGATGTTGTTCTTGGAGGCCATTAATGAATTTGACTTGTTTTGTTTTGAATAAAAGAGATGAACAATAGGAATTGTCCCAATAAACGTACCAAAATGTTTACACGATTCTCTCGTCTACAAAATAATAAGAAAACAAGAGAAATGTAATTGTATTAATCTTATAAATTTGATAAGATGCGTATTACAATTTCTAAAACGTTCTCGTGGTAAGAACTTGATCCGTTGATTCTTTTCTTCGAAATTTACTGAGAGCTTCGTAGCTGATCTCAGGATTTGAGAGAGATTTGGTACTCTTTCTTCCAAATTTCTCTCAATAGTGGACTTTGATATGAATTTCTAGAAGTCTTTATCWTGTGCTTTGGCCTCTATTTATAGGTAAAGTGAATTGATTTGATTGGTCGAAGTCACACTTAGGGGCGATGTGGCGTCACTTGATTCTCCAAACTCCATCKTTGATTTCCATTGGTTGGACCTTGTTATCATTGACACGTGTCATCATTTCATTGGTTGACATGTCAAATATTTCTCAATTTAATGAGAATATTTAAAATTAATTTGTAATTATTTACATAGATTATGAAAATTTCATTTAATAAAATTTTCATATCTACAATGGTAAATATAGTCGTTGCAGTTAGTCCTAAAACCCACGTTTAACATCTCCTTAACTTAATCATGACATTTACACGCACACATACATATCATTATCATATTTTATTACTAGCTTTAACAATTCGAGTGCTTGAATTAAAACGAATTAGTTTGTCAACCGAAGTGTTAGCATTGTTGAAATGACTTGGTAGATACTATGAGTGCACTCCTTACAAAAACTCATGAAGATGAACATGCATTGCATGTTATTTTATAGCTGATGTAGTTTGTTTTCATTGCGTTTCAAATCATTTGCTCACAAGCAGTGTCAATCAATAAAGAGAAAAATTAATTTATTAAGAGTCTAGAATGACATACATAAACATGAATTGTAGTCGGATGAGAGGAAAAAAATACATGTTCGGATCATATTGAAAAATTTCATACTAATAATAGTACTTATGATATAGTAGAGCTCGTATTACTATGAAATTATTTATAATCATTAATCAACGATTTCCACATACATCAGCAACTTTCGGTTACCTCAAAATATCCGCCAAGCATTCAATGTCTAAAATTTAATTCTTTTCTGCATAATTTAATTCTACATTCTTCAATTTGATCAATAGTCAAATGAGAAAATTTTGAATTTTTATAAATTTTAGAAACATTGAACATATGGAATATTTTGAATTTAATTTGCTAAATTAATTCATAAATTTTAGAAACATTGAACATATAAAATCTTTGAATTAAATTTGTTAAATTAATTCATAGAATTTTAAAAACATTTAACCTATAAAATAGTTTTAACCTAGCTAAATTTAATCATTTTTCAATGTATTTAACATTTGATCTGATGTCCTTTAACAAAATACTCAAAGAGTAAGGTTATTATTAAAAATATTAAAATAGAAGAAGGAATAAAGTTTTCGAAAGAATGATTCTCATATCACATGTTGTGATATTTTAATAAATTATAGATAAGTAAATATATTATACATAATTGGCACTTGAGATATTATTGATGCACATTTTTCTTAATAATTATTATTCAAATATAAGGTTATAATAAAAAAATATTGTATATGTCAAATATGACTAAGATGTATAAGACAATGTCTTTCAATATATAACTCATTGGTTGAGAAGAAAATAGATCATTGATCCCATTCTTAGTTAAGTAGTAAAAGAAAAACATTCTTTACACATGAAAAGAGTTTTTTAAAAAAACAAAAGAGAAAATAAATTTGTAGGTCTATTTATATGAATAGTTTAACATAATACTAGAGACAGACAGACATAGATAATTTGGGAGTTAGAGGAGTAAAGAGATTTTCCTTTCAAGTTGTTCAAATGTTTCTGAAAGAAAGAAAGAAAAAAAAAAATAGGTTCTTTTTGTTCGGGGTTGAAGAAAAATGTAAAGAAATGATTTAATTATAGTAATGTTATAATAAGGCTAATGTTATCCCACTACAACAACGCCAGGCTTTCGGCTTTCCTCGTCGGTCTCCGGATTACTAGGATGATGATGAAGAGATGTTGTCCTAAGCACAACGAGGCCCGGCTTTTGAACGCCCATGGAGAGCTGCCTGAAAACGTTAGGCTCAATGAAGGGATTGCGGGCGAGTTGGATGATTATGAAGATGGAGCTTGTGAATATGGGGACTAAAACATTGATCAGATCTAATGTTGCCATTTTCTTTCTTTCACGTGAAGCTCATCCGTCCCTTTCAATCTTCTATGCATACCAGACTGATTTTGGCAATTGACAGAAATTCACTCTGTTCCTTCCTCAGTGGCTGCAGGGATTCTTTATACACTTTAGTATATAAAAATTGGGTATTTTTTATCATCCTGCTGTGCAGTGAGTGAGTTTGTAGTTTGTATTTCGGCTGGCCATCAAGGATAACTGGAAAAGAAACAGCTGTTTGAATTAGGGACATCAACTATAATATTCCTGAACCTTTGAAGATTTGATAAAATTATAGTACATTGCAGCTAACAGACCAAACTCATCGCTACAGAAATGCAGAGAGTTTGATGCTCATCGCACTATGCTACAACCAATCTATTCTTCATTTTTTCTTTCCAAGTTATTGTCTCACTGTATGAGTATCCATAGGCACACATGAAGCTATGCAACACACTCTAATAATAAAATCAGCAATCGGAAAGAAGAGAGCAAGTCTGGAAGAAATGAAATCCAGCAACATTGATCACATTTCTGAGAGCATCACTCTCGCTGGGCATCCTAGGAGCTTTCACCAAGTAATGCATCAGTCTGTAATCACGCCCTTGCTCACCGGATTATAGCCTCATATAACCAAACAATTGTAAAATTAGTAGCTCAATCTCTTCGTGTATGTTCAATGGCAGAAAGCAATGCTTTTGAAGTTCGATATTATAAGAAGTAATCTGGTGGAGGCTTTTTGGCTGGCGCTCCTCTCGATTCCTGCATTTCACCATTATCCTTCAGCAATGACAAAAGAGAACAACAAAGGAAAACACAAGGAAGAAATGCAGACAAAAGAAAACATGCATAAGCACATACATGCATCAAGACAAACTACACCTTAGGCAAGAATTTAAATGATCAAGAGATGACAACTCAAATTTCAGAAGCAACCCAATATGCAGACCTTTGGAGCTACTTGGCAAAAAACAATTAAGAATATTTTAGAAGAATACCTGTGGAGCTGCTTCAAAAACACGGAACTTCTTCTGAAGATTCTCATCCAACTCAAGAATTGCAGCAACATTCCCACATCTGCAGTGCATTCAAGAAACTATAAATTTTGACTTCAGCACGAGGAGCTTGAAAAACTATGCAAAAAATGATTTACCTGTAACAGTAATTTGGAGCAGACCAAACAGTAACTATCTGGTTATTAAACATCCATTTGTAACCTTCCATTACCAATTGATGGGCACGACAAATGTAGTCGATGTTGTTTGAGTGATTGAATGAAGTGACAACACTTCCCCCAAACAAAAAACCTGCACCCCGGGGACTCAAACCCCAGCCATCAACAATGTCTTCTGGATCAGACCACAGGAGGTCACACATGGCACCATCATGAGGCACTTCCTGTTTCCGGTCAATTGTTCGAATCTGTACATGGATTATGATGTCAAGCAGCGAATGAACTAGAAGCCACTAGAGTAAAAAATAATCGCTCAAGCCTAAGTTGTGAAACCTGGTCCAATGTGGAAATGGCAGGGGAGAGACCTCCATGAACGGAAAATATTTTGTTCTCAATCAGAGCTGATAAGCTGCAAAACATTGCCACAGAGACACACAAAGTTTAGAACTTCACATGAAATCAAACGTGACAAGGATGGGATACACAGTATACCTACTCAATAACCATAGGTATATGCTTCCTAGAGGATAAATGTATGGCTAATCAGCAAAAAAATTGTACACACATAACACTGTTGGCTACAGAGACCACCATTAGAAGTTAACATTTGTCCACGCACAATGTAGTCGCAACAAAAGAAGAAATGAAAATTTACAATGAAAACACTAGACAAAAGGCAACAGCAGAATTTGGATTTAATCATTATACAGGAATCCTGGCACTAATAAGATCACCCATTGTATTTATAATAATTAATAGATGATCAAGGATCAGCAACCAGGAACTAAGGAATAACAACAACGTCCTTTTTGTTTGTAATAGGTTAGGCAGTTCTTATAATTTCCTCATCTTAGGTTGATATAACATAATTCTAATCAGATAAGCATGATCAAGTAATTTAAACAAGTGATCCTTGAAAAAGACTGCAACTGCTCCATGATTTTATCACCCAGAGAGAGGGTAAATTGGCAAACCTTAAATAATCAAAGATGTCAGTGCAGTATCTCCAAACATTGACGGAACCATATTTGCGGAGGCACTCATCATAGAATCCATACACCTAAGGAAGAAGGAAGTGCGTAAAACATAAGAAAATAGCACAGCAAATGTCATAGCGCAAAGCAAAATAAATGGGTATCTGGCAATGAAAATTTACATCAGGAATAGCCAACCTGTGTGATTTGTCGGCTCTCATGGTTCCCCCTAATGAGAGTTATTCGATCCGGATATCTCACCTGACAATGGTCCACGTTAGTTGGATCATAAGAGAAAGATACGGACTGAATAATGAGCAAACAACAAAAAATAATTGAGTACATGAATCTACAGAAGAACAGATGAACAACCACGGATTGACATATGAAAACTGCACATGGGACTAGCTGAAGAAGAGAGGGGAAATTAGTGGTTTGGCACGTTATGTTTTTATCCAGAATGAGAAAACCTAACAAGGAAACACAAAACCATCTGAACCAGGACAAGGGTTCCTTAAATGAGAAATTCCAAAAGAAAATCCATAGGAAGCAAAGAAATATCCTTACCTTTAGGGCAAGTAGAAGCAGAAATGTCTCAACTGAGTAGAATCCTCTATCAACGAAGTCTCCAAGAAATAAGTAATTTGTCTTTGGGCAATCACCTCCCACTTTAAACAGCTCTTTCATGTCATAAAATTGACCGTGAATGTCACCACATATCTGTAATTGCCAAGAAAGAATACTGAATCAGTATAGACAAACACTGTCAATTAAGTTAAAGAATAAACAAGATTTTCAAAGCTCCAAAAGCAACAGCTAGACATGTTATGCTATATTAAAGATTGCAATATACAAGATGATGTTTAGTATTCATTAAAAGCATACACAATATAAGACTCACTATAATGAAATTGAATTAGATATGTACAGGATAGAAACGGAGAAGGAAGACCAGAACTCAATGCTTAAGAATAGTAGAGCACTTAGTTATGCTAAAATATTCCTAGAATAGTAGATCACTTAGTTATGCCAAAAGATTCCTTGGTCTCAATTCCAAGATCTAAAGATATCAAAATCTATAGTCGCATGAACATGTCAACCTTATTTTGTTGGATCCAAGAATTCATGCCATCCCCTACTCCCGCTCCAAAAATAAATGAAATTATACCCAAAATTTCAAATTAAATAAAAAAATAGAGTTCAACAATAGATTTGAAAATTGTCTGCATACTTTTTCTTTGTTTGAATTAAGGAATCAATAAACAAGTCATTACAATAACTAACACCCATATTATTCAACCCAAAAGAAGCACAAAAAAGACTCCTGCACCGCAAAACCTCCAAAACAAAATACTATGTGACTTATACATCACCAATTCAAAGTGGTCTTCAGAAGTTGCACCAGAATTCTATGCACGATTTTTCTAGACCTTTCAGCTTTGCCTCACCGTTTCCGCTTCCCCTCTCTGTTTACTTTCTACAGTTTAACTTGGTACTACATTAGTCCAACGATTTGAGTGATTTATCAGTAGCAACAAAAATTATCAAATAGACTCCTACCAGCAGCAACAAAAAATTATCTAAATGAAATTTTGTGATGAATTAGAATTTTATTTCCAACAAAAATTTCATGGAGTATAATTATTCCTTGGATAATGGTACATCAACTGGATAAAAATAAAGATCTTCTCATTCTGGTACTTCAAGAAATGTCTATGCTACAACGGTCGAATTAAAAGGCACTTTAAAGGCTCTACATGCCTAAGAAAACTTGAAACAATCCCTTGCACAGATAAAAGCATACTCTTTGTGGAAAGTGCGTCTGCCATCTTTAGATGCAAAAATATACTCCCTCCATCTTTTTAAAGTATGCCACAATAGGGTAAAAGACAGACCAAAGAGATAATAAATTGGTCTAAGGTTGGTATTAAAGTGATATCTTTATCTTTATATTGGAAAAGAAGAGAATTAATTTCATGATAGGAAAAATGTTGACTTGTGGTGCTGGTTTGAAAATTGAATAAGGGTAAAGATGGAAAAACATATTTGATGGTGTTTTGATATGTGGAAGTGACATGCTTTCAAAAACAAGAAAAATATCCTATTGTGACATACTTTTAAAAATGGAGGGAATAGAAGACAAACAGAAGGGAATATTGTTCTATTGCAAAATCATGTCTGTACAGATTGTGCATTATCCAAGTTCATTACATGCCCATTTCTGATAAGAATGCTATATAACTCTTAAATGTGTCCAAACTATTGCTCTACAGGACAATGGGGACTTCTCTGAGGATGTTTTGCTTTTCTTCATTTGCTAAAAAGCATAAAAATTCCTTTCCACTAACCAAAGTAAAATGCCATCATGAAAGAATAGCCAGAAACTAGTCAAATTGATATTAGGATTTGATAGTTCTACCTAGTTTTATATGAAACTTAAGACACAAGCAATTAAGGCTCTATTTGGACAGCTACTAAAACTAATAAATTTTTTAAAACTGAACTTATGCAACCATTTGGACAGCCTCTTAAGCTAAGAAGTTTTTTTTTAAATACAAATCAGAAATTATTTGTAGTTCAACTAAAACTAAGGAATCTCTCTCTAACTTAAGAAATTCCCCACAAATCCCACAAACCAACAAAAGGGAACAGTGAGATGAACAATGAAGATTATCACTGTTCACTTGACGGCTCTTCCTCAGCTTCATAATGGCTGAACTAGAAAAGTCACTAGCTTCATAATGGTGTTTATCTGCCTGAATTTGGATGATTTCATCTACTAATGATCGACTATTAATGATCAATAACCGATTGTTTATTAATGATCATGCAGAAATTAACTCCATTATCGATTATGTTATGGAACATAATCGTTTAATGAACAAACATAGTCGATGATTTGATTTGGAGAAATCAATAGTCGATTATGTGAATGAGCATAATTCGTATTGAAGTAACTCTTACTTGAAAAGTAACCACTTATGGAGAATTCAATAGTCTATCATTGAATGAGCATAGCACTCATTGCTGCCAATTCAAACATTAACTACCAATTGCATGGCCCCAACATAATCGAATTTCACATGTGATGGAATTGTTGTCCATTATGAAAACCCAATAATTGACAATCTAAAGTCGAACAGCATGAATCATATTACACATGATTTCAATATAAATTCCAAAAACAAACTTTTATTTTGTTGGAGTTACACAAAATAATCCAATGACATCTAAACTCAAAAGTTGTTAATTCAATGCCATCTGAAACTTAAATAAACTTGAAAACAACTTTGAATTTCAAATTCAAAATTTTCACGCCTTTTAAGCTAAATTAAGAAATTTGTGTTAACTTAACCTAAGAACCACTCCAATATGGTTTAAATTCTCAATGTATCAAGCCAGAATTTTATTTCAAATTAAGTCATTAAATTTAGTTCCTAGTTCAGTCAATAAAAGTTAGCTTTATATTTTATGAGATTATTCAACTAGTCATGACATTTCAAATCCAGAAAAAAAAAAAAAAAACAACTAAATCCAGCTCTCATAAACCCCTGGCCACGAGGACCCAAAACCTAGATCCGTTCCGTAACCCATGAATCACAGGACCATAACACACAGTTATACCTAAATAATCAAACTCGGAGCCCTAATTCAATGTGAAACTACCCCTAAAAAGTACAGAAAACACATTCAGTAACAAATTTAGATAAGAAAAGAGAAGTGCTTCCTTTTAGCTGAACTGGGTGAATTTATAACTTACGGTGACAGGGGCATCGACTCTCTGAACATTGCTCTCTTCAACAAGAATTTCCATTGCCTTCAGACAAAGAGCCTTGACCTCCGATTCCTTAAGGGGCTCGCATCTTTTGAGCTGCTCTATTTGCCTATCTAGGTCGGACATCCTCACTCTTTATGAAACCCCTCGACCTCCGGCTTCCCTTTTACTCTATGAAACCTTCTTCGCCACTCACTGCCCCCTCTGGGGCATATGAATCTGCTGTTACCCTCGGCAAAGAGTAGTAGGTTCAACTGTTTCTTCTTCGTCTGCTCTCTCTCTGCGTGCTGGTCTTGATTGATTTTTGGGTTTTGAGGTTTTCGCGATTCGCGCTGTTGCCCGCTTAATATTTTTGGCATATCTTTTTGATCTCCCTCGTTTTTTCCCAATTTACTGATATTTTTTGCCCAAATGTGTGGCGCTTGTTTTTTCCCTTTCCTTTCTCTTCTTTTTGATCTTACGTGCCCTTTCCTGGAGCAACCCGCCAAGCATCCATCTCAAGTCCTCAGAACTTAGTATTTAATTTGTAATTCAATTTTTAAGATAAATTGATCTTTAATTAGACACTAATGAAATATTAACTCAGTAACTGAAGAAACTTCGATAAAAGGGAAGTCACGTAATTAGGTATTAAGTGATGCTTCATTACAAATCAGGTAAACAAATATATAATTTTTTTTCTTAGTTGATCAAATTAAAAATGTTAAGAATGAGTTGGAATTAAGAATAGTTTCCACAGCTGTTTGCTTAGTCATCTATTTTTGCTTATGATTTTTTCCCCCCAATAAGAGATGTAGTAAACCATTAATTCATCATTTTCTTCTATAAGAAAGAACAAATAAATATAGGTTATTTGCCCTTAAATTTTGATTCTTTTGAGAAAAGCGTCAAAAGGTACCCCTCTGGTCAAAAATCTTGCCTCCGTATTGTGTATTGAGCCCAAAAACAATAATAGATGACTGGTGGATGAGGGGAGAAAGCGAATCGGGCATTGAATTGAATGGTAGGAGAGATTTTGGCGAGTATAGTGAAAATTGTTTGGCTGATGTTGGGGGAATTCAAAGGTGTCGGATTTTCCAATACCAATAATTTTTATTGGGAGACATACTAACTTTTTTTTTTGTTTTTAAATTAATCAAGATCTTATTTCATTATCAATAATTCTGCTATAAGAATATTATTTGATTCATCATTATCAAATTTCAGCATTTGTTTAGGAATAAATTCATATTTGAAAAAGAATCAAATTCCTCAAATCAAGAAAAACGGCTGCACYATCCCGCCGATAGAGAAAATATCTATAGGGAGGTGATATGCTTATCACCTTCTTCAGAATTTTAAAATACAAATACGCATAATGTTTCAAAGACTTTAATAACATTATTTCTTTTCTCTCCTCTCGTTCTTCTCCTTCATGAATAACCTCTTCTAAAAAAAAAACCTCTAAATTTAACATAAAAGTGCATCATAAACAAATTTAGAATTTAGTTTCATTTATATTTGATATTAAAATATTAATCATATCATATATGATTTTAATTTTTATATTCATACTAACATTTTGATCTAAAAAAAATGTCTTTGTTTCTTTAAAATTCCATTTTTTTAATATAATTTCATCATTGTTTGATAGAACTATGATATTTGATTTAGTATAAATTAAATAAGTATTTTTTTTTTACTTAATGATGTAATAGATAGTAGCTTAATATTGCTTAGTCTAAGGCTTCATTTGTGTTCAAATTATTATATCCACTCATCAGGCTAATTAAAATAATTTGATGGAAATATAAAATTTCCTTCTCATTTACCTTAATTTGTCTTCCAAAAAAGATAAATGAATCTTTAAGCTTCATTTGGACAGAGAGAAAAGGAGAGAACATAAGAGAAAGTTGTGACTTTCTTTTGGGCATTTTAAGTGCAGAGAATTTGGAGGGATGAGAATGGATAACTCTGTAACTCTGTCTCCAAAAGTGGGAAGAAAGGGAGAGAAGGGAAAGTCTTTAACAAGTTTATTGTGTTCTTCCAAATTTATCCTTACTAAGGCTCTATTTGGATTAGACCTTGAGGCAAAAGCTTTTTTGCCTAGTTTCATTTGTCATTTGTTTCAAATGTCATTTATCTTTACTACAGTAATGAAACCAAAATTCCCAAAACTTCATTTATGTCTTGAAATCTTCTCATTTAATAGTTCATCATTCAATTTGAGCATAAATCTATCAAATCCAAGGAATTATGGCTGGTTTTTAAGGAAATTTGTTGAGCAATAACTGCCTAGCCTTCTACCTTCAACATTTCATCCAATTTGACCCAAGTTTTGAAGACACAATCCATCTGTGTTCAGCATTTCTGGGTCGATGATGACAATATCTACAAAACTCAAAAGATTACAGAATGAGGGGCGAGGAATTTGTTTCCTGTTTCAAAAGAGAAGTAGACAATGTAAGTTAACTTCATACATTTGTATGAACACCTCAATGTATTGTACATTGTTAAATTTGCCGAATGATTTTTATTCTTTCATTTTTTTGTTCCTTTTCTGGTTGAAAAATGCAGCAGCATATATGAATAATCAATTATGACATTTCAAGGTGTCAATTATAATGTAATTTRGGATAGGGGTCCRTGGTTCGAATACGCAACATAGGTTGTTTCTGCACAGTTAATCGATTAATTTGTAAGATATGTAAAGCATCATTGAAACGTTAAGTCAATTATTGAACTTGTTTGTGTCGATTACTTTGAACCCATTACGTCAATTATTCATTTTGAATATGTCGATTGTAACATGCATTTGGATAATCATTGTTTCTTAGGTAACATTAATTATTCAAATATGGTTAATTGACTATTATTGTATAAATTTTTACTATATAGAAATATAAAATATTTGATTATTACTGAAACTATATGTAATTCATATTTAGATTAAAATTGGGTCATTTGTTTGTAATTATACAGTCACTTGTTCCAACCCTGGTTTCAAGTTGGAAAATAATAATATTCCGATATTACCTTATTAAGTTTTATCCATTTTTAATTCGCATTATTTAAATACTGTAAATGACATGATTTTTATTATGTCAATGTTTTATTGGCATTAGGATTGTCATTCAGAAATCAGATTAAACATCTATACTCCTAAACCATTCCTATCTAGGAAAAGGAAAAGAAAGGTTTGCTTATTGTTCAATCTATGTATTTATAAATTAGTTATTTTATGTTATGTTACATAATTTTTTTGGGAACATGCCTCACCATGTATATGTCCAAAGTATGTGCACAATTTTATTCATTTTGTAGCTTTTCAATAATATTAGATGTCGGAGGATGTCGATGGTTATGAAGATTTACAACATGGTTCTAGAAGTCTTTGGACAATTGAAAAAGAAAATGGTTTTATTGATATTTGCATGAATTACAAATATCTAAATGGTATGTGGGTTGGAGGGAAGTTTATATCCACTGCTTGGAATAAGATTTTGAAAGATGTTGACGAACAAACTGGAAGATAAATGTCTCTCAAACAATTGAGAGTTAAGTGGCAAAGAATGATCGACAAGTATCACCTTATAACGCGGTTGATTGAGACACCAGACCATACTTACGCTGTCTGGATTCTAGAATTACAGACTATTAAAGCTGAGTCATGGCGGTGGAAACAATTGGATTAAGGTAATATTGTCCCATTTTTCGTTAATGCATATGTAGACACAATGTTACTAAATTATCTTCAAGTAATCGATGGTAATGATTGTTTTTGGTGTAAAAGATATTGTATAAGAAGAAAGTTGTGYGGGCTTTTCAGGAGCACGGATTACCAAATTATCTGAAAATGAAAGAACTATTTCACGATGTCGGTGCACGTATTTGAAGGCTAGGTCTTCCCCTCATCCACCAATCACTGATGATAGTGGATCTTATGCAAGAAGATCCTTTTTCCAACGTTGAAGTTGAAAGAGTTGTTTGTGATGACAATGATTTGGAGGTAATGGATGCTAATAATGATGTCATTCCTCAATGACGTACCTTCTGCTGGAATAAAAGGGAAGTATAGGAGAAAGTCCACTTCAAGCGACAAGAGAAGTAAAAGTCAGTCTTCAGTTAAAGTCGGAACAGAGGATACACAAATTAGAGCCTTCAAAGCCATCGAAGATATGCAAAAATTGAAGCAAGGTGTTATATTCAAGCTGGTCAAGGGAAAAATATGTCATTCCAAGTGTAGTAGATGTGTTTGTTATCTTGCAACAAGACTTCCCTCACCTCATTGGTCAAGAAATGATGCGATTGGAGTGTTTCATGTTTGATGAGAATTGGCACGACATATTCATGATTTTACAGCCTATCAGGCCACCGCTATTGATGAAGCAATAGGCACCACATGAATATGTTGTTTTTCTCTATTTCCATGCACATGATGAATATTTTCCCTATTGCCACCGTTATATTTCTATTTAGATTGTTATGGTAGAGGATATAGAATTTATGACTTTTAGGTGAAACTTTTATATTGTATTAGAGTGGAAATTGTTTGATTCGTCTAAGCTAGGTACTACATTATACATGTCATTAATGGTGCAAAATATGTGGAACTTCAAACGGAGTAAGTAATATGATATATATCTATATATGTTTGATTATCATTTATATAATTTGTGTATCCTAACACTATGTTTCAATTATTATTTCTACTGCAGGTACCTAAGGAAATGGAAACATTGATAATTATGATACGATGTTAGATTACTTGCTTTGTGATGAGGGTGATAGGGATGATATGGATGATGTGAAATGTATAGCTAATATGTCCAAAATAGTTAGACCCCAGAAATAACCTTGTCGGAATTTCTTTTTCACTAGGAGAGATTTGATTGATGAGTTGTTGAATGGCAACCCTAGCAAGAATTATGGAAAATCTTGGAATGAGAAAAATAACTTTTCAGCGTCTATGTAATTTGTTGGTCAGGAATGGTATTTAGGAATACAAAAAACAGCAGCGCGTTAATATTGTTGAGTCGTATATTTTTGCATTGTGCGACTAGGGAAAACAAACAAACTGACCTTGTTGAAAGATTCCAACATTCGATTGAGACTTGTGCCCGACACATAAAAGTTATGTCTCAATTCTTGGTTCAGCTTTCATAGCAGTACATCCGTCATCAGAACATGTATGATACATATCCTCGAATCCTATATGATGATAGATACTACCTGTACTTAAAGGTATGCAATGAATAATACAATTGTTTTTCCAATTGTAAATTGTTAATTTATATTGGATAATCATTTAAAAATTAATGCGTGCACTTTTATCATTACAAGATTTCTTTGGTGCAATGGATGGAACGTGCATTTTTACAGACCAAATCGAGGCCTACCGTAATAGAGAAATTCATATTTATCAAAATATTCTCGCGGTGATTAATCATGGCATGCAATTTGTGTATGTGTACATCAGATGGGAAGGATGTGCTCACGATTATAGGATTTGGAGAGATGCAATTAGTAAGAGGTCTAACGGATTTCCCTTTCAGTGAGATATATAAAATTGTCTTCAATTTATTACAATCCATTAAGTTATGCATTTATTCTTTTTGTTAATAATATCTATATTCATAAATTTTACAATCATCTTCAATAGGTAAATATTTCCTTGTTGATTACGGATATCCAAATCAACCTAGACAGCTAGCACCATTCAAGGGCACAAGTTACCATTATAGCAGCTTTTTTAGCCGTACAAATTTCTCCGGCCCAAAAGACTTGTTCAATCATCGTCATTCCTCTTGTAGAAATATAGTAAAGAGTATTTGGCATCTTGAAGAAAAGATTTCAATACTTAAGGAAGCAATGTCACCTTACATGATTGATTAACAAGGAATCATTATTATGGCATGTTGCATTGTGCATAATTTTATAAGACAAAATGACATTGATGATCAATTCTTCGCAAACCCCCGTATGATAATGGGAATGATCAGCCATCCACTTCGGGTGTCCAAAATGATGAACTTTCATCTTTTGGTGCATCTCGACCACAAATGTCTTGGGAATTGAGTGATTTTAGGGAATCAATTGCAAATTATATGTGGGATTCTAATGTTTGAGGAATCTGTGTATGCAACACTAATCCTATTGTTAAGATTTTTCAATATATATGTAATAGCATTTTATTAATCAATGTGTTATGAATTCGATTGTATTTCTACATTGTTATGAATCTGTGCATGCAACATTAATGTTGTGGTCTACGAAATGGATGTTCATTGTTATATGGATATTTTGTTCATCGAATCATATTTGGGAAAGTAGTAAGTAATCGATGGTAAATAGATCGATAATTGAAATAGTATTCATATAGAATCAGATTGGGGAAAGTAGCAAGTAATTGATGCTGAATATATCAATAATCAAAACAATTATTCTTAGCATAATACTACTTAAGTAGCAAGTAACCGATTATTACTTTTTTAATAATTGACATAAAATTCTTCATTGAATCATATTTGAACTATAACAAGTAATAGATGCTTGTTATATCAATAATCGACATAAATTTGCTGATGGATTCACTGGTTAGGAAATATGAAGTAATTGATTATTACTATTTCATTGAACTTTAACATGTAATCGATGCTTATTATATTAATAATTGAATCACTGGTTAGGAATTACAAAGTAATCGATCATGATTATTTCAATCATCAACATAATTTTCTTGATGGAAAGTTGTTTGAACTTTAGCAAGTAATTGATCATTAATATTAAATAATCAACATGAAAATGTTTACTGAATAATCATCATGAACTTCAACAAGTAATTGTTTATGAGTATATGAATAATCATATATATATATATATATTGACACGTGATGAGAAAGCAGCTATTCTATTCATTAATAAAAAGTTTCGATTATGACTTTCTGAACTTTTGATTATTTAGGAAGAAAACTTTCACCCCCCATAAAAAGAACCCAAATGTTAAACACATAAACAAAACAATCCTCTGACAGTAGCAGAAAACCCTAATCAAAACCATTTAAGCGCTAATCAATCAGTCGAATCATTTGCCTTCAAACGCTAATCAAATTTCAGTTATATTCTATCATCGTCATCAAATCCATCTGCCTTGAAACCCTAATTTCTTTTCATATTCATAAGAAATTGTTAAGTTTCGGTAATCGACTGAGCTTCAATTTTACCTTACTGGAAAGTCAATTATCAACAATAAAAAAGTTTCCCATCWGCATAATCGACATTCAACAAAGCTTTTAATGATGGTTCGTACAAAAAATCCAAATCAACTGAAAGGCAAGGAATCTGTCAGTTGTGAAAGCTTGAGGAGGAACCTCCCGCATAATTACCTTACAGAATCATATGCAGAGAATAGGATGAAAAACACTCTAGCAATCCCCTCCAATAACTTCATATTGAAAGTTTTTGAAAATCGATTTGAAGAGAACATGAAGAAACGTATGGTTGTTCTTGGGAAGCCATCTAAGTATGAAGAATTAATTTGAACTTCTAAACTTATAATCCTTATTTGTAGTACAACAATGGAATAATCTGTTTGGTTATCCTAGGTCGGAACAAGTTGATAGGATCCCCTTTTTTACATCCCCCTGTCCCCCCTCCCCCGTGTGGCGACATGGGGGCGAAAGAAGGAAAGAGAGGGATGGGTTTCTCTCGCTTTTGGCATAGCGAGCCCCAGCGGGAGGCTCGCACGACTGGCTATTAGCTTAGTGGTAGAGACTGCCCCTGATAATTGTGTCATTGTGCCTGGGCTGTGATTTGAGATTTTTTTTTTAAGTGTTGAATAATCAACATATAATATATGAATAATTGATTATTGATACATTAGAATTTTAAAAAATCATTTAGAAAAGCATGCTAACATTCAACACATCAATTATTGATTTATGTTAATGATTATATGTGTACAACTTGTCCACTTTGTACACAAGTTCAGTCGATTATCAATGCTAATTGAATCTGGAAGATAGATTGTGTATACATCGATTACTGATACTTAATTGATTATTCATATTTTACTATTCACAAATCATGTGATTTGGTAATCGATTGTTCATGTTGTTTAAATTTGCAAATGCCATTGTGTAAGACGGTGATTATTGGTATATATTTAATCAATTATTCAAATAGTAGTAATCGCTAATCGCAAAGAGTAATTGATCGAATGATTGAGGAACGATTGAATTTGTTCTTCGTAACACTTTGCATAATTGATTATTCAAAGGTTAATAGTTGATTATTCGTAATTCTTTGACACGATAAACCACTTCCCCTAACTAGATCTTGCATGATTAGTTAAACAAAATCGTGTTTTGTTTTTGCTTTTTAAAATTTGGATTAACCTGTACATTGAATTTCTTTTTTAGAAAGTTTCATTTTATGTTTTCTAATCTAAGTGGTTTCTTAACACAATAAATTTCTTACCTTCATATATAAATTTAAAATTCAAAATTTCACTTTCCCGCCTCCCAACTTTAGACAAAAATTTGTTCTCCCCTTGCCCCATAGTGTAATCCATATAGAGCCTAATCTCTTCCTTCCCTTTCTCTCCAACACCAAAAGACAAAAATAATAATAATTATTATTTCTCTTCCTTTATCTCCTAAACTCCCAAACAACTTGAGTTTGTTTTACTTTCTCTTCTCTCCTTTTCTCTTCTCCTCTTCTTTTCTCTTCTCTCCTAACTCCCAAACTAAGCCTTAAGGATTTTAATTCCTTAAATTTTGTTTCATAATAATCACAATCCAAATACAAATTTATTTCTCGTCAATTAAACGAGGCCTAATTTCTTTATATATTCTCTTATTTTTTAAATTTTATTTCATAATCTACATCACTATTTGATAGTTAATTGCAAATGTCATTTTTTACTATGTTTGTACCCTATATTTCAATTAATACAAAAATTAGCATTAAAATGCTTTTCATAATAAATATTTATTGGTATGTTAGTCAAATTATTCAGTACCAACTATGACTCTGTACCATTTTTATGTCGTGTTCATAAATTTAGCTATTTTTTAAATTGCATACTTTAACTTTTAGACTTCAATTTTTATACTTTAGTTTTATCAAACAAGCCTGAAATCTTGAAAATAGTTGAATGTCTGAATACTTAAAATTATTTATACATTTATACACGTCTGAATCTGAATTCTAAATTTGATCTAAGGGTTTACTAATAATTTCAAATTTACACTTTGGTCATTTTTTTATTCCTTCAAATTTAGATTGCGATAGAATTATATTGATTTATAGTCGAGAAGGAAAAATAGAATAAAATATGATTAATTTTGTCTAGTATATAAAAATTATTAAATTCAACATTTGTAAGTAGTATTAATTATTAAGTATATTACAACTTAATTCAAAATATTATCCCTTAAAATTTATAAAAGTAATTAAGAAGCTCTTATAATAGTAAGACATTCCAAATCTATGCTACTAAATCATTTTAATTTAATAAATTTTTAATTAATTCACTTATCAAAGAATTTGATGTAAAATTATCAAAAAAATCATCTAAATGAATAAATAAACCAATTTAAAGATGACACAAGAGTATACCAAATAAATCAAWGGAACCAATATTTAAGTGATAAGAAGAATTAAATGAAACAGAAAAAACTTGTTATAAACCTAAGTAGTATTGAGCTACAAAATAAAAAATATATATATCTTTAGAAGATGTACAAATCATAATGCATTTGTGAGGAATTATGTAAAAAGAAATATTTGATAATTAAAAAAATTAACATTATTTGTAACCGATTGATATGCCAGGTGGTCTATCATTTTATATTTTTTCTCAAAGAAAGACGTCTTGGCTATTTTCTTTTCCCAAAAACGCTGAAACGAGGAAAAAGAAAAACAGAAAAAAAGGAAAAGAAAAACTGGTCCCGGCTATTACTTGTATTCTGTTTTTATCTTTTACCTTCTCCGAAAATCCATGACCTGTATTTCTTCATGTATCTGCAATTTAATCGTAATAATCAAAGTCAACATTTTATTTGAAAACAATCCGAAATAGGAAAAGGATTAGCGGTTGGATTTTTTGACGATTTGGCTTTCTTTTTTAAAGCCATATGGTGCGTGAAAGGGGTCTTTACGAAACCGCTGCAGCGCGTCGCGTTTTCAGGGGCAAAATATTTAGGCCCAATTTTGCCCAAACCATGTAGTAATTCCATCGCTGCAAATCTCTTCCGATCGCGTTTCCGGTAGCTACTTCTTCTTCGCAGCAGACATTGCACCGCCACCTTTCGGTCGCGTCTTCTCTCCGATCGCTGCTTCTTCTCTCCGATTGCACCGCCACCCAGGAGCTTCTTCTCCGACCGTAGGTCGTTTTCCCTTTGGTTCGCTGCTATCTGAATTTGATCCTTACCTCATCTTCAAATTTCGTTGATGGGTTTGTTTTTAGTTTTTTTTTTCAGATTTTGTTCCTTTGTGGGTGGTTTAATTTCCTTCCTGGTTTATTTTTAGTTTTTTGTCAGATTCTGTACAGATTTTGTTCAACTTTCGGGGTAAAAATTTCGCTCCTGCTCCTGGTGTCTTTTTAATTTTTTTTTTTCAGATTTTGGTCCTTTCTGGGTTGTTTAATTCGCTGCTGGGTTTCTTTTAAATCTTAATGGATGAATTGAAATGTTATGTTGGTGCTGAATTATTGAACTTCTTTTCTGTTTTCCTTCTCTTGGTGGCCTTTTGAATGTTTTATTATTCTGATTCAAGTACAATTTTCGGATGCATAGATTAATTGCCTCAGGAAAAATGTCATCGTAATGCTCTTACCCGGAATGATTCGCGTTGAAAAGTTCTTGAACGCTACAGTAGGTACTCTTTTCTGGTATCTGAATCACGTACATGGTATTTCTGTGGTAAATATAAAACGCTAGCTACAGTAGCCTTAAAGCCAACGTCCAAAACCCATTCAAGACGAGGCCAAGGACCGTTTGGCTCTAAAAAAGAAAGCCAAACTATCCAAAAAAAGCCCGGTTAAAGATATATCACATCAATCTTTTTAGATACCATTATTCTTGTTTGGACGCATTTGATGAAGACGACGACGAGGCCGGACAAACTTTGCCGATGATTACTGATTGCTACCGCCGTGTGTCTCTCTTCGCTTTGCTTTTATTTTCTCCATCTCTTCTCCCGCGCTTCGCTAAAAATCATTCTTTCGGCCTCATCTCAAGAAGAGCTTCAATCTACATCGCCGATTCGAATCCAAACAGGTAGATAAACCTCTTTCCTCCACTATTTTGGGTGGGTGAGCAGTCGGGTATTTGGTAATTAAGTTCTGTATCTTTAGACCTTAAAGGATAATTCTATAGATGCTATGGCTATTAAATTGTATTTTAATGGATTTGTTCTTCCTATTTTTGCCTTGTCCCTAATCTAACTATGACAATTATTTTGCCGATCAGTGAAATTTGCCTGCAATTTTTCTGAAATTGTCTTGAATTCTGAAATTTAGAGGAATTTTACTACAGAATATCCAGATTAAAGAAAATAATGAATTTTTGGACACATTTTKCGATCAAGTTGAATTACGACTCCAGAGCTTTCTTTAATTAGACATTTTTTAGCTTTTAGATTTCTGGACTGAGGCATCTTCTGATTTAGGCTGACAAGAAGTTGCT
The DNA here is from genome assembly GCA_001752375.1 of Rhazya stricta. Taxonomy (NCBI): domain Eukaryota; kingdom Viridiplantae; phylum Streptophyta; class Magnoliopsida; order Gentianales; family Apocynaceae; genus Rhazya; species Rhazya stricta. The sequence continues at coordinate 1,959,866 of MEJB01000008.1, read as the reverse complement.
GAATTCTAGTATCCTCCCTCCCCCTCTGCCCCCCGGGTTTCCTTTTAATAAAAGAAATTTTAAGCACACAGATTCGGTGATGGGGTTTTATAGAAAGATTGGGACTTTCCAAGTTATAATCTTGAAAAAGAAAAGGAACTTTAATAATGCCAGCCCATTCTCCTGCTGCCTCTGTTATGTTTGGATGCTCTATTCATGTCATCTCATTCAAGTGAAAGGATAAGTTCTGTCATTGGTTGGTTTTCCTGCTGCATAAAAGAAGTCTTCCCTTTCTGCGCTTATTCAGACCCCCTTCCTATCTTTTTCCGGTAGAATAGTTCCATGGCTGACTATGGTACACTGATCATCAGTCGCAGATAAATGGCATCCTCTAGAGATCCGTGGGTGAAGGAGTATAATGAGGCAGTGAGACTTGCAGATGACATTACTGGCATGATCTCTGAAAGGAGTTCGGTGCCAGCAACAGGTCCAGAAGACCACAGACATTCATCTGCCATAAGACGAAAAATCACAATTTTAGGAACCAGACTTGATAGCTTACGGTCTCTTCTTTCAAGGGTTCCTGGAAAGCAGCTGTAAGCTTTCTTCCATAGTCCTCTTTTGCATTATCTGTAAGTTCATCTTCATATTTTGGATTGCGCATCATTTTGCATATATGTTTACTCTTTTGAACTCTTGTCATTAGATATTGGTTTGTATGTACCCTTCTTTCATTGATTGCTATTGACTATTGTCGTCCAGAAGCTCTTTTAAAGGATGTACTTTTTTGTTCTCTAGTCCTGTCAGCAATCTCTTCGGGAGAAGATATTTATTTAAGTTTTTCCTTTTCCAAATTATTTTGGAAGGAATTATATAGAACAGTATGTAATGGAGGTGCTTGGGGTTTGAGGTCTTGAAGGTGAAGAGTAATTTTGGCCTTGCATTCTGGAAATGATCACTTTCAGTTTGTCGAGTTTTTTTTCCTGGTCCAAAAATGTTACCTTTCTTCAGTGGATGGGTGCTTTATTTCTACTTTTCTAGTTACTATCACATTCAAGTAATGCAAGCTATCATAGTAACAGCAGAATTATCTTAACACAACGAAATAAATACTTGTAAGTGGCTCAAATCGTGTTGCAAGAAGGGCAACTCCAAATGTCTGCACTCTTGTTGGTAATATATGTTTCAATTTCCTTATCATCCTCTTTCAGTTAGATATATAATTTATTGTTCCAGATGACCTATAGAAATTCTAGTCCTTCCACTTGTAAAGAAAGTGTGTTATCCTACGATAACTTATTTTGTGTCAACATCTTAGGATACCTTTGGCACTTCTGTATTCAAAGAATTTGCTCAAATTTTATAAAATTATACTGAACTTTACTCAGCTGTGAGCTGCATCTTGATAAACAGGGTTCTTTTTGACAAGTATTTGTTCAATCTGTCCTGTTGTCTATAGAACGGATAAAGAAATGAATCGTCGCAAAGACATGCTTATGAATTTGAGATCAAAAGTAAACCAGATGGCAACTGCATTGAACATGTCAAACTTTCCGAATAGGGATAGCTTGCTTGGGCCAGAAATTAAGCTTGTTGATGCGATTAGCAGAACAACAGGCCTTGATAACAATGGCGTTGTTGGTCTTCAACGGCAAGTCATGAAAGGCAAGTCGCTTTGGATGTGTTTTGCATGGGTGTTCCAACTTCATTTTGTTTGTATAGCTTATTTGTCTGTTGGATTGCTTAACAGAACAAGATGAGGGCCTGGAGAAGTTGGAAGAGACTGTGATAAGCACCAAACACATTGCATTAGCAGTCAATGAGGAACTGGACCTGCATACGAGACTAATTGTATGCTTTTCATATTTCTGATTTTTAATCCATAAGGCTCAATTAACTCTTGTGGAGCTCCTTCTTAATTAGTTAATGAGATGAAAGTTGAAATCAAGCTTCATATTCTTTTGGTCTCTTCCTCTGCAGGATAACCTGGACCAGCATGTGGACMTTACAGACTCCCGTCTACTGGTGAGATTCTAGAAGTGCTCTTAAGCTATTTGTGAAATCTTGTCGTGAAATCTTGTTTATCTTGTATATATTTCTAGATTAACAGCACTCTGAGATGTAGCTTTTCTTAGTGTTCCATCACCCATGCACATTGATTTGCCCCTTCTTCCAGTTAATGTGCACTGGGAGTAGGGAGAAGCTTGATTTGAGGCAGGCATGGTTAATGGGAAGAGTAGGCAAAATCCATTAGGAGCCTAATATGCTGATAGGGACTTCCGCTCCTTTCATCCTTCCACTTATGATTTTCCTTATCAACTAGAAAGAGTGGAAAGAAAATAGAAGATAGCCTGAGGTTTATGATAACTGCAATTCCAGATGCTGAATTTCTCATGAAATTTCAAAAAAAAACTGGTATCTGCCAGTGAAGCATTTCTAAAACTGGAAGCGAAGTGGAATGTTGGGTCCTGGTTTGGTTTGGCTACTAAGTAATCTTTAGATGTTGGAATTTGCATTGAAAAGTAGCTAGATGAAGATAAGTAATTTTTCTTTGCTCTAGCTTATAATGGTAGATTTTCTGTTGCATATGAGCATAGGATCTCTGGAAAGAATACCTTGTGTATCTGTGGCATATTCTTTAGATACTTGCATTTGATGTGATGACTGATTTAATTTGCTTACTTCTCCATTTTCTTCTACATATGAAAACAGAGAGTCCAGAGGAAGCTTGCCTTTTTGAATAAGCGGACCAAGGGTGGTTGCTCCTGCATGTGTATGCTTTTATCTGTAATCGGCATTGTGGTTCTGGTTGCTGTTATATATTTCCTGGTCAAATATTTGTAATACAAAACGTTGAAAACTGAAACTTTATCCTAGTCCTTCTTGTGTGTATTGGCAATGGAACTGGATACTCAGCATTGGTGAGTGAAAAAGAGGTGTGAAAATGGCTTTTAAGTTTACAGAAAGTAAGACTGGAATGGTTATTTTTCTGTTTCTTCTTCAGTTCCTCGTGTAGTAACATGATTTGTTTGCTAAAATTACGCTCTTCCGTGGATGTTCTTGATAGTGCAGTTAAAATAGAGCTATTCGATCCTAGAACTGTGTTTTGTCTTCAGCTGAGCAGGATGTATTAAAGGTAGTAATTGGACAAATAAGAAAATGAAATGCTCTGCTGTTCTGACAACTTGAGCACATAAAGAATGGGAAAATTTCAATTAGCGAAGGAGCTTGCCCTCAGTCGACCAAAACAGTGAAGTATTGCTATGCGTCTTTTTCTAAACTTCAGTTGAATACCTGATTTTGGTTTAGGAATATTGACAATATTGTCATAATTGAGCCATTCAAATAGAAACGGTCTTATTTTCCTATGAATTCATAGAAATTTTATAAGTTTTTTACCCCTGGGGTCGGGAAACCAGTCTGGAGGAAACTCAAAACTTTCTTGTTTTTACTCTAGATTCTTATGTATCTGCAATAAAACTATTTAAAACATTATCTGCAAGGAAACGCCTAATGTATGATGTCAAATCTTTTATTTATTTAGTTTTAAATTTACATATTTCCTTTATAAGGACAATCTTTAGAGGAGATATGAAAGCTATGGAAGCACTTGGTAATAAATCTACGCATGAATTTATTATAATTAGGGAAATTTATTTTTTATGCATTTTAACTACTTATAATTTTTTATATTTTTATTTATTGATATCTTATACTTAATTATGAATTTATGTAATTTTATCTAATTTTTTCTTTATTTAAATATATATTTCTCAACTAATTACAGATCTTTATAAATATTTATGGATTATTCATATACTTAAATGGATGATAAAATTGATATGAGAAAGCGTTTGTGTCCTTTAACTTTAAATAAGAGGCACGTGTAAGACACGTGCGTGAATTCACAAAATTCTGCCATGAAGAGTTGTGGCGGTGCAAAAATATAAAATACACTTATTTCATTCTCTTTCGCATCACCATATGTCGCATTTATGAGATGGAGAGGAGAATATTCTTTATTTTTGTCTTGCACACATATCTTTTGAGGTCAATTTTATCATCTCAAATTAATTTGAAAGGCCTTTTGGTTAAAACTAATAAGATTGGGCAAAATTGGGAGTGACAAATGGCTTTGGATGACAAAATTGACTTTAAAAGACATTTGTACCCTTTAAGTATAAGACACGTGAATGGATCCTCTGGAACTAGTGTGCAGGATGGTGGAAAGGCAGAAATAAAAATTCATAATTAGATGAAAGATATAAATAAATAAAAAGAATGTTTAAGGATATTTACAAAGACTTTTAATTAGATTAAGGATATAAATAATTAAAATAATTGAATTGACTCGTAATTAGATGAGAGATATAAATAAATAAGAAAAAAGTTCAAGAATATTTACAAAGAATTGTAAATAGTTGAGGTGTATAAAAAATAATTTCTCCCTAATTATTGTAATTATGAGAATTCAGAACAAATAAAAACCGTCCAAATCAAATTAATAGTTAATTTTGTTCCTTTTTGTTTTCTTGCGGGATTGTTTTGAATTCATATATCTAAAGTTTAAGTCATATATCTAAAGTTTAAAAGATTTAGTATTGAAGTATTTATTAAGTTTGCCTAATGAAAAGAAACTTAGGAACGATTTGAGATATTTCTTTTTATTTATTCACAACTAATTATAATTGCAGTAGTTCGTTTATTGCATTTGATATTTTATTTATTACCGTTTAGAGCATTATGATAATGAATTTTATTACATTATTATTATGCTTCGTGCCACAAAAAATGGGCATAAAATCGATATAAATAGAATATAATGATTTAATGTTTTGATTTTAATTTTAAAGTTTTAGAATCAAAATTATTCAAAACATAAATTATTACATTTGAGTTATATCGATTTTAAAATTTTAAAATTAAAATGTAAGAATTTAATGTTTTGAATGATTTTAATTTTAAAATTTTAGAATCAAAATTATTGATTTAACGAAAAATATATAAAATAGATACCAATTCGGGCCATCAATGCCCTTAATTATAATCACTCTACATGTTCGCAGTACATCTTATTTGGATTTTAACTTCAGTTCAAGTTATGGGTGCATATGTATATAGTTTAAAATTTATAAATAGAGAATATGGGTAAAGGTTCATCACAAAAAAACTGTGTAAAAGGTTATTGACCAAAATAAAAGAATAAATAGTTCAATAAATATTATTCTTCGCCTATAATTAATCTACATATGTATTTTCAGTGCATTTAAACACAATGTTTTAGTTTTATTCCTAACTCATGTGACTTTCCATTTTTACAACTATGACTGACATCTTACACTCTCCTATATTTCAAAAAAATAGCGTGAAATACTTTCCTCTTCTTCTTTTTGATTATTTTCGCCTTTTTAGTTCTACTTTTTTACATTTTTCACCACTACGACTAACATCTCTTACAAGACTTTGCATCATTTCAACTTCGCAAAGAACTCAAATATCTTAACCTCCATCATCATAAGGTGAAAACCTCAATTTAAATGTAAAATTGAATTCTCTAGAGTTTATGGATAAAATTATGATACATACCGTGATAGATATAATTTATTTTTGACAAAACAAGAATGTTTACGATCAAATTTTTGATTTCTGGCATTATATTGGTGAGTCTATTCAATGAAAGTAGCCCACCGTGGTAGACATGTCTATCACGATGGCTTTTTGTGATGCATATATTCCAATAATGTCAAATCATTTTCGTTTGTATTGAATCTTATTCAGTAAAAAAAAAAAAAATCAACAATAACTTGAATATTTATATTGTTTATGTTCATCATAGCAGCCCGCATAACAATCACGGTGGCCAGCTGTGATGAACCTATACAACATAAATATTCATGATATCATTAAGAAGAAAATATTGTTTTACTGGACACAAATGAAACTGTTTGATAATACTTCCATATGTGCATCAAAGTGGGCCTCGTGATGGACATATTTACCACGGGGGACTTTTGCACCGAACATGTATTTGTGAGTGCGTTCATCATAGTAGCCCACCGTGGTCGACATGTTTATCACGGTACCTTCTATGAGCACATATTCCAATGATATCAAATCATTTTCATTTGTATTAACTTTAATTTAGTAAAAAAATTTCTTTTTAATGATAATTTTAATATTTATATTGTATATGTTCATCAGAGTAGCCCATCATGGTAGGCATCACATCAGGTGGTCATCTATGATGAACCTGCACAGCATAAATTTTCAAGATATCATTAAAAAGAAAATATTTTTTTTACTGAATTAGAGCTAATACAAATGAAACTCTTTGATAATACTTGAATATGTGCATCATAGCAGACCACCGTGATAAATATGTCTACCACGGTGGTCTTCTGCGATGTACATATATTGGTGAGTGTGTTTATTGCAGTAGTCCATCAGGGTAGGTATGTCTATCACGGTAGCCTTCTCTGATGCACATATTCCGTTCATATCAAATTATTTTCATTTGTATTCACTCTAATTCATTAAAAATTTTATTTTCAATGATAACTTGAATATTTATATTGTATATGTTCATCATATCAGCCCACCGTGGTAGATATAACATCACTGTTGCCAGCTGCGAATGAACCTATACAACATAAATATTCGAAATATCATTAAAAAGAAAACTTTTTTTTTTTTACTGAATTAGAGTTAATACAAATGAAACTCTTTGATAATACTTTAATATGTGCATCATAGCGGCCACTGTGATAGACATGTTTACCATAGTGGGCTTTTGTGATGAGCCAAAAGGACTACAATTTTAAAGATTTTAATTTGTCTTCTTTATAATTCATTAAAAAAGATGTGGTTTTAAATATTTACAAATTTATGCTGTATATGTTCATCATAGGATCCCATTATTGTAAACATGTCTATCAGAGTGGCCTGGTGTGATCTGATAAGTATCATTCAATTGCATATATCTTGATTTGTACTAATTCTAATTCAGTTAAAAAAGTTGTGTTTAAATATGTTGCAAATATTATATATGAGCATCTTAGCAGCCCATGTCTATAATAGTGGCCATCTGTGATGAGCCAAAAAGACTACAATTGTAAAGATTTTCAATCTAATGTATAATTTTTCATTTTTGCAGGCATGGCATACATTATCGATCCAACTAAAAATTTTAGGGCTATTATCACTAGCTGGTGCACTTTGCAAAAAAGATAGATGATATGATAGACGCTTTAGACGATGATTATCATAAATTGCTATCTGAATCTTGCTTTGGCCTCGTAACAAAGGATAGGGGGTTTGAAGGTTAGCAATCAACTTATTCATGCTGTTTTGCCAAGGTGCTTGAGAACCGAGAAAGCCTATGAAGTGTGTTTTCAATTTGGTGACAAGAGGTGTAGGTTTTGCTTTGAAGAGTTCACTCTTGTAACGGGCTTACCAGCAATCAAAATCAACGAGCAAGAGTATTCGAAGAAAAGGGAATAAAAAGTGAGCTGCAAGAGGTACTTCCCTAAGAGTAAAGAAAATCTGAAAAGGTCAAATATTTTTGATAAGTCTAAAAAATACAAAGATCCTAGAGACAAGTACAAGCTCGTGCTTTTACTAATTTGGACATATGTTCTATATGCCAAAGAAAAAAATATAGCTATTAGCTTTTGGTGGTTCTATCTCGTGAATGATTTGGAAAGATTCAATAGTTATGAATGGGGAAAGAAATCATATTTGGAAACTATTGAATTATTTCGACGTGATTATTCGGAGGCAATAGAGAAATCTTAAAAAAAAAAGAAACCATATAAAATCAGCTAATGTGCATTTCTTCCATCCATGATGGTATAATTTATGAAAAATCACCCTATTGTATTTTTTTCCAATTCTATATATGTAATATTTAATATAATTGCATATATTGTACTTTGACTTTAATTTTAATACAGTAAAAAATGATGTATGTAAATATTTTTGAAATTTATTTTCTATATATTCATATCAAGGTAGCCTTCTATGATCAACAATATTTCATAGAATTGCATATGTTTTGCTTTGTCTGAATTCTGATTCAATAAAAATACCCTTGCATTGGTTAATCACAGATGTCTAAGCCTTAAGCCTCTTTTTTTGTTTTCTTTCCATAGATTTGGGCATTCGAAGCCATGGTAAATTTGGCCACCTGCTTCGACTTTTGTCTTGGAGAGAGAATACCAAGAATGTTGAAGTTGACTTTAAAGGTAGAGGATCCACCAGACCATGCCTCGATCTCTGAGGTTTTTCCAGGAGAAGATTCAGAGGGGGACTTTATAGGTAATTAAGAAGTTAGTCCCTTTTTCCTTGAAAGCTGAGGAAGTATTTTGGCAGAGTTTGGTTCCATTCTTAGATGAAGAAGATGAAAATGCGGATAATGAGACATCTTCAAGTGCTCCAAGTGATCATAATTCCCCTCTTGACGCTGCAGCAAATGAGGCGGACTCAGCAAATGCTTAACCCCTTTCATGATGCCCACTCACACTTATACACCCCCTTCCCAGTTATCCCCCTCTCATAATGATGATCTGATCAAGAGGATACAAACAATAGTTGACAAGAGGATAGAGGGGGTTGCAAGAAGTTGAGAAGCAATTAACTGATTAGTTGAATCGGTTGGAGGCTAGCCTGGACAAGTTGATTAATTAATTGGCATCAAGAGGTGATAAACAAAGAGAAGAATAGCCCACTAAAAGACAAGCAAGAGAACAACAATCCACTCTTAGAGAACAACAGCCCACCGAAGGTTGGTTACTTTTTTCCAATAATAACTAAGTTTATAATTTTATAAGCTTAATTCTAACCCATCTTCTACCTATTTCTGTAGTTGAGGTCCAAGAAGATAATATTTTGATTGATGATCAAGCTTCTAGCTTGGTTGTTGTTACTTCCCCCACTGAAGATTGATTCCTTTTTATTTTTATGATTATTTTTTAAAGTATCACAATGGTAGAAATTTTTTTCTAATCAATGATTATTTTTTGAACTTTGTTTAGCATGAAATAGAATGACCTTTGGGACTGCCACAGTGACAATAGAAGATGATTTGCCTCTAGGTAAAGGATTGTTTAAGATCCTTCCTAGAGAAGGAAGTTTGAGAGGGTGAAGCAATTTGATCCATTTCGGACAATTGATCCCACAAAAATGGGAGATTTCAACAAGTCATGGTTTCATGATGAAACTGTCCCATAAATTTTTCTTCTTGAAATTCACCCTATTTAAATTTTGACACGTCTTGTTTTGTATAAATTTATAACCGAGTGCTGAGGAATAAAATTTTTCAGGGATTCTATTAATTTTTTCATTTTTAAGTCCAAAAAAATTCTTGAAAGATTTTATGGAGCTGTCAATGATGATATAATAAAACAAACTTATAATTATGAATAATTGATTACTGATCTAATGTTTAACGTTTAATTACAATTAAACATATGGATATCGATGAAGTATCAGCTTAAAAAGTTGTCTGTTTAATAACATTGCCAATTGATGGAGTATTTGCTCATTACTGCAACCCATCGTGGTAGACATTTTATCATGGTGGCCTAATGTGATGTGAAATATTTAATGCAATTGTACTAGTTTTAGTTTTCGTTAATTCTAAATCAGCTTAAAAAATTGTATATTTAATAAAATTGTGAATTGATTGAATATATACTCATTACAGCAGTCTACCGTGATAGAATGTCTATCATGGTAGCCTACTGTGATGAGCAATATTTCATATTGATCATCACTTATGGTCATTTTTGTGTATAAACGGAATTTTTGAGATGTTCCAAGTGGATGCAATAATGATTCAATTTCTATATGTATAAGTTGTTTGCCTAAAGAACATGTTAGTTCTCAATGATCAAGATGTATAGATCAAAAACTAGTCAATTACTCGATAAAATACTTAATTACAAATAAGTATAAAGGTTCTTGTTTAATAATAATAATTTCAATTGATGGAGTATAGATTCATAGCAACAGACTAACGTGGCAGACATTACATTACGACAGGCTGCTGTGATGAGCAATGTTTAAAGAAATAGTACTAGTTTTAGCATTTTTTTAATTCTAAATCAATTGAAAAAGAATTCTATCTAAAAATAAATTAAAATGATATTGCATATGTTCATATCAGCAACCCGCCGTYATAGACATTATATSATCGTGCCCTGCTATGATGAGCAATATTTAATAAAATTATATTAATTTTAGGTTTTATTAATTTTAAATCAGCTAAAAATAAAATATTTTAGAATAAATTAAAATGATATTGCATATGTTCATAACAATAGCTCACCGTGGCAGATATTCTATGATGGTAGCCTGTCGTGATGAGCAATATTTAAAATAATATTACTAGTTTTAGCTTTTCTTAATTCAAAAAATAATAAATATTTCTATTTAAAAATAAATTAAAATGATATTACATAGGCGGCTTGCTATGATTAGCAATATTTCATAGATGTACTAGTTTTAATTTTTATTAATTCTAAATCAGTAATAAAGTTGTCTATTTAAAAATAAAACATATTGATGAAAATATTGCTGATCACAGTAGCCCACTATAAAATACATTCTGTCACGGTGGCCTATGCTGTGATCATCAATATTTCATACAAATGTAATAATTTTAGTTTTTATTAATTTTAAATCAATAAATAAAGTTGTCTATCTAAAAATAAAGCAAATTGATGAAAATATTACTGATCATAGTAGCCCGCTGTAGTATACGTTCTATCACAATGACCTGCCATGCTCAACAAAAGTTCATAGAAATATACTAATTTTAATTTTTATTAATTTAAATCGGTAAATAAAGTTATCGGTTTAAAAATAAAGCAAATTGATGATATATATGGTCATCATAGCAACCCATTGTGGTATATATTCATTGTGGCCTGCTACTCACCAATATTTTATACAATTGCAAAAAGTTTCATTTGTGTTAAATCTAATTCAGTAAAAAAAAGATGTGTATAACATGATTCCATTTATGGTGTATATGCGCATCACAGCATCAAACATGTATGACATGTCTATAACGATTGCAAGCTGTGATTATCAAAATTCAATACACTTGAAAGCATAATAGATGTTTTCACTTGAAATTAGAATAAGTCATAACTTAGATTTAAATTATAAGATAAATAAATAAGAAAGCATAAATAGATGTCTTCACTTCTCAGGCAAAGGGTTTGTACAAGTATTCTGGTTGTGTCTTCGAACACCTACTACACTTACAGGGCTTGTGTACTTCTCTAGTTAATTTTTTTCGTAGTTTCGGTGCGTGTCCAACATGTCATTTTGTTAGCGATTGAAGAACCACTCTTGACATCACTTRTGCAAGAAGTTGCCACTCAATCTCGTCCAACAGTGGGTTAATAAACTCCGAATATGCAACTCTCTAACAAGAAGTGGTATAAAAAGAAGAGAAAAGAGCATAAGTGTCTGTACTATCCTGCCTAGAAGTGGCAATTTCATAATTTATCAAGATCAAATTGCCTATAAGTACACGTATATTTTTGCAAGTTAACCACATAAGATTTCAATATATTTTTGCAAGTTAACCACATAAGATTTCAACTTTTTAACAACTTGACACTCAAGAGGTGATATTTTGATTGCATTCCATCCATTTGCCTCAAGATAATTCGAACACATCTTTCCCTTTATGGGTGGTTGAGGTGGCTAGTGCAGTTTTCCCCTCCTCATTTCTTTCATAATAACATTTTTGCAATAATTTTTTAATATACTCAATTAGATCAACTATAGAAAAATCTCGAGCTTTTTGCAACACAAAGTTCAAAGATTTTGCATTGTTTTTGTCATTATATTGTATCGAGTCCCTCTAAAATGTGTTCTATTCCAATAATGTAAACCAACAGATTCTAAGTACTCTCTGACCCTAATTTTTTACAGCAAAGTGCTATCATGTAGGCCTTAAAATTTGTAAAGTATAAGCCTCTATAGTCTTTTTGAACAATGATGACAAATAAACCATTGAAAATTTAACCTTCAAATTATTGCTCAAGTGCCATATGCAATTCTCATGATATGCAAACTGGCAGACATTTCTAAATGTATGAGGAATGCTTTTGCGACGATTCGAAATAATGGCTAGTTCCTCCGTATCACCCATTGTTTCCCTCAAGTGATCAAAGAACAAGTCCATGACGCTTCACTCTCCGAATCCATATCCATGCAAGTAGATATATTTGGTTGTTTGCATCTTGACAAGCGACAACAATTAGAGTACCTCGATATTTACATGTCATGAATGTACAATCTACATAAATGACGAGTCTCACTGATGATTGATATTCATGTATATTTTGTCTTAGTGTCACGAAAGGTACCTAAAATGGAAATATTTGTCAATTTCAATGAATAAGATTGTTCTAAAAAATAAAAATTATGTTAATCAATAAGGGAAAAGCTGCAACGAGAAAACACGAAAATACAATAAATGTACTCAAAATGTATACTATCATCAGTTTTAGTGGACGTCATTATGCCAGGATTAGTTTACCCTAAAACATGACAATATGACGACAATCAAGACCAAAATACTATCCTCAAATATTCCGTGGACGAGCCCATGACCAAAATACTTAGTCGAATATGCCTTACTATAAGTTATAATTATGTCAAACTTTTTATGTACATCATTGATAATACTTATCGGTTTGTAAATCATTCTAGCATATTCAAACTTAGAGGCAATGTGAGTTTTAGTTAGTGAATAGGTAGTATATCTATGATCTTGATGGTTAACACACATGAAGCATTTGTGCTGATTATGGTAACTCGCAAACACCACTTACAGCTCTTCTCAAGACAAAGAACTGTAAAAATGATTTTATTTGACTTCTTATGTAATACCCGGGATGTTACTTTTTCATTTTTATGAATTTTGTATGATCGTGTGAATTGTGTGCCAATTAGGATTGATAATTTTCTATGTGATCATCTTTTTTATTTTGTATATTTAATTAAGTATTGAATCATCGTGTTAATCGAATTAGGGTTTTTGGTTAGTTAGTGGCTCGACTTGTTAGGCTTATTCGTTTCTCATTTGGAAACTAGATTTTTATTGAAAGGAAAGCCCGTAGAATTTAATTTATTGAAATGGATTGGCTATGGAATGGGGAAGCCCCAAGGTTTCGAGTTAGGGCCCAAACTAGATTAAAAAAAAAAAAAAGAAACCCTAAATCAGCTTAATGCCATCTACCCCTCTTTCTCAAAACCCTTCCCACTGCTTGCACCGCCTCTTTTTTCCCTCTACCGACCCCGCACTGATCATCGCCGTTGACGCCACTCAAGCTTGTCGCCCTTCTGCAATCGATGATTGTCTAGCTAGTTGTTGTTCAATAGGATTTCTTGCAGCGATCCCGTTTTTGCGCTATCGATCCATCGCTGCTGCACACTGCTCGTCGTTCCTCACTGCCGCTCGTCTCTGCCTTCGTAGCACCAATCCAGAGCCATCTACCTCGACCTCGACCTCGACTGGAACTGCTAGTACATTGGTCCACCCGTCATCCATTCAGATCTTGAGCTAATCCAGATCCATCCTTTCAGCGTCGATGCACGAAAAATGCCCGCTAGTAGTATGTATCGCTAGTGCTAGGAGCCGCCACCAGATCTACTAGTTGATCTGCCATAGCAGACCGTCGCTGCTACCCAGAATTGCGATAGTCGGGCAACAACGGATTTCACGCACATAGCAGGTCCGCCGTTGGTTCCCAGATTCGTGCGCAACCTCCAGATCTCTTCTCCAGTTCTCTCTCTCTCTCTCTCTCTCTCTCTCTCTCTCGGGTTTCAGACCAGAGGATTCATGGTCCCTACAATTGCCGACTAGAAGCCGTGCGCTAGAGGCGTGCGACCCATGCCTTCCAGATCCGCTACCGCACAAAGAAGCCGTTCTATTGGATCAGTGCTGTCCGATTCAGTCCAATTTCTGTTCCTGCTCCGGTCGGTAGGTTTTCGGCCAGAAGCGGTAAGGCTGGTCAGGCTCCCAGCAATCGAGTGCTCAGGCGCCAACAATTGAGTGCCCAGACGCCGAGGCGACCGAGTGCTCAGATGCCTAGGCCACCAGACACCCAGGCAACTAGGCACCGTATGCGACCAGGGCTGTTGTGCTCATGTTGCATGAGCACACGTCCGGGGCATAATGCCGCTTCAGCGACATTTAGAGTTTGTCGATTTAAAGGTGAAAATATTGTTATTCAATTTTAGAATTTAATGACTTATGTAATTATGTTCTATAGTGGAATTGTAGAAGAACATAGATTAGATTTAATATTCGATCTAAGAATGAGTTTGAATTGTATGAAAAATGTGTTTTGACTTAGAAATGTAATGTTTTTGGTATTACCATTATCAATTGTTGAGAGGGGTAAAAAGTTATGAAATAAGTTGCACCTTTAAGAATGTAATAGTTTGGCAATGTGGGAATTAAGTACAGATTAAAATTTGCAAATGACGTTCATGGAATAAGCATTAAATGTTTTAAGTTTGAACAATCGTATTAAATGAGTTTTCTTTTTGTAATAATAACTAGGTCATTTTCGGACACATTAACGTTAAGAGCGATCGAGGAACTCCATGTTGCGATTTAAATAGAATTTTAATGCTAAGGACTCCAAGTAAGTAAATTCTCGTACCCACCTACTTATTTCGTTGTGTGTTATGTGGTGATTATATTGGATTATGTTATGTGATGTGTTATGATTGTATTGGATTATTTCAGGTAAGGTGTTTCTACTGTCGATGTATATGTTAAATAAGGATTTATGTGATTCATGTCATGGGCATGGAGTTATAGTATTCTACATCCTTTCTCGCATGAGTTATTTGAGCATTTAGAAAGCAAATGGTTTAGAAAATAAATTTTGAAAGGAAATGAAATTTTATAAATGAATTATTATCAGAAAAATATTAAGATTTTGGAAAGGAGTGTAAACCTAACCATGAAAGATATGAGCGAGAAATGAGGCGTGGGGGACCAGCGCACCTGCCCTAACCCACTTATAGGGTAGGGAAATAAGTAACATTCACCTCTTGGAAGGTGAAAAGATGAAAGCAAAAGTTAAAATGATGTTAACTGTTATGCGGTTCTTCCAATAGGAAATGTGATCGAGTTCCAAAGAATAATGGCCTACTGCAAGCTTAATCGCTAGGTGTTATACTAAGTAAGCTCACGACTTTAATGAAATGGAAAGGTTTTAAAAAGTTCTTACATTTTGAAATGAAAATTTTATGGAAGTATTTAAAAAGCTTATTGAGAAGGTGAACTATAAATRCATAATATATAGTGCATTTCACATACATTCATGCATGAGATTTGCTTATTGAGTTTTATAACTCATTCAATTTCCTTCATTCTGCATTTCAGGTGATATGTAGCCAGATTGTGCGTGGATGTCTTTGTGGACAAGCCTTGATACCCCGAAGTGTTATTTTAAATAAATTATAGTAAATAAGATAAATGGTCGATTACAGAGGTTTTATGTATTGCTTAAGTTATTTCTTTATTGATTTAACCATTCGTGCTTTAAATTCTTTCAAGTTTCGACAATTTCAATTTTGGTAAATGTTAAGTTAGTAAAAGATTGTTGGAATAATCTATTTATTTACACTGGATGTTTGTCAGATTGGAATGCATGCCACTTTCAAATATCGAAAATGTTTGGAAACCTTTTGATTGTATACAAGGGGTAGTTATTGAAATTACAGAGGAAACTCTACCGAAATTTTTATAAAACTTTTTAGACAAGTATTCAGATCTTTTTTGTTTCCTACAGTAGTTGATATGATTATGAGTAAGGTTAGTAATACTCTCGGCTTAGCACAGTTCCTAATCTAGAGGTGTTACATATTTAACTTTAAACTCAAAAGTGACACCTCATTGCAAACAAGTATAATCTCTATACCAAAGCTCTTTTGTTGTGGGAACAATTGTCTCCTTCGGAAATCTTCACATTCTGGTGTCCTCGATGATAGCCCACAGGGAGTGTAACACTCCCAGATTACAAACTATCATAACCCGAGAATGTTACCAAATTGTCCCTTACATAGATTGTAGAAACTGGAGAAAATAATTTTCATATTTTTTTAAAATTTTAAATAGAAATGGGTTTACAGAAATTTCAACAGAGTCTCCCTTATACGATCTATGCATTCAACCAATACACAATAAAGAAACCCAACACTCAACCACAAAACACTTTAAAACTCCCAACAAATCTATTCACCAACAAAATAAACCCATTTATTCACATTCTGGAGAAAAAAATTAAAAGAATAATTAAATAAATGAATAAATAATTTCAATTATCCAACTAATTCCATTGAACAATAAAGTTTACTAAAAATATAAAACTTGGGTATCAAAACCTGCTCCCAAGCGATCCCTGCGTACCATTTGGCTATTTATCACCAGAAATATGAAATGATGGAAAAGGGYTGAACAATAAAGCTCAATAAGTAAATCTCATACATGAATGCTTATGATATACATTTTTATCATGAAATTCAAAATTCATTCCGTCGAACTTTTCTACAATTTTCCATTTCTAACATGAGCTCACTTGGTATATCGCCTAATCATTAAATTCTGCACTGGGCAATTATTATTTGAAACCAGATAAATTTTCTACCAATAGCACTGCTAAACGGTTATCATTTCGTTAACATTTACTTTTATTTTCACCTCACAAGAGGTGAACTTTACTTTCATTTRCACCCTATAAAAAGGGCTAGGTCTGGTGAGCCGGTCCCTTGCGCCCCATTTTCCACACATACCTTTCTTGACTTAGGCTTACACCACTTTTTAATCCTAACATTTAGGATTCATTTGTCATTTAAGATTTCATTTCCAAACTTTATCCTTTAACCCATTTTCCATATAGATATCATGAACATGAAATTTTCCCAAAAGAAGGTACAACGTGATAATGAGATGCATGTTCATATAATAATAACAAGATTAACGTTCCAACATGTAGAGACAGTATTTCAGAATACCATAAGCAATAATACATTTACAATAGAAGTTCTTCTTAGTCGAATAAAAGGAAGGAAGTTTACTCATTTAGAATCCTTAATAGATATAGTTTACTTTAATCACAAGGGGAGTGCCTTGGCTACCCCCAACTTCAATGTGCCAAGATGTATCCTAATTTTTATTACAAAAAGAAGAATTTTATCTAAAATCTAATTAATCTAATTACAAGTGATATGCATTTATCTATCATGAATGTTCACCAATAGTACATTCATAATTTATCCATATGAGTGACATTCACCTATAATAAATTCAAAATTTAAATTTCATATTGAAAATAACAGAACTACTAAAAGTTTTAATTAATTACATGGCTCCCAATCTTTCTTAAACCAATTTAGTCTGATAAGGGAATGCCCATGTCCTCTAAACCCTAATTAAGCACTATAGAGTCTGTCAAAAAATTCCCTCAATGACCTTGAAAGAATTTCCTTACTTATCCAAGGTTTTAAAGAATTTTTAAATATAGATTCTGATCAAGTGATTGAAATTCACATGCCAATTGCTATGATTTTAGACATCCATAATCAGTATATTAAGTAGCATAATAAAATTGAGCATCCCACATTGAAGCACCAATCAAATGCTGCAACCTTTTCTTGTGCACATATGTAGCACATTTTAGATTACAATTTGAAGAAATTAAAAGTCACAAAATTTTGAGCATGTGTAGCATATGGTGAGGTTGCATATATTAGAAGCTATTAGGAGGCTATACAGTAATGAACAGGAGAAAATCTTGCACCATAATTTTGATTTTACGCAAGAATTAGTTTTGGGAAGCACATGACGAGGAATTTGAAGAAATTTATAGGACGACAAAAATTGGATTTGGTATGGTAAAGAAGAGATGAGAATTTCTCGATTTTGAAAGAATTAAGCTTGCTTATAGAACATAAACACTATGTTAGTCTTTCTAAAGCCTCTATCCTTCTAATTTTTCCTTTGAAGAATAAGTATTTCTTTGAAAAATATTATGATGACACGAAAACATAGGAAAATACATAACGACCTGAAATATTATGGACAAATACAATGTTGAATGCTAACCAAAGACCTGTAGAACCCAGAGATTTAACCATTGAGAAAAAAATATAAAGAAGGATGCTCATAAACATTTGTTCATTCATGTGACATCTAGCAATGGTCAATTTATGTTAATGACGTGCGTAAATTGTTTAATCATCGTGTTTTCATACACCRAAGTGGAGCCAAAAGCTTAGAATTTTTCGGATAAGAAAATAATTCATTCAATTTCATATATAAATGTGAACAGCACACAAAAAGCCACTTAGTTAAGCTAAACGAGATATACTGAAAAGTAATGAAGCAGAAAACAGAGAGTACTAATTCACCTTGAGTCACACAAGTTCTAGGTGCAAATTCGACTATTGAGTGTAGAGGCAAAAGGAACGGTGACAACAAAGCTCAGGAGAAGGAGGTGCAGCTCCGGATGATTTCCTTCTGGTCGAGCTGGCAAGCTCTGAACGATCTTGTCCAAACAGAAGAGGATCTTTATGGATTTGCAATGATGGAGATGGGTTTGCTCAACAAGAAGAAGAGAGGATGGTCGCCGTGTAGAGAGCAGAGAAGAAGATGGCTATGTGGTTGAATTGAAGAAGATGGGGCGACATGTGGGTTGGCTCCCAAGTCTCCAAATCTGAAGAAGAAGTGTTTTTTTTAACTTTGGGCCAATTTTTGGGTAAACTGGACTTGGGCCCTTAAAAAATATTTTGGGCCACTTGAACATGTTAACCATCTAAGCCCAATTAATTTAAAGTATATGAGTTTCATTTGGATCAAGACCAAACAATAAATAAGGCTTTAGATTTTGAATAATAAGAGAATGGCCTCTAGTGGATCAAAGCTAAATTAATTAATTAAGTAGATAAAAATCTAATTAAATTAAAATAATAGAATTTCATATTTAAATAAATATGTTCACACAATAATGCACAAGTAAATAATAAATAAGAAAAATAAATTAATAATTTCTAATTGGCACATCGAACATTATTATCTCCAAGTCGTTCCATTGTAAAATAACTAAAATACTAATGACCATGAGAATAAATTAATTAGTGGATTAAATTTATATATTATAATTATATAAAATTAGTAAAAATGGAAAAACAATCTTGGGTATTATAGGGAGTTGAACCTAAATCAACCATTAATTCCTATATGTTCTCACCAGCCACATGAGCATCTTCAGGAAGATCCCCTCCTTCCGAATCTACACCATCTTAATCTGTTTGCATTTCAAACAATGCTATAATGGGTGCTTCACTCAAACCATCATCTGGGTGCTGCTTGTGCTTCATTGTCTCCTAAATCATCGTCTTTTTTAATTTCCTCAAATTCTTTCTATAAAAGAGTAACATAAAGAGGAAATTCTTTACAAATCGAGAGATACCATTTCAATTTGTAGTCACAATCAATCTTCGTTGGTAGTATCATAAAAGTTAAAATTTTCAGGCATCATACTTGTCATCTTTATATCATTTATCCCAAAATCCATCCCAGCTGCCTATCGAATAGTTTCACATAACTCAACATGGGTAATGTTGTTTGAAATAAGAACGTGAGCTACATTTGCTAGACTATTATATCTCCATTTCCACTGACCACCACCTTCTTTCTCAACAAAGTCACGAAAGTAATAAACAGATATTCACAAATTATACGAGGCAATCATAACTACAATTCAACAATCTAAAATTAGCATTTATAAATAATTTTTAAACCGTTTATTTAAATAACAATGGCTCGCTGTTAAGTGACTTCCCATAACTTTTACCCCTGTTATGAATTATGTTAAACATATTTTATGAAGATAATCCAGTATAGCGAGCTAAAATTAACATTTACAAAGATATTTAAATTGATTTATTCAGTACTAATGACCCACATAACTTCTCATAATTGTGACCTATCCTTATGAACTAGCTTAAACAATTTTGTGATAAATATTACTTATTCATACTTATGGACGAATAGACGAGAAGAGACTTCTTAATTCATACCATGTAATATATAGAAGAAACAGATTAACATAAATACAAGTTTTAAAATTTAATTTACATAGAGTGATAGAGATTGCACCTTCCTATTTGACAATGTTTGACTTCTTCTTGCTTTGATCTTCAACGGTGAAATGGAGAAGAAAACTCTTGGTTAAAGAATATCTTGTAAATTTTACTGAGATTTATGGTAAAGAAGAGAGAGAAAATTTTGACACCTTTATCTGTTGATTAGAGAATAGATAATTAGGATAAGAAGAGAGTATTTTGATCATTTAAAAAATTTATTTAGATGACATAATCCAATAATGAATAAGTATTTTAATCAATTAATAATATATTTTAAAATTTCTTTAATAAACGAGATTTGTAAAAGAGGATATTTTTTGGAATACATTGATTAATTAGGCTAAATAAGAAAAAATTCTTTAAAAGAACTGCAGATGGGCCTCAGGCCCAAGACAATGACATATCTAAGCAGCGTCATTCTAATTTGTGGAACAGTCCAAACTGAAGCAAATTCTCCCCTTCAAAAGGAATTGAGGAACGACAAATTTTGAGCTCAGAAATTCCTCGTTTATAACTGTATAAGCGGCAGGATTTCGTTAATATTTTCTCTTTATATAGACTAACACCCTTAATTCTTGCCACAAGTAGAATTGTACCCATGAATTTCTTTTATATGTAGAGGAAATCCTAGAAGAAGAGATTGAAGATGAGTATAGCGCCTAAGGAAACAATTGAAGTAATAGCACAGAGGTTGGGCATCAGTAATTTATCCCCAGATGTCTTCCCTGCTCTTGCTTCCGATGTCGAGTACCGTGTTCGTGAGATTATGCAGGTATTATTTGACTTTTTTTTTTCAAAAGAAAAATACTTTTTGCCAAATCTTGCTTAGTGAGTTTCAGTCAGCAACTTAAAATTGTCATTTTTATGTGTTCTTTGTCGTGCTGTTTATGGACTTCAGGAGGCTATAAAATGCATGCGCCATTCCCGGAGAACCACTTTATCTGCTGACGATGTGGATAGTGCTCTCAGCTTAAGAAACGTTGAGGTATATAATTTTTGTTTTCTGTTTTTCTCGTTGTGTTTTAATGATAATGTAGCTTTATGAGCCATTCTATGTGTTCAATTTCAACTCCTTTGTCTTCTTGGATGGCGCAATTTTTCTTTTTTCTTGGAAAGTAATTTAATTTATTAATGTGGTTCTATTCTATCAGCCTATATATGGGTTTGCTTCACGAGAGCAGTCGCGTTTCAAAAGAGCTGCAGGGCACAAGGATTTGTTCTATATCGATGAAAAAGATGTTGAATTCAAACAAGTAAGTGAATTTCAATTTTTAGATGCTGAGAAATCTGTTTCTCTATGGGTTTGATTTGTTTTCCTCCCCTGAATTCTGCTTTGTTTATTTAGGTAATTGAAGCTCCTTTACCTAGAGCACCACTAGACACTGCAGTTGTTGCTCACTGGTTAGCTATTGAAGGAGTACAACCTTCAATTCCAGAAAATGCTCCTGTTGAAGGTCCGTATTGGCCTTTTAGTAAATTATCACTATTTGTAAATTACCACTATTTGACACCACAGGGTCTTGAGGCTAAACTGAAAGTGAGATAAGGAAGCCGCTTGTAACATAACATACAGTTTAATGCCCATTAGTAAGTTCCCAATGCATCCTGGAGTAAGGATGCGGGGTTTCCCTTAGCCTAAAACCCATTATTTCTGTTAAGATAAAATTCATCCCAAAGCGTCGTGAGTTCTAATATGAAGTCTTGGTCCATGAATCATACCATAATACATGTCCACAAGGAAGAAGAAGCCTTCAAGCATTTAACTATATATGCAGACAGCTGTTATTTTATCTGCTAGTGTTATACCGAGTACTGGAGATGCAATGGAAGAGAGAAGTATGAGATGGCATGTCCGCTTCAGATCAAGTGCTGGGGTTGGAGATGAAATAATTGAAGGAATAAACTGTCAAAACATAGGCATATTACATCCACATGTGTAAGCAGTGTGTTGATTTTTTTATAACAGTTGGTGAGAGAAAGCAAAAAGATGATGTCACAGTGCGTTATTTTGGGAGCATTAACTTCAAGAACTTATATGAAGGTCTCTTTTGCCAGTGGGTCACTGATTTCACATCTGGCTGTTGAAATGCATGTGTTTTTTATGGTTAAATATTCTAAGCAAATTCCTAATTGTTCATTGTTTCTGCTCTGCTGGAAATTTCCCTTGAATTTGATATGGCATGTATAGTTTTTATTTACAAATATTCCACTGCTGCACTTGCAGTTCCATCTGAAAATAGAAAGCCTGAGTATAAAGAAGATGGAGCTTCTGTTGACATTAAATTACCTGTCAAGCATGTATTGTCCCGTGAGCTTCAGGTATTATAAATGCTTGAGCTATATAGCCTCCCTTTTCTCATCTTGAAATTTCTTTGTAGTGATATATTTTGCTGGTGATTTTGCAGCTTTACTTTGAGAAAATTACAGAGCTTACTGTCAGTAGATCTAGTTCCCCTCTGTTCAAAGAAGCACTCGTTAGCTTAGCAACTGACTCAGGCCTCCACCCCTTAGTTCCTTATTTTACCTATTTTATTGCCGATGAGGTAATTCGATTTTGTGAAGTTCTCTTCAGTTACTATTGAATTGTGGTCTAATGATCATCTCAATCATGTAGGTTTCACGGAATTTAAATTATTTTCATCTACTATTTGCTTTGATGCGCCTTGTTTGGAGTCTTCTCCAGAATCCCAATATACATATTGAACCTTATGTAAGTTCATTTTTCCATCTAATCGCTGATATGTTTTCTTAGAGGTAGCCAATTATATGTTTAAGGAGGAATGACGTTTGACTTTCTCAACAAAAAAATTCAATGGAACTTGCAAGATTTTTGTCAATTTTGTCTCTGGGTAGTGTTATTTTACCTAATCAGTTTGTTTTTATATATCCTCAGCTCCACCAGTTGATGCCATCTGTTATGACATGTCTTGTTGCAAAGAGGTTGGGTGATAAACTTTCTGACAATCACTGGGAACTTAGAAATTTCACTGCTAACCTGGTTGCATTGATATGCAAGAGGTGATTATTCCCTTTATTTTGTCTTACGTCATTACATCTGTTTGAGCGAAACTATGTGGTTCCCTAAAGCATGTTTTTCAAGTGACCTTTATGTTGAATGATTGTTTCCTCGCCCATAAAGGGTATGTGTGAGCAGATATTTAGATCAATAACTTTTTGGAAATATGCTTGTGTAGTATGAATCATGTTTGGCATTGTTTACTTTGCCTATAGTTCTGCATATAGATTTATATATTGTGTGCAAACTATAGTAAATATGCTCATAATAGAACATAATAGATTGCAATGATGTCAATGCCACTTCAGTAAATCCTATTGATGCGTTATTTCTCTTTGACTTTGCCATTTGAACTCTTGCAGATATGGTCATGTTTACCATAATCTGCGGCCACGTGTAACAAGGACGTTGCTTCATGCTTTCCTAGATCCAAATAAAGCTTTGGCCCAACATTTTGGTGCAATTCAAGGGTTAGCTGCCCTTGGACCTAATGTGGTATCTTCTTCTTGTTTGCTCCGGTGTTGTACTAAGTAAGTTATCAGTTGTATATATTGATATCTTTTCGTTAGGTTCGCCTGCTTGTGCTACCCAACCTTGACCCCTATTTGAGACTCTTAGAGCCAGAAATGCAACCTGAACAGCAAAAGAATGAGATGAAGAGGCTAGAAGCCTGGCAAGTGTATGGAGCTTTAATGGTGATTATGTTTAGCCATTCATTTCTTATTTACATATTTTTGTATTGTTGGTCTATTGTTATTGGGTCTGCTAAAACAGGCTATACTGGCAAACTTTTGTTATTAGAGTAATTGTGAAAATTTAGTTCTTACTGTTTTGAGTTTTAGCATTATTTCTACATGACACAAATTAACAAGGCAGTAAARTCTGTAGTGTGCAGTTGGCCTATGCATGTATGAGCGGCTTAAGCTGAATCCTTCTGTACTATTTCCACCAGCATGTGACATGTGGAAAAGCAACAGAAAAGTCAAGACAACGATGTCAAGTATGGACTAAGTTTTGTTCTATTTATTTTATTTATTAACGAGTTCATAGCAAATAACGGGGTTATACTTGATCCTTGCATGCATGAACAACTCCTTAACATGTTTTGTTCTTTTCCACTCAGACATGGTGGCCATTCGGTCTATTTGCTTGAGGTTTTTGTGTATTGTAAATTTAGTGGAAATTTGATCACTATTTGTTAAAAGCACCCAGAGAACTTGTATATTTCCCTTACTTTTCATCTTTTGGTTTCAAGTAATTTAGAAATATATTAGCATACTGCATACATCATTTGCTGATTCACACAAGCATGTATTGGTTATACAAATTATGGTTCCGTCTGAAGATTTAATGATCAAAAAGCCTTTCTTAGTCTATTTTTATTCTTGATGAACATACTTCTTCTATTTTGAATGTGGCAAGATAAACGTAAGGCTAGCATGGACAACATGATGCAGCAGCCACTGCCCAAGAAATTAGCAACTGATGGGACCTTGTCTGCAACCTCAGTGCCGGTAGACATGCCAGGAGCAAGTGGTGGATATGCCAAAAACATGATGGTTTCAGATACTGGCTTCCCATCAATGTCACGAAGTTTTTCAAATGATAATGTGTTGGGAATGAGCGGAAGAAAGGATTTGGTTGCCACTCAAGGGTATAAAACGTCATCTATTCTTGATCAGGCATGGAAAGAGGATATGGAAGCAGGAAAATTGTTGCCTCTGCTCTATGATTATTTTGGTGAAAGCATGTTCAACTTTGTACCTGCTCCTGAATTGTTCTTCTTCTTGTGATCCTTGAAGCTTTAGAAAGGAGGACTGTATAGCCAAATATGATAATTGATAAACGTTCTTACATCTTCCCTTTAGATGATAACTATAGATGCCCATACCTGCTGTTGTTAGTGTAGTATAGCCCGATGGAAGTTTTGCATTTTGCAGCATACCTAGAAGTGTGTCAAATTAGTTGCCCTCTGAGAGGACTTCTGCGCTTTACAATTATGTACTTTAGCTTCTACTCTTCTGCATTTGCAACGGCAAATTGTACCACATGGGTCCTTTTAAACCGTGTCGTTTTGCCTTTTGCTTTTTATTTTGCTTTAGAGCGAAGACGGAGCACTTTAACCTTTGCTTTTTTCGTTTTAATTCGGACAGGATACTACAGGTATCTTCAAAGTTGTATTTCTTAATCTTGTTTCTGTAGTTGTAAATTCCCTTGAAAAGTCAAGACTTCAGGATGACAACGAGATTATGGGAAAGCCTCGGAGGCAAAAGAATTGCATCTGGTGCAAGGTTATAGTCAAAGATAGATACAGCCTACTTCCCACCCTTGTGGAGGAAAAAGTGAACAAAATAAAAGTGTGTGAAGAAGTAGAGGAAAGAAAAACTAAAAGAAAAGCTTCCGAGTTGGACGAGGAGCGGAAGGAGACGAGGCCGATGAGTTAAGGGTCAGCGGCGATTTCAGGCTTTCCTGGCCTAAACTGCCCTTCTCAGTCGGCTTTGTACCTCTAGGGTCAGTTAGAAGAGTCTTCTGAAATGATTGGGTGAAGCCAGTTGCAATTATGGTCACATGGATCTCTCCATTGTATCGTTCATCCACAACAGCACCAAATATGATGTTTGCTGATGGATCTGCCAAACTTGTCACCACCTGGATATGTAAAGAAAAAATAATATATCACATCAAGACATGATAGGAGAGACAACACTATTGGAATTGATATTACGGGACATTTGTTTTTCATTTTCTTTGAATTCTTTATAATGTGGCTAATCAGACCCTGCATGGTGTGCTCAGGGAAAACATTCAGAAAACAAGATAAATGTTCCAACATAATGCAGATGTTTCTTGAGTAGGGTTGGGGCTTACAGCTATATTAACTTTGTTACACATTCAACAATTCGTTTAAGAACATCCAGGAGAAGGAAACAGATAATATGGAAAATTGCAGTACCTGAGATACCCTGTTGACTTCTTGCAACGTTATGTCCTTTCCTCCAGTTATATTATACACTACTCCCGTGGCAGATTGAATAGAAGATCCAATCAAAGGAGCCAGAGTTGCCTGTTCAGCTGCTTCCTCAGCACGGTTCTTGCTAGAAGAAACCCCCACTCCAAGCATAGCAGTTCCAGATTCCTTCATGACTGCCTTTACATCTGCAAAATCTACATTTACAAGCCCGGGTATCTGCAGAAGAAAGTTACGAAGTCATGCTAACAAGATATGTTCAGCCACATAATGCAGGCAGAGAAAGCAATCAAGTTTCAACATGAGATGCTGAACAATTCCTTTAGAAGGCCATATATGTGCCTTGAACAAATAGAGACAACTTGAGGAAGAATATCCTTGCAAAAGAAAATCATTGGTATAGAATCTACAGGAGTTGAAATAAAGTGCAGCATAACAGATTTATATGAGTTTGGCCTTATTATGATATACTAGACCTCTTTCCATTTTCTGCACAATTAAGAAAAGTTAGAAATTCATTATTGAAATGATTATGCTCATTAGACTGTACTAAGCCTTTCCCAAAACATCCTTTATAACAATGACAAGCTCTATGTGCTAGCATTCATGGCAATCAATTCATTACAGCAGTCATTCATGGTTTCTGTACAAGGTGACAGCCCATGGATGAAGCAGAGCTCTCTCAGAAAAGTTAAGGGCAAACAAGAAAAGGTTTGATAGTGCTCCAAGGGAAGCCATTCTTGAAACACTCACTGTGATTATATCTGATATTCCCTGGACCCCCTGGCGTAGGACGTCATCAGCTAAAAGGAAAGCATCTTGCAGTGGGGTCTGCTCATCGGCAATATCCAATAGACGATCATTTGGGATCACTATTAGGGTATCAACATTTTTCTGAAGTTTCTCAATTGCCTCCAGGGCCTGAAAGAACAGCAAATATAAGAATCAACTACTGTAGACTTCTAGTAACAGAAGAAGAGGAATTTTCACCTTAATCATATGAACTAATGCACTTCTTTATGCAATTTAAGTGAATAAACAAACAGATGGACATGCTTTAGGCATCTTAAACATAAGTTCATATTTAGGATGTACTTCATTAAGRCTTTCAGCTAAACCAAAATCATTTACCAGATTGCATATGACAGCCAGCAATATGTTTCAGTGGAGCATGCAGGAGTGTACATTGTTCATCAGCCACTCCAAAAGGTTAAGTGCTGGGGAGCATATAGAACTACAATTTAATTAAGTAGCTTAAGTTAATTAGTTTGTCTTCCTTGGTAGTGGATTCCATTCAAGTAGAACCAGAAGAGATAAAAGGAAAGAAGTTCAATTGATGCTCATCTACAGAGAACCAGAGTGTAGAACTATCTTTAGAGATGTCCTGCTAAAAAAACATAGATCGAAAAAGTAGGCTCCTTGATTATCAAAAGCCTATGTATCAGGTTATAATGGCCAAGTGCCACTTCCGACATCTAATACTTTCTCCTTCATATTCTGGAATATTTTGTCAACAATGATGAATCCAGTACGGCTATGATGCATGATTCGATGTTTTTCTTAAAAAAGAAATGAAGAAATAAGAAAGAAAAAGAAAAGAGGAGGTTGTATAGAAGGTGAAAAAGTTGAATATGACATTGGTGGAAAATGGCTCTACTTCTCATCCCTTGTCCTAGTTTCTCTGACTCTCTCTCTCTGTGCCTCTAGTTAAGAGGGCATCATTTCTGAAAAGCAGGATTTCTAGTACAATATTGTAACTATAAACCTAATGTTTCCTAAGTTGCAAAATTAGGTATATTAAATGTTTTAAGTTTGACAAACGACACCTTGCCACATTGTATATGAGAATCAAAATCATATCATAGTACAGTTGTTACATCTAAAATGAAATGGCACCTGCCTGTACGGATCTTTTACGTCCCTCAAAGCTAAAAGGATAGGTAACAACACCAACTGTCAAATAACCCGCTTCTTTGGCTATTTCGGCAACTATAGGAGCAGCACCGGATCCCGTACCTCCACCCATTCCCGCAGTTATAAAAACCATATCAGACCCCTTAAGAGCATTAGAAATGGCGTCTTTGGATTCCTCTGCAGCCTGTTCCCCCAGAAGGGGATTGCCCCCAGTACCTACATCTCCACAAGTGGTTCAAATCAGAAATTGACCCTAAGACGATTGAAAAGAAAGAAACGTTATCATGCAAGCACATAAGGGGCATAAAGTAGTGCTAAACTAGGCTAGATAGAACTTTAGATTTTCCAACTGCTAAAAACCAGCCTGGTATCCTGCTCATATGAATTTACTAAAAGGTAATCTTCAATTCAATTATGACATTAGACATGAGCTTAAAAAGACTAATTTCTCAATGTTTCTGTGCATGCATGCATTTGTGAGTGTGAGAGAGAGAGAGAGAGAGAGAGAGAGAGAGAGAGAGAGAATAGACCAAGGCCACGAGTCAAAAGCTCTCCAATTTGGATTGGATTTCCTGCAGCAGATTGCAGCAGTGCTTGAGCATCTGTGTTTATCGCGTAGAAATCAACACCCTGTAAAGAATCCAACAGAATGCTTGTCAAGGAAAATCCTGGCATTAACAGTAAACAAGAGAATTTTTGCAAGTTTTCATTTAATTCTACAAAAGATGTTCAGAGGCTTTCGTTTTTCAATTTCAAGTAATCCAGTTATGGTTCATTCAACAAACAAGATGAACTCATCTATGCCTACTAACTCATTCTCAGACACAAAAGCAAACCAAATTCAGACCAAGGATGAAGGAAATGCAAGCCAAACAATTCCACAGGGTAAATGAAGATTGCAGTTCCTTCAAACTAGAATGACACTGGGATGGTGAAACATATTGCAGCAACATTTTGCTTGAAAGGATTTAGCACCAAGAAAACACTCACCCGAGTAATAATCGCAGGCATGTTTTGGATCTCTAGTACTGAGGATTGGGGAGGAGGCATTATTATTGGGAAAATTCTATCATGAACCTTGGTCTTTGTGGACCACATACTTTAGTCAGTTGGACAGCTTAGCTGGTTTACAGCCTAATTCTGCCTGGTGAGCTACTGGTAAGCAACGTTCTTGTAAGTGGATAAACCTCAGCAGCTCCTAGCAAAATCCATACGCGGAATCTCTAGGTTCCAAGCTGGGGTTTCAAGAGGTTGTGGGACTAAGAACCTAGTTGGAATGATCTAAAATGTTGTAACTTTATAGAAAATACAATTAGCAATGCACATGGTACAATTATCTGTCTAGATCTTGGTGGTCCACAAAGACCCAGGCCACAACAGAATTTTGCTTATTACCTAGCAGGATAAAATTTTAGTCAATTGAATGTAAACACTAAGTAGAAGAAGAACATCAAACAACAAAAGAAACTATTAGTCACAGATTCCTCCAATCATATTTCAGACGGGATCTTAAAGAAAATATAAAATTCGTGCTTTTAATTGTATTGCCAAACTCTGTTCTAGTGAAAGGCCTATCTTGCAGAGTATAAAAACTTTAACAGCTTATCACTAGAAAGCATTTTTCCATCTTAACAAGCAGCTCACCAAGGAATAAAAACTTGGAAATGGCTCAGAGACAACTGAAGTTCGTTATATTTTATATCCAGATCAAAAAGTTTCACCTTTACTGTTATAACTTTTCTCTATTAATATGAGGGATAATCCTTTTCACTGGTCAAGACAATACAAAACATGTCACTAATCTCGGCAAATTGAGGCAAAAATTAGTCGAGAGGTCCAATGCTACCACAAAACAAATCATTAAAGCACCCATATCTCTGGGTTGTGACGGTAAAGAACAGAAACACTAATAAAATGCAAAGAATAAGTTGCAGTTGTCGAAATTAAAATTTATAACTTTGGGTTAGAAATAATTAAGTTAATTAAGTGTTACAATAAATGGAAAAACTAGTAAAAGAGAAATTACAACAAAATTCACACCATTGCTCATTAAAGGAAGCTAAACAAAGCCAAGAAATGCCACAAAAGATAGACAACGAAAACAAAAAGTGAAACGAACCCAGAAAAGCGCAACAAAACCCACCTGTAAGCCGCTGCCAATCATGCGATTAACGGCATTATTGCCTCCGCCACCGACACCGACGACCTTAATCCTGGCGGAGTCCATTGGCATAAAGGAACTGCAGACACTGAGTCGGTGAAATTTGGATAGGCTTCTCCGATGATTCCTTGGAGTAACACAT
Source organism: Rhazya stricta (assembly GCA_001752375.1). Taxonomy (NCBI): domain Eukaryota; kingdom Viridiplantae; phylum Streptophyta; class Magnoliopsida; order Gentianales; family Apocynaceae; genus Rhazya; species Rhazya stricta. The sequence continues at coordinate 1,929,499 of MEJB01000008.1, read as the reverse complement.
ACTTTGGAAGAGAACGGAGAGAGCGTCTTCTGGTATAATCCAATGGAAGTAGAAGGAGGTGAGGTTAACTCAGCTGGGTTCGTGAGTCTAAGCGCAGCCATTGAAGCTCTCTGCTTCGCTTCTGGACAAAAATGAGCAATCAGATTTTTGGTTCTCCCTAAAAGATTTTGTTTGTGGAAAAAGAGTTAGGTCACTTGGAAGGTTTTTAGGGTTTTAGAATGTACAAAAATTCTGAATTTTCGTTTTCTCTCAAGATATTTGCGTTAAAGAAATTGAAAAGCCTTTTTGACTTTTTTTTAAGATTTTATTTGGACTAGAGTTTGCGAAAGAAAAGCTGGTTGCTTGTATAAAGATGGTTTAATTGAAGAAGGAAAAAATGAAAAAGAAATTTGGATTTGATGTTTGAGTGTAAAAGAATTTTAGTTAAGAGGTGGATTATATTAGAAGTCAAAAATTATGAATTAAAATAATAAAAAATGACTTTGAATATTGTAATTGTATGATTTGAAAGTGAATAGTAACATTATTTCACCTTATCACTTTTGGATTTTAGTGGATTTTTGAAAAAAATTATTTGAATGTAAAAAGAATTGCTTAAATGTAATCGTAATTCAAATATTTATTTGAATGGAGTAAATATATTTTTTTCGTTGTAAAATTAGTCAAATTGCTTCAATTAAAAGAACTTGTTTGTTCCTTTAAAATGTTAATCCAAACATAGCCTTTAGTCTGTCATTTGAGAGTTTAAAAGATTCCACCCAAGTCAAGGGGGGGCGGGGGGGGGGAAGCCTTTAGTAACTTCAATCAGCAATGCTGAAAATCTTCCTTGAAAAAGAATGTAATTTTTTTCTTTTTTTTTAAAAAAAGGAGAATATCATATCATTCATTCAATAAATCCGCTGGAGCGGCTTGAAGTACATCCCTTAGCCCATTATCCATCCAAATTACATCATGGGATAAGAAGCATGCTTTTAGGGCAAGAATATGGGTAGGAACATTAGCTTTCCTAGAAATAAAAGAGAAGCCTAAATATCCCATGCTATGTGCTTTGCTACAGATCAGTTGAAAGAGGTGCCAAAGTGGTGAAAGTTGTGCCTCAGTCGTCCTTAGTTGCTTGTTACACTAAGGCAATCTGATTTGATAAGAAAATTATCTAGATCAAGCTGCTTTGCCAAGTATAGTCCCTGATATATAGTCAAAGTTTCAATGTGTTCTCCACTGATTCCATGAGGAATAGGGGTTGCATACACTGCCGGACCTCCCCAGACGAGTCACGAATAATAATATCTAGGTTAAGCTGGAAGGTAGGTGGAGAGGGAGGGAACTATCTTTGAACCACATGAGTGCCCGTGTAGTTTTTGTTGATTTAAGTAGGCCATCAGCAATATCTAGGTAATGCCTTGCAAAGTTAGAATGTCTCCAGGAGCAATGGGTTGATTTCAAAAAATAGCTTTATTTCTTGCATGCCAAACTTTCCATAGGTAGTGAAGAAAATTTTAATATCAGATTGTGGTATGAGTTTAGGATTCAAGAGCATATTAAATACCAGTTCTTTCATGGATGTCGAGCCTCTACATGCCCATGTATGACATCTGCCAGTTTTGCGCCGTATTTGGGACGAGTTTCTACGTTGCAAAAATAAATGAATGTCTATTTCTTCTTCTGTGGCACATAATGGGCAGAGCAAGGATGGAATTGGAGATTTTATGTTGTAGACTGATACGAGTAGCCAGTATATTATTGCACAATCTCCAAACCCAAATGCTAATTTTCGGTGGTAGTTAAAGCTTCCGAAATGACTTCCAGAATGCTTCATGGTTCTAGTCTGATGAGGAGGATGAATCATGGTGGTTCTGGCCCCTTTCAATGAGATCCATGCCAAGAGCATATGCTTAGTGAACTGAAAAACATCCGTTACTTTCATAATGCCATATAAGTTGATCTTCACATGGCTCTAATGGAAAAGGAACTTTAAGGATGTCTTCTATGTCTCGATGTTGAAAAATATTATTTAGCAGAGGCATATATCATCTCGGGGATGATGAATATAAGCTCACTAAAAAGAATGATGCTGATAAGAGGGATGATAAGACCATGACAATGACGGTAATATACTATCTAATGTTTCAATTTGAAATTTGAAACAAGGGTTTGATTACATATAACTTGTTTATCCTTAAAGGATTTATTATCTTCCTTATCATCCTCATAACTCCATCTATATAATGAAGTCCATTGTACAAGATCAATGTGAAGAAATACAAAGAGAAATCCTTCTTTCCTTTTCACATTCATATTATTTTGCCTCCTAATTTTCTTCATGGTATCAGAGCCTTTTTAGTGTCTCCAATATTAGAGCAACAATGAAGGAACCTAGTCTTACGATTCAATCTTTTCATCAGTGTACCAGTTCGGCATCAACCAAATTAAGATCCAACAATTATCTTACTTGGAGATCACAAATTTCAGCGACTGGTTGAAAAAAAATTCGATAGACAAATTAAGATTTTTCAATATGTTGGTGGTGGAGAATTCAAATTCGATAGATAAATTAAGATTTTTCAGTATGTTGTTAGTGGAGAATTTAGTACTTCTGATTTTCTTAGTCATATTGTTAGAATGGAATTCAATTACAAATCTTGTGTGTAGGAACACCAAAATAGAATGGGGTTGCTGAAAGAAAACATCAACATATTGTTGAGACAGGTTTAATGATGCTGTTCAATGCTAATATGTAGCGCCCCCGCTCAGTCCCTAGGTACCACTGGGTCCAGGCGAGTCGTCGCCTGTTTCTCGACAGTCAAGATTCAACTAAATAAACAGAAGGATCACCCACAAACTAAGAAAATAAAAATAATACATTCTAGATTTAATCGTAGGTATCACAAAGCTCAATTACAGCCCACAAGTTCCAAGATTTCAATCTTTCAAAAGTTCTACAATTCAAAATAAAGTATACTTCTTGCCAAAATCCCTCCTCACACATACTTTAATTGATACAAAAGGGATTCTATGCTAAACCCCCTCTAGAGCTCTTGAACTTGTAGAAAACATGTGAGAAAAGGGAGAGAACGAAGTTCAGTGAGTCCCGTGCGTGTGTGAGGATGTGGTTTAGTAAACATTTACAATATTTTCAAAACAAAACATGGAGAGAAAAGAAAATGAGAAGCAAATATCACAATCAATTAACTTCATAACTGAAAGATCAATAGTTTTCAAAGAACCAGTTAATGTTTGGCAAAATAATTTACACAATTAATGCAAACACAAGAAACCAACCTCAACCATCAGAGATTGACTCTACGAGGTCAACATAGCAAACTTATCACCCTGGTATGCATGTCATTTCAACCTCAATACCACCATTAATCATTATGCATTAGTTGGCTAGCTTAACTCTTTGCAATCACCCGTATTCGAATTAATCTCCTAACTCGAGTAAAGGATGTCCACATATTTACCATGAGTACCTTAAGATGCAGTCATCTGCCCAATGCGTCCTCGATTTGCCAAGGGTATGGTCCATCAGGTTTTGGCCCAATAGGCTAACTCAATTGCTGTCACTCAACGGATCAAGAGGGGCTGGTGATGCTGACCAACTAAGCGCAACACTTTGCCCATTGAGTTAGCATGCAGAATTGTCAATAGAGTACTCATAATCCAAAATGTTTACAATAATTCGTAATACTCATATTCTCATGCAATTCGTAATACCAATATGTTTACAATAATTTAGACACTCGAAGTACCTCAGTACAATGGTTTACTCAGAAGTAAGTACACATTTAGTAATAGTCAAGAGAAGCTCATGAGAGTACACAAATAATATATCACATCATCTCATGCAACCATCAAGAGAAAAGGAATAACATGTTAAAAAGTCACACCTGTTTTGGTAAAAGAGTGGCTAAGGAACTTACTTGACACAAGGAAGCACATGCACTAGATGTTAGTCTTTATAGTTATCTTGCCCTAATACATGCAATAGGAAAATCACAGTCTATGCCTTAACATGTGGTACAAGAATAATGAAAGTGCTATCAAGCATCGATAAAGAGTGTCTAATTATTAGTAAACCTGAACCTAGGGCTTTGGAATGGATTGAGAAGCTTTCGATGTGGACAAGTATATAATTATACGAGTTTGTGTTTGGAAAGGTATGATTTGTTTAATCAAATACGAGACCCTAAATAATCTATTCTTATGTTTTGAAGTTCAGGGAAAGGATAAGAGATAGTTGAATTCATCCAGATTTCAGAATAGGAACGATTGGTGTTAAAACCTGACTCTAGTTTAAGAGTTTCCTTTTTAATGAGGTGCTTTGGGGTCATCGACAAGATACATGCTTAATTAATCGCTCGTTTCCCCAAGACTTACGTAATACCCGAGTCACAGTTTCAAATTATCCTACCAAAGTTTGCAATTGCCCCGTCAGTTCAATGGTCATAGATAATATAGCCCATAGAGTAATCAATCAAAATAAAAAAAATTTTCCAGTAAAATTTAAGATTATTCCATAAATTTTCTCATAATTCGACTAAGAACCATTTACCTGTAATAGATATTTCCTAGTCTCTATTTTCTATAACCATCCCTGTACACCACTTTACAACCTTTCAACACAACTCCAATTAGCATACTAAAATTTCTATCAAGCCAAAACTGAAGATAACTGGTTCGTATATAAAAAAAATCGTAATTAAAATATGTAACCCAAACTCAACAGCTCTAAATCTTACCATTTAGGTGCAATTTGTATAATTTTCTTAAGATTATTCTTAGTCATAACATCAAGAAGTTCACACATGGATATACTCAAGCTTAATTCTCATAAACCCAATTTATAATCAAATCAAGGCTGAAATTACAGCTATTCTAGATCTAAAATGTTCTCATCAYAAAATTAGTTAATCAAAGTGTTAGACTATCCAAGGCCTTTCTCAACCAAACTCTAGAAATTTCAAGAGAGAATGTGGTGCGTTTGTTGCTGAAAGTCCCTAGACTATCCAGAAAAAATAAGATTCATCACAAAGTTCATTGACAAGAATCTACATAGGTAGCTCTTAGGTAACATCTAGTGCTCAACTCAGGCAAGATATATATAGGGACTCTAAAAGTTCTAGAAACCAGAAAGAAGAATAAGAAGAAAATAGAAGTTTATCTCTCCCAAACAATAATCAAAATTTGGAACCCAATTGATATACTAAGAAAAAATCGAATCACATAATCCCAAGTAGAAACGGGGCACATTATAACATCATTCCATAATCTCTATATTAAACGTGAAATTCATAACAAAACATCGTCTAATTCATTTCCATGACTACAAAATCAATATTTCAGCTGAAAATTCAAGATTACCTTTTAAAGCATCAATAATCAAACTATTTCTCATACCCACCTTCGAACCAAGTTCAAGACTAATTAAGCTTGTCCGCTCATATCATCAAAGCCACCACCATACACAAAATATCATTACAAACATCCTCTAAATAGATATGCATCAACAAGAAGAATACTAATTAAATACATCCCCATGATCGACATCCAGCCGCAAGGAAGAAAAGAAAGTTCTTTTTATGTACTCTAACCGAAAGGCCAATAAATCTAGAAAATTGAGAGGAGAGAAAAGTCCTTACGTGGAGGTAAGCTGCTAATACATCAATTTTATATCTAGATTATAGGGTGTTTTAAGAGTTTAATTCAATAGAATTCTAGATGTAATTGTGGTTTATTGAACAAATACTCATCATGTATCAATTTGATTTTGTAGGAAAGTATTTGTGAAAAATAGAGGTGAAAATGGAAAGAAAGCTCTACATATCCTACATAAATGGATAGAGGACGGAAAGAGCTTCGAAATGCATCTGGTTTGACCCAATGCAGATGTTGTTTGGCAAATCTCGCTGGTTAGGCCTTCAAACCAGCGTCGGTTACATTATTTTCTTGGTCGTGATTCCAGAAGCTAATCGGCACTAATTCACGTTGTTTTGGCGTGATTTTGTTTCCTAATTGGTATTCTGGACGGTTTAAGGTTTCTTAGATGGTTTGGATGATTAGGAGGTGATCTAAGATTATATAAACTCATGTTTAACMCCAAAGACCTTCAGACTTTATCATTGGAGATCAGAGAAGACATCAAAGAGCTTTTCGTATAAGGGAATCAAGCGAAGACAAAGGCAATGGGATTAAAGATTAAAGCAATTACGCWTTAAATGAAGTGATATCTTTCTTTCATTTTTTCTTATAAACCCTTGAGTTGTAATTTGATTATGATGGACTATGTTTTTATCCTAAGACCATGATGTAATCTACTCCTATTTCTATATTATTGGAGAAGACTTTTCCAAGATTGATGTGTTGAATTCCTTTTAGGTTTTCTTATTCTTCTTATTATTCAATTGAATGATTGGCCATAGATTGATTTAACATTGTCTAGGGTGATTAGAGATAAAACATAGATGATTATGTCAAGCAATATAACCATAAATTGTGTGTGAAATAGAGATATCTTCACATAATTTGTGCAATCATATAGAACCATATACCAAGTGGCTTTTCCTAAGTTAAATTGAGTATAGAGATATCTTGGTTACTTTGAAAAATAGGTCAATTATGACTTGAGAAAGTATAGTTGATAGACAAGGGTTCGATTATTCATTGATCAATATATTAGTCTGGAAAGTCAATTGAATAACATATATTGGGATAGGTGAAATCATGTGTCTTAGAACTGCCTTTCATTGATTCAATCATCTGATTTTACTTTATTTTGTTAGTAGTTAATCGTAGAATAATTGCTAATTTTATTGTTTTGGACATGGAAGAAGATAATGAAGRACTTTTGATTTTACTAAGATATCTTCAATTATTCCTCTAGGATAAATTATAAACAATAAAATCAAAGTTACTTAAAATCTTGCATTAGAGAAGTTGCTTTGCTTAATTCTTACATTATGATGGTTGGATAAGGCAATTTGACATCTTAGAACTTACTTTAATACTTCTCAAGCCAAAATAATAGGTATTGAAAAAGAGATGATGATAATAGGCCTTCTTTGAAATGTTTGAGTCTTTCATGCCTACTCAACTATATGTTTCAACCTTAGTTCTCAATTTGAGCCTTCATATGTTTTGACTTGTATTTTTTTGAATAAATTAGAAAATTTCCATTTTTTGTATGAGAGCTTTTGGTTCTTCACATTTATGGATATGGTGAATGATGTGGGAACAAGTGGGATAATAGAAAATACTGATGATGAATGTTGAAGAATTGTGAGATGTGAGCATAAAATGCATGCACAAGAAAAAAATAAAAGAGAAAAGAAGGGAGAAGAAAATTTTGATTATTATGAGATGAAGAATAAAATGCACTCACAAGGGAGAAAAAAATAGGATATTCATATGCTTTGTGTGTTGGGATGATGGAAAAAGAAAATAATTACAAAAAGAAATGGGAGAAGTGTTGAATGAAAGAGTTAGTAAATAGGAGATTTTTTCATGATTATTATACTTTACACCCTTGTTTGCATAAGCTCTCTCTTTGTTTTAGCATATCATTGACCTTCTGTTTGATACCTCGATCCCTTGACCTAATATTACAAGCTAAAGTCCTACCTAATCTTGATTGATTTGCATTACTTTGATTAGTGGAAAGTTGTATGAAGAGTATGCCTTTGTAGTGATTGTGTTATTACTTTGTCCATAACTCGTAGTCAATGAATTCTTTTTGCTTCTCAAGATATTTAGAGTGGCTTTCACACACACACTTTCTATATGCTTTGATAGATGTTGATACGTGAGTTACTTGTAGCTCTATGACGTGTGGATTGGATCATGTATTAATGTTGATGATTAGTAGGGTATTGTGGTTTGTCATCATTACTTTGTTTTTGTGTCGCGTCGTTCGGTCTTCTTATTTTTGTTTGTTGCTTAAACAAGCAATAGTCTAAGAGTGGGGGTGTTTGATTCATTAGTTTTATATCTAGATGGGGTGTTTTAAGATTTTAAGTCAATAGCATTCTAGATGTAATCTTAGACTATTGAGCAATATTCATTATGTATCGATTTGATTTTGTAGGAAAGTATTTGTGAAAAATAGAGGTGAAAATGGAAAGGAAACTCTACAAATCCTACATAAATGGATAAAGARGGAAAGAGCTTCGAAATGTATCTGGTTTGACCTAATTCGAACGTTGAAAAAAATTGCCCTTTTTTGCCTTAAGCAAATCGGCGCCGTTTACGCCTTCAAACCGGCTCTAGTTACATTTATTTTCTAGGCCGTGATTCTCAGAAACTAACTAGCACCAGTTCATGTTGTTTTGGTATGATTTTTGTCTCCTAATTGGCATTTTAGATGGTTCAAGGTTTCCTAGTTAGTTTTGGACGATTAGGAAGTGATTCCTAATCTAGGCATATATAAACTCATGTTTAACTCTTAAAACCTTTAGGCTTCGTCATTGGAGACCAGAGAATACATCGAGGAGCTTTACATATAAGGGAATCGAGCGAAGACAAAGGCAATTGGATTGAAGATTAAAGAGAATACGCTTCAGTTGTAGTGATGTTTTTCTTTCATCTTTTCTTATAAAACCTTGAGCTGTAATTCGATTATGTTGAACTAATTTTAATTCTAAGACCATGATGTAATCTACTCCTAGTTCTATGTTATTTGAGAAGACTTTTACATGATTGATGTGTTGAATTTCTTTGAAGTTTTGTTATTGTTCTTATTATTCAATTGAATGATTGGCCATCTTAGACTAACTTTAACATTGTCTAGGGTGATTAGAGATAACACATAGATGATTAGMTCAAGTAATATAATCATAAATTGCATGTGAAATAGAGATATCTGCACATAATTTGTTCAATCGTATAGAACCATATACCAATTGCATTTTCCTAAGTTAAATTGAGTATAAGGATATCTTGGTTACTTTGAAGAATAGGTTGATTATAACTTGAGAAAATATAGTTGATAAAGGGCGCGATTAGTCATTGATCAACATATTAGTCTGGAAAGAACATATATTGGGATAGGTGAAATCATGTGTCCTAGAACAGCCTTCCATTGATTCCATCATTTTATTTTACTTTGGTAGTTAATCATAGAATAATTCATCATATTCAAATCTTCAATTGATTAAATAAAGTTTAAAGCTTAGGAATAGTGGTAATTATCTGAAAGATCGATATTTTACTTATGTTACACGATACAGTCTAGTGCACTTGCTAGTATACTAAATTTGTATCAAGTTTTTTGCGCCGTTGTCGGAGAATTAATATCTCGATATCATTTTTCATAGTTTTGACTTTTAATTCAACTATTCTATTTTATTTTCTTTTCAACTTTTATTTCTTCCTTTGGTTTATTTTTATTATTTTATTTCTTTTCTTTCTTTTTCTTTCAAGTTTAAGTTCTTATGTGTACGTCCGAGAGAGAGTGAAGAGAGAAGTGAGTTTCTTGAAGGAGGAAGAATTCTTCTCTGTTATTTGATGAGGGCAATGACAGAGTGAGTGCTCTAATCATCCAGACAAGAAAAGAAGTGGAAAGAAATTGCCATGCATTGGGTGCCTTGGCCCCATCCTTTGCATGGCTGCAAAATGACTCAACAAGGTTCCTAATTGGCCAGTTTTGCTCAAGTAAGTTATGGGGTAGAGAGTACAATTTTGGTTTCAGTCCTGAGGTTTTAGATTCTCTTAGCTAGTACCTTGCTTAGAATTCGACTAACGAGAAGAGAAAAAAATTAGAAGAATTCGAGAATAAAACTCGAGCAATCCCGAGCATCCCATGTGCGATTATAAGAGTCAAGTATGCGAAATAGGTCTAGATAAAGTAGAAAGAAATAAAAGAAAATAGAAGACATAAAAGAGTCAATAGAGAAAACCTACAATCTTTTCGTGCGTTCTACGAAATAAGCAAAAATATCGTTAATGACCCACGAAGCTCGGACTAGAGATTTTACATAAGATGCCTTTATTTCTGTGGATTGAGGCTTTTCTAACAGATACTTATTTAATTAATAGGATGTCATCACTAGCGCTTAATAATCAATCCCCTTATACAAAGCCTTACCAAAAGGAGTCTGACTATAAAAGCTTGCGAGTTTTTAGATGCTTATGTTTTCCTTCTTTTAGACATCAAGGAGGAAATAAGTTTGTTAAGAAAACTTATGCATGTGTGTTTCTTGGTTACAACCTAGTTCACAAGGGGTATTGGTGTTATGATCCTCAAACAAAAAGAGTTAACTTATCTAGGCATGTAGTTTTTTATGAAGGCCAATTTTTGTACAAGCCACTCTTCACAGGAATCAACTCCTATGTCTTTGACCTTGGCTGAATTTCGATCTCTTGATGAATGGTTCAACGCAAAAGCCACCATTAATCTACAAGAAAAAGAGTCAATAGAAACCTCCCCTATTATTCATATTGATGCTTTTGTACTGATAATTCTTGTAATACATATAATGGTGGATCTCTTGATGCTTCAAATAGCCCTGTCTCATTAGTGAACATTCAAGTCCCATCTCCTGAATCCTCTCCTGCAGTAGAGGCTCTAGTTGACACAGGTGATGCGGATGCCAATAATATTCCAACGTCCACAAAGACATCGATAGCCTCCAAGTTATTTATAGGATTATGAGTGCTATTTAACTCATACACCATTACCTGTTGAACAAGAAAATTATTGCATTGCACTCAAGGACTCTCGTTGGGTAGCTGCCATGAAAGAGGAATTAGAAGCACCATATTCAAGCAAGACTTGATAGCTAGTTCCTCGACCATTAGATGTGAATATTGTTGGCTCAAAATGGGTATATCACATCAAACAACATGAGGATGGCTCCATTGATAGGTTCAAAGCTCGATTGTGGCTTACAATTTTACCCAAGTCTTAGGTATTGATTTTGACGAGACTTATAGCCCAGTTCGTCATACAACTATTCAATTTGTTAGTACTTTTTCTACCTCAAAAAGTTGATGCATGAGACAACTAGATGTGAACAATGCTTTTTTGCACGGTCATCTCAAGGAAGCAGTATACATGGAGCAAGCACCTAGCTTTGAAGATCCAATCCATCTGAATTCTGTTTGCCTTCTTCATAAGTCACTTTATAGTTTGAAACAAACCCCACGTGCTTGGTTTAATGGCTTGTCCCAATTCTTTCTTCATCTTGATTTTTATCGCAGCAAGGCGGATTTCATCATTATTTATCTATAACAAAAAATCTATCACATTATCGCTTCTTACTTATTTAGATGATATTTTGGTGACTGGAAATAATGCCACAACTAATTTTAGATTTTATTTCTCAGTTAGGTTCAGAGTTTGCTATCAAAGACCTCGGTTCTCTCAGTTTCTTTTTGGGTGTTGAGGATAAATACTTTCCTGGAGGAATGCTTCTTTCACAAGGGAAGTATATTAGAGATCTTCTTGCTTGCACTAGCATGATTGATTGTGCTTCTTCTCCTACTCCCATGGCTCTCAAGGATCCTCAAGAATCTCATGAAATATCTAGAGTTGTCACTTACTACATAAGTGTTGTTGCTTATATTTACGCATCTAGACAACATGTAGTGTCCAAAGTCAATTAGTTTTCTCATGAACCAACTATAATAAATCTCAAGGCAGTTAGACATATTCTTCACTATATCAGAAGCATAATAGATAATTGTTTATGTTTCATTTCTCAATGTCCACTTTCTCTCTATGCATTCTCTGATGCAGATTTGGCAGATGTTCTTTGACTCATCGTAGTATGACTAGTTTTTGTGTCTTCGTAGGTGAAAATTGTATCTCTTGATTTTTTAAACAACAACCTACAGTTGCCTACTCTAACTCATAAGCAGAATATAGATCCATGACTTCCACTGCTGCTGAATTGACATGGCTCACATTTTTATTATGTGATATTGGTATTCATCTCCTTCAAACTCCACAATTATTCTGTTATAATCTCAATGCCCTTCATATGTCCCTTAATCCATTGTTCCATGCTCGAACAAAACATATCGAAATAGGATATTATTATGTTCGAGAAAAAGTTGCTATGGGAACTCTTGTCACACATTTTGTGCCTTCTACTCATGAGTTAGCAGATATCTTCACGAAGCCTTTGTCCAAGTTGTCCTTTTTTTTTTCAATTCACAACAAGATGGGACTCGGTTTGCAACCTGCCTCCATCTTGAGGGGCCTGATAAGAATAATTCTCATAAGAGGGATGATAAGGATGATGATGATAATGGTGATAATGTACCATCTAATGTTTCAAGTTGAAATTTGAAATGAGGGTTTGATTAGATATAACGTGTCTAGATTTAAAGTATGAATTCATCTTTATGTGCTTATCTTCATTATCATCCTCATAACTCCATCTATATAATGCAGTCATTTATATCAAGATCAGTGTAAAGAAATACAAACATAAAGCCTTATTTTTTTTCACGTTCATATTCTTTTGCTTCTAATTTGTTGCTGGAATGAAAGCATTAAGTGCGAAAATGCTCAAAGTATAAGGAGTAGGCAGCGAAGGTTGACTCCAAACGCTCGCCTTATGCCCATCGCCTATTTGTCATCTAAGACCCTGGACCAACAATCCCCGAGCTGCCCAAATGCTCCTCCATGTATAAGATCTACTTTGATTTAACTTGGCATGCAAGAAGTCATTTGTAACAACCCAGATTATGAATTGTCATAAGTTGAGAATATTACATTACCCTACTCGTAAAACAATCAACTATCCATTAAAACTCAATAATATCCAAAACAATAAATAATGTGTTTTAACAAATCTTCACCAACCCAATATTTATTCAAACTAAAATCGCGAAAACCCCAAAGAATTTAAAAACACAAGTAGCTAAACCAACAAGAAATAACTTAATGATGAGCAAAAACCATTCGAGTGAACAACTATCTTAATCCATAAAATTTATTTAAAACATGCTTCAGGGTATCATGGTTTGCCCACAAAGCGATCTCCTCGCACCATCTGGCTACACATCATTTGAAACATAAAATGAGAGAAACGGAATAAGCTATAAAGTCCAGTAAGTAAATCTCATGCATTAATGCATAAACATGCTCTACATGTCATGAAATTTTGAAATTTCGCCTTTTAAATGAAAACTTTCTAAACATTTTCTTTTCGTAATCTTTTTACAAAACCTTTCCTTTCATAATGTATAACTTGTAAAACATTTCATTTCATTCGTGAGCTCACTGAGTATAACGCCTAGCCACTAAGCTTGCAGTGAGCCATTATTATTTGGAACCCAATTACATTCCTACCGGTAGAACTGCAAAGCGGTTAATATCACATTTCTTTTCCTTCCATCTTTTCACCTCCAAAGAGGTGAAGATTACATTCTTCCTTACCCTCCAAAAGGGTAAGGTTGGGTGCGTCGGTCTCCGACGCCCCATTTTTCACTCACATCTTTCATGGCTAGGTTTACACTCCTTTCAAAAAACTTTAACATTTTCCTGAACATGTTCAAATTTATAAAATACATTCCTTTTCAAAATTTCATTTCCTAAACCATTCACTTCTAAATGTATGAATGGCTCATGCCAGGAATAATGTAGAACACTAAATACATGCCCATGACATGAAATGCATACAACGGTATTTAACATACCATTTGACATAAAAACGGTACAATATATGAAATACGTAAAAATCATTCCACACAAGCAATGCATTTCATAACAAAATCCCATACCGCCACCACATAACACACAACAAAAGATATAGGCGAGTATGGGGGTTTACTTGCATAACATCCATATAAAACACATTAAACTACTTAAAGGAATTCAGATACATCGAATCATGTGCGTTAATGAAATGTGAGAATTTACTTACCCGAAATCCTTTACGTTAAAGGTTTTTTATTTGAATTGTGAAGTGAAATCTTTCGATCGTTCTCAACGTTAAGGCACTTGAAACAACCTATTTGTGATTACAAAAAGAAAATCTATTCAGTTCGACTGTCCAACTTAGATATTCAGTGTTTAATCCAAGAATGTCATTTGTCAACTATAAATCCATACTCAGTTCTCATATTACCAATTATCACATTTTTAAGGTACAATTCAAATTCTTTAGTTCGGGTATTAAACCTAATCTATATTCTCCCACCAATTCACTTTAAGACATAATTATATACAAGTCATAAATTTCAATATCAAGTGATAACGTTTTCACCTTTAAGTTCACAAGGTTCAAGTATCGCGGGAGTGGTATTGAATTTTCGAGCGTGCGCTCTAGCCCTAAGCGTCTGGGCATCTGGGCGCCTGGCACTGGCACTGGGCACTGGCGCTGAACACTTGTTGAACACTTTCTGAGCATTGCTTGCCTTTGTTGGACTACCCTATAGCTACAATGAGTTGTGATCTCCGCCGCAGATGATGAAAATGTCCGGCGACGCAAGCAACAAAGAAGGGAGCAGAGGTGACAGCCAGCGACAAGGGCTTCTAGATCCAGTCAAAGAGGACACAGATCCGGACGAGCTCTGCTGCATTGAGTGGCCGAGCCCTATCCTTCCTCCATCCTAGAAAAAATCATTAAGCGGACAAGGAGAAGAAGGAGATGAAGGCAGATCTGACAAACTTCTAGAGTGGTGTTGCACAGATCCGGTCAAACAGAGAAGAAGAAGAAGATGGCAGAGACCAGATCTGGTAGGCACAGATTATGCGCCTCTGGCGAATGGCTTGGTCGGAAATAGCGCGGACCATAGACCGCCAATCTGAGCCCAAGAGCGAGAGAGGGAAAGCCAGAGAAGAGACCTGTAGTGGTCTACTCGGCTCAACAAAACCGAGGGCCTCCTGGCTTGAGGCAACACGCAATGACATGAACCAGGTGATCAACCTTTGCGAACAGCGATAGCAGCCGCACGAGCTGTAGCAGTCCGACTTGAGATGAGGGCGGTTCATTGATCGCAAACCTAGGCGGTCAGCGATCTCTACGGGCAGAGGGTGGGCGACCTCGAACCCGGCGAGCAACCGAGCAAGGGTTCGTGCAAGCTTGGCCGAGTTGCAACAAAATCCTCCAAACGACTGAACGGCTCGTCGTCGATTGGGCGGTGTAGCACGCAGCGGCCAGCAGAAGGTGGAGAAGGTGGTGATCAGCAGTAGGTTTTGTTGGGAGTGGGCGGCGGCGGCGGCGGCAGTATTAACGGAAGGAAGAAGAAGGGTTCTTTTTTTAGGTTTTTTTTCTTTTCTTTCTTTTTATTTTTTTATATTTTCTCTTTTTAAAAATTTTATATTTTGGGCCGTAACCCAAATCCTTTGAGCCTTCCTATCCATAATTAACCCATATCCTTAAATTAAATACAACGGGCTTCTTTTCGATAAAAGTCCAACTGAGAAATGAATAGGCCCACAAATCGAGCCTTTAACCAATCAATAATTCTAATTCGACAAACACAATATTTCTGTACTCATTAAATATGCGATTTTAAAATATTAATTACATACAAAATTTCCAATCCTAGTCAGCACACATTTCACACGATCAAACGAAAATTAATAAAGGAAAAATTCTGAATATTACATCATTGTTTGGAGAATGCTTTGCCTTTAAAGCTCGACTAACCAACGCTTCAAGTTTTTAATAATTTTCTATCCTTGCTTAGCAAGGATTGCATAAATAAATACTTCCAGATTACGAAATCCCAATTCCCCCCGATCTTTTTTCCTGCAGAATGCCATCCATGACTTCCAATAGATTCCACGTCTAGCTTCATCGTCACCCCGAAACCTGCAAATAATAGATGTAATCTCTGAACATGAATATAAGTGTTTGTTCTTCTTTCCCAAGAAAAATATTATTAACTTCATCCTATCTAATTAATTGAATATATGTCTCTCTATCTCATACTCTCAATCAAAGTTATGGACGGATAACTATCCTTAAAGTGTGGTGTGCAAATGCTACTTTCTTCTATTTTCTGTGGTATTGAATATGTCCCTTCACTAGCAAACCAGCCTGCGCACCTCTTTGCTAAGCTAGGCTGGAATATGGCCGAAGCTGTAATTTGGGTAGAAAATGCCCCCCTGAAGTTTTACTTGTTGCCCAAGCTGATATGCTTGAAGAAAGAACGTGCATGTTCTTTTTAAAAAATAAATTAAAGGCTCGAGTGTCCTGCCCTAGAGATAATCTGATTGAAAAAGCAGATACTATACGAGTCCCTCCATTTCAAAATAATTATTTATTTGACTAACTTTATTTATTTCAAAATTAGTTGTCATTTTAGGAAATTAAGAACTAGTAAATACTTTTTTATCTATCTTAATCCACATTAATTTTCTATTCTCTCTTAACTTATTCAACTTTTAGAAAATCAAGAATAATTAAATAAATTTAGAACTGTCATTTTTCTTTAAGATTATATAAGAATTAATAATTCCTTAATATGCATGACTATGTCTAAATGAATAGTTATTTTGAAATGACAGAGTAATAAATGAAGACAATAAATTATACTACATGCTTAAAGATTTTAGATATCTTTGACTTGCTATTATTAAATCATTAAATAGGATGTGGTCTTCAAAGTTGTTGTGTATTTTTCACGTAGGATTCATCACCCTTTGGTAGGACATCCTTTGGGTGACCCCAAGGTTAGTTGTGGTGTCATTATTTGATACACAAAAACTTAGTAAGTGTACTAAATGTAGTTGAATATGCTAAGCGAATAAAGAAGTAACAGAGCACCTAAATATCTTGGCAGAGAAGAAATGATTTTAATGGTTGTTGAAGGTCTTTTTTAGTACTTGGCAAGGTGTCTAGAATTTTAAGATCCTAGAACGCATTTGGTAGATGAGGTATGTAGCTGTAAGAGCTGCTTCCCTCCAAAAATACTTAGGGACATGAGCGGAGAACGTAAAGGAATGTGCAACCTCTAGTAAGTGCCTATTTTTCTTCTTTGCAATCCTGTTTTGTTGGAGTGTATCAAGAAAGGAGCTTAGATGAAGTATAACATGTTTTACTAAGTAGGTGCCTAGGATAGATTGAAAGTATTCCTTAGCATTGTTCGTTTTGAGTACTTGGATTTTGGTCTAAAGCTGGGTTTGTACCATGGCAAATTTTGGAAAATTTTGCACACCTCAGATTTTTTTTTTTTTTTTCCATTAGGAATATCCAAGTGTTGTGTGATCATCTACAAAAGACACAAATCACCTAGCCCCTTTTATATTATTTAGTCTAGATAGACCTAAACATGACTCTGAATCATTGAAAATGGATGAAAAGGTTTATAGGACAGACGAGGAAAGAAATTTCGAGTATTTTTGGTAAGTTGGCAAATTTCACAACCTAAATATTTTGAACTTTTATTATGGAATAATGAAGGAAATAACTCTTCAAGATACATGAAATTCGGATGATCAAGATGATTGTGACATAACATTATTTCACTAACTTTATTGACACTCAAACTATGTTGAATATGAAAAGAAACACAACTTGTATTTAGGACTCTTGTTGGAAGAGCAATACCTTCGAGAAGATAAGAGTCTGCAGCCCTCTTCACCACTGCCAATCATCTTCGCCGAATCCAATACTTGAAACTCAAAAGTTATGACAAAATTTAGCAATACAATTATAATCTCTTGTCAATTTACTTATTGACAATAAAGGACATAGTTTAGTAGGAGGTCCTTCATAACCAAACTGAACCAATTCCTGCCACCTTAGACAAAGATCCATTTGCAATTCAGATGGTTGAGTTCTTATCACATAGCCTATACTTAGAAAAATATTAGTGTCTCTTGTCATATGTAAAGGTATTTAAGGCTTTACCTTTTTGGACTAACACACTTGTCCCTAATCTATAGTTGGCTTTTAGAGGATCTCTTGGAGTACTCTGAGTTGATCCTTAGTGAATGAATTGAATTCTGCAGCATTATGATGATTACCTACAAATTTGTTACATAGTTAGCTCATCCTTCATTCTCTGCCCAAAATGTGATGGGTTCCAATCTACTAATTTTACATGGATTTTCCAGCATGTCTCCCTATGATGTCCTGGTTTTCTGCAGTGGTCAGACCGCTATCATCCTCATCTCTATCGACTGTTTGAATTGTTATTAATTTTTTGAGGCCGTTCCATAAACAGCAAAGGCAGATCTATCCCCAGTTTCTCCAATGATGTGATTATCACTCACATTTCAGATCATAAGGGCAGAACCTTCAGAATTTGTTCCATCACTAGAATGAGTTCCCATCATCAACTTTTTCCTACTTTCTTCATGTCGCACCTCCGAGAAAACCTCACGAAATGATGGGAGAGGTTTCGTTCTCATTACTCTTCCACGAACTTGATCGAGATTTTTGTTAAGTTCTAGGAGGAATTTGATTGTATGCTTCTCTTCCACTGTCTTCTTGTAACGTTTTGCATATCCTCAGGGCATTCACCCACAACTATGGCTATCAAAACACATCCATCTGCTTCTAGTGTCGGAAGAGGGTGTTGTAATGATGAGAAAATATGAGTTCACCTTGTCGAAGATCATGAAGTTTACCTTCTATTTCGAATAGTTCTGAGGTTTTCTCAGATTCTGAATATGACATCTTCACAGCCTCCCATATCTCTACTACTATCTGGTAAAGTAGGAAATTCTGACGTATTTCGTTATTCATCAAGTTTATAAGCCAAAACATGACCGGATGATTTTCGGCCTTTCAAATCTTGAATATGGGATTATGTTTTCCAAGAATTTCAATCTACCCTGTAATGCGTTTATCTTTTCCTTTAATGCAGATATATATAATCACGGATTTTTAGACCACTGCAGATAGGTGTCTTTGTTGAGCTTGTGACTGGTGATGAGTTGTGGTGATCCATCAGATCCTCCATGATTGATCGCCACTGGTGGTGGTGCACCTTTTGATTCAAAGCTAATGTTTGAAGATTGGCTTGGTTTCATGCCGTATTTTGTTATGGGAATTTTATTGTATTCGGAGCTAATGTTTGAAGATTGTTGGTCACCACTGGTGGTGCGCCCTTTGTTCAGAGAATTTTACAGCAGCTCTGATACCATGTGAAAATCTTTGAGAGGGAAAGAGCTTCTACTATTATTCCCCTTAACCTTTCGTTAGAATAGTATAATACACATATATAATTTAAATACAGTAGTTATATACAACAATCTAGAAAAAAATAGGAATCTAAGATAGAGTAGAATTTCTATAAACTAGGAAACGGAAAAGATAGAGAGATACTACTTCCCTCTGTGGAACTATTTCCAGAAAGAATATGTTTTTGCATAAAGAATCATCCAAGATCATATATGAATTAAGAAGTCATATGCAAAATAAATAATTCAAATTTCATAAATAATACACAAAGTGATACTCTAATACTCAAAATTGATTAAATTTAATTTAATGACAACAATCCATAATATTCCCAAACCACCATGTACTTAAATTGATAAAGATAAAGTTGTATATGGTCAAATAGAGACTAGGAAACAAAAAGGATATGAATGTTTTACTTAGTCGTGCCATAAATGTAAAAATTGGAATACCTATTTTGGCTAAAAGGAAAGCATATTACTGGGAAGGAAATGAGATCTTTGCACTTGTAAGAGGCGCTTAAGCAAATCTTGAACCAAAATGGCTTTGTAACTATTATATCACGGTCGAGAAGAGAAGATCAGAAGATTGACGTTGTGCTTCCTGCTTTCTCTATGCCTAATGCATTCTGATGAAGTTTGGTAGTGTAGTTTAAATATAGGAAGGAAATAAAGAATTGAGGCTAAAATGCACTTGAGTCCAAGCCAAAAAAAAAAAAACATAAGGAATTCTGACTCTCTAATTTCGCACAAAGAAATAAAGGTCAAAAGCTCTAAATATCTAACACCAAAATAATAAAACTACCTAGAACTTAGGCCTTATATAATAAAAGCTCTGTGAAAGTGGTGACACAAAATGACCAAGTAGTCGATCTTCTTATCCCAAAAAAGGCATAGGACGATGAACTTTTGGAGTATCTCACGTGCCTTGAGGGTTGATAGAAGCTCTGTCTTGGCTAGAGACTTCAATAAGGTGTTGTATGCATTCAAGAAGCAAGGGGAAGACCAGTTCGCGATTTCCAAACCTGGTGTCTCTCAGATGTTGCATCCTGTAATCTATTTGATTTAGGGTTTGTTTGGCCCTGTTTTACTTGGACTAACAAGCGATATGGAAGGGCTAACATTCGTGAACTGTTGAACAAGGCATTGACTAACGAAGGCTATCAGCATTTGTTCCTAGGGGCTTCTACCGGCCACCTTCCACGGACAGCCTGGGATCATCACCCTATCCTTATTCATGGTATTAATCGTGACCCTTGGGTTCCGCATTCCAGCCTTTCTGTATGGAAGTGGCCTGGTTTCTCCATCTTTTGAGGAGTTCGTTTGAACCTACTGGGGTGCTTCCGGTACTTCTCTTCCCTCTGTTGTTTGTATTTTTACAGACTCAGCCAGTGTTAGGAACGTAGATGTCTTTGGGAATATTTTATGACAAAAGAAGCGATACGTAGTCGCCTTGAGGACATCCAACGGAGACTATGTTTTGGCCTATTGGATTTACTAGCATAGCTGGAGCATGAGAGTTATTAAAGGAGTACGGAATGATCCTACAGCATGAGGAGACTTTTTGGTTCCAGAAGTCTAGGGCTAAGTGGTTTTTGGATGGGGCACGAGAATTTTTCCACTCTACCACGATCGCTAAACGAGCTCGGACAAGAATTCGTTGCCTGCGGGAATGCAAGCGGGCTTAGTCCGATGACTCAAACAGGCTGAATGGTATGGTCCAAGATTTCTATATACAATTATATACCTCGGAAGCCTGTGCCCCGACCTATCTAGAGACTTGGCAATTCCCTCGTCTTAATCACTATGACAGGCGAGCGTTGAACCGGGGACGTTCTTCGCTTAGAGATTAAGGAGACGGTGTTCTAAATGGGCCCTCACAAGGCCCCGAGGCTGGATGGACCGATTTCAGTGTTATTGCAGAAGTTTTGGCATATCATTACGGACATAGTTGCGTCATTTGTCCAAGGTGCTTTCCGTATATTCTTTTGGCATATCATTACGGACTTAGTTGCGTCATTTGTCCAAGGTACTTTTCGGACTGGGTATATTCCTGATTCAGTTAATGAAGCTCTCCTTATGTTGTTCCCTAAGCAGGAGACATCGGATAATGTTCGGCATTTTCGCCTATAGCTCTTTGCAACATTCTGATCAAGGTGATAACCAAGGTAGTGGCCAATCGCCTAAGAGGCTCATGACCCAATTAGCCAGGCGTACCTAGTGTAGCTTTATTCCTAGAAGGTTGGGTTTCGACAATGTTGTCATTGCCCAGGAACAGATCCATTCGATGTGGCTGAAGACGGGCAAGAAGGGTTGGATGGCTCTTAAGGTGAATACAGAAAAGGTCTATGATAGGATGGAATTGCCTTTGTTAGAGAAGGTCCTTAAAGCCGTTGATTTTTCTTCTATTATGACCATCTTAATTATGCACTGCATCACATCTACCAGTCTCTCTATTCTTTGGAATGGGGAAGTATTGGAGTCCTTTAAATCCAACCAGGGAATTCGGCAAGGTTACCCTCTATCACCTTACCTTTTGTGCTATGCATGGAGGTGTTGGACACCAGATTGACTCTGCAGTTCAAGATAGGCGCTGGCATCCTATAAAACCTTCTCGAAGAAGTCCAGCTTTTCTCATTTATATTTTTATTAACGATCTATTCTTGTTCTGTGAAGCTTCGAATTCGCAGGCTAGGCTAGTGAGGCATAGTCTGGATGAGTTTACTGCAGGGAATGGGCAAAAAGTGAATCTTTTCAAGTCTCAGCTCTTCATATAAAAAAATATCAATTCGTCGAGAAGTAAAAGTATTGCACAGTGCATMGGGGTTCAACTAATGTCCAATCTGGGAAGTTATCTGGGTGTTCCCATTTTGCATGGCTAGGTTACCAGATGCACCTTTGGATATCTCGTTGACTGTGTAAAAATGAAACTATCTGGGTAAATGTTACGTTGCTTATTCATGGCAGCTAGGTCTATATTAGTTCAATCAGTCTTGTCTACACTACCCAGTTATGCACTGCAAACTATGGCAATTTCTATTAGCGTTGTCATGGAGCTTGAGCAAATTAGTAGGCATTTTATGTAGGATGAAGAGGATGGTAAGTATAGGATTCATACGGTGGAAAGGAACTCGATATATACGCCTAAGGCTTTGATGYAGCACGCTGAAAGACTCCTCTRCCCCTTCGTTCCAGCTTCTTACTAGGAAATACGGTGCTTACCCATGCATGGTTAATGGCGAGGGGAAAATACTTCAGGGTTCTCATATCTGGAAGGCGTGTAAAGACCATCATGATCATTTCGAATGGRATGTGAGGGATGGTTGTGTTGATAAGGTAGCCCCAGTGTGAGAGACTTGTAGACGTTACAGGCCCTCTACCTGTGCATGCTGATGTTACTGTAGTTGTTCAGGACTACTGGCGTGATGAAGGTGGCTGGGATCTTCAGCGCCCTTCTTGCCTTCTAGCATGGGTCCTTCATCTGCTGGCCCTTGTGGTACTGTGCCCGTCAGATCGCGCAAGCTGGAGCTCTCCGCTACTGGGCAACTTACTATCTGGTCTGCTTATGAAACTCAAGGCGCCACTGTGGACGAGGTTGGGAGTTGACAGCCAATAGTGGAAGTTCAAGGGACCTCAAAGGTATTCTTTGCTCTTGTGAATTGCTAAAGGGGAACCTCAAAAGTTCCTTTGGCGAGTTGGCATGGTGGACTCTCCTAGGGTGCGGCGCATTGTGCACGAGGAGTTGAAACGAGCTTGCATGCTCTTCGGGATTGCCCTCGGACCTCCCAGCTATAGAATAAGCATCTTCCACGGCAAGCTGTCCACAATTTCTTCTCTAATTCGTCGGGAGGGGCTTAGGTGGACAGCAATTTAAAGGCTAAGATAGGTTGGAATATTGTCATCCGATTTGGCATCAATCTCGCCTGGCTTTTGAGCAATAAGGCACTATTTGAGGACGGGTTTTATATTCCTAAAATTGTTGATGCAATTCGTTCTATTGAATAGGGAGTTTAGGTTTGCCAAGGAGAATGCCCTCCCGCGTTTTGTTGCCCCTCTTGAGCTTCTAGTTGCAATATATAATCCCTTTTCATATAAAGAAACCGTGACATTTATGATCATTACCCTATAAACAAAGCGTCCATTTGAGCATTACAGAAATGGATTTTACCTATAGAAGATGATAAAAGTATAAGAGTAGGAAAAAAATAAACGAAGATAGAAGAAAGAGGCAAATTTTTAATATAATTAGTGGTAATAAATTATTGGTGTAGTCTTAGTTATTATAGCTGTGATGATAAGTTATCTACTTCTATAAAATGAGATACTTCTATTAGTCATAAATACTTAACAAATTATGATTAGCAAAAGTTTACATTTCAATGCTCAAATTGACAAGTAACATAAATGAAACTAATATCAAAATAAGCACAAAAACTGACAATCAAAATAAGCCAAAAAAGAAAAGACCACTTCGCGACGTGTTGGTCCGCGCAATGAGCAAGCCAGTGTTCCTGCAGCGAATAGACGTAGTAGTATCCATGCGTTGCCCACGCGCGCAAGGGCCTGCCATGTGTCCCTGGAGTAATATAATTTGAAAATAGACTTCTTCTAGAGTAACGTTTTATGAAATATTAAGTCAAAATCGACAGACTGATCATAATGTTCGGATACTGAACCACTAATTTCAAAATAGTATATTAAATGATTTAGTTATTATTACCCCGACGACCTTTTTGGTGATTCTCCCAACAGAAACTTGGTCGGGTTTCTTTCTTCAGAACTTTTATCTGAGGATAGTTCTAAAATTGAAGTACTTATTTATAATGAATATTCTCTGGCAGCACATGTTCAACAGAATACAATCTCCACACTGGAGTCTCCGTAAAGTGCATAATACTATCTGCACTTACAATTGTCAAAAGACATAGAAGAACAACATAAAGACAGAGTAATATACACTAAAATCTTCTATAAAAGTCTCCACCACAGAATTCCATTTCATCAGTACAGTTTAGGTTACAAAAAATTAGGGCAATTCTTTTTCCTGCAAGTTATTTAGCTGAGAGGGAAATCCCATGAAGAAACTAAAAAGTTAGCCTTCGCTTAGTGCTGCAGCAGCAGTGCCAAGCAAAACTCTGAGTTAAGTTTCAGGGAAAAGCATCTAAGAGAAAGGAAAGATGAAACTAATGAGAGAAGTTACCAATAGATATCTGATACAAAATGACTACAAGTGGCAGCAAGGGGCTTGTTAGAGTTCCTTTAACACCTTTTATCAATTAAGATAAAATGAAAGATGGGAACTAAACCCCACAACTTCTTTAAACACTTTCCATACAACATGAATTTTCAGCAGGTCGAATAACATAAAAAATTGTCAGAAAAGACTGGCTAAGGGTTCCATTTCTTTTCTTCTTTCTGGTTCTGTCTCTCTCTACCTCTCTCTCTCTCTGTTTTTTTTCCTTTTTGAAAAATAAAGGGTGAAAAAGGGGGGGGGGGGGGGTTGTTATAGTGTTTGCTAATCCACTGCTACTGCTATCAAATCAGAATCTGAAACCAGGATCGACATCCATTGCCCAAGAAAATTTTGCCAGAAGAGACTTGTTGAATATCTGCAAAACTTAAATAAGTATTAAAGCCATAACAAAGTGTGCCGGAGAATGCATAATTTCGAAATGACTCAAAAAAGGAACCTACCTTCTCAATGGGAACTTCATGTCGCTTGCACCATGCAACTGTTATTCTAGGATCAAGGTAATTAATCTTTGATGTGCCCAATGCAACCGTTTTTAAATCTTCCTTGGTCTCCTTATCTCGTTCCATTTTCTCAATTTTAGCATTGGTTTGAGCTATCTTTTTCTCCAGTCTGCATAAGAAATCAATTGTCAGCCATGACAAGCCCATAAAAGCATATTACATGAATTACAAGATGATAAGAGTTCTTACGCTTCAGGGTTCAGATTCCTCTTTGGTTTTCCATCAGCATTCTTCGACTTCAATGGCGGCTTCCCTTTTTTGGCCCGAGACAGATCAAATTTCAATTCTTCCAGTATAGCCTAGATATACAACATAGTCAACCTTCTCAACAACCCAAATCCTATCAATGCTTGTGATGAACATTGAGAAATTTATTACATTTATGAAGTCTACTGAACAAGAATCTCAAAGCGTAACACATTGTTCTCCAATGAGCATAAGCAAGTACATGACAGATATAAACTATGAATATCCAGAGAGGAAAACAAACAAACTTAACAACACAGACTCACTCTCTCTCCCTCTCTCTCTCACACACACACACACAAACACATGCACATGTACGCATATATATAATGTAAATCATTACCTTCATTTCTTCTATCTTTTCATTCAACCGTAACATTTGTGCACTGTGGGATTTTGATACAGTACGCTGATGATTACAAATAATTGCGACCTGCAAGACATGCCACAATTTAAATTTCGCCCCCGCAAAATTAGAATATCTATTACCTTAGAAATGCATCTGTCTCCAAAGGTTCCATACCTCCTTGTTCGCATGCTGATATACAACAACTTTCTCAGCAACATCTCCACCCTTCGTTTCTGTACTCAACTGCCATGGGTTACAATAATTCTATGGTGAGAGAAAGGCAAGAGGTGGAAATAAAAATTTCTATAAAAAAGATAGACAAAGAAATTACTAGATGAAAATGTTAATGGAAAACGGATTTTAGACTATAGTATCAATTGTTCAGTGACAACTCCTGATATTTGTAGCACACTTGCAGACTTTCAATGGAAGTCCTAGCTAGGTGCTTCCTCCACAATAAAAGCAGAAAAAACTGCTGTACCCAAGATAAGACTCCTTTTTGTTTAACACAGACATGTCAGAGAATCTCAAGCTAGTTGCCAGGATGCATAAAAACTATGTCCTTTGCTGTTCTCATGAACATTGATTACAGGGAAGAGCCAACAATAACCCAAGGATAAAGAACTAGTACTTTTGAGCATTCTAGAGATCCAGTTTAAATTACCCTATGAATTGAATCCATCAAGATGCTATTCATCGGAAATTTGATCATGTATATTCTTTGAATAGGAAAAGCATCTAGAAATTGATTAGTAGATAGACCTCATGGCATATATGCCAAACTACTTTCTTTTCCCCCTTTTTGGGGTGAGGGGCTAAGACACTTGAGAAGAATAACACATCACAAGCTGAGACTGAAGCTCTGAACATAAATTACTGAATCCAAAACAATACATGATAATAACAATGCGAACAGCTATGAAAAACTCATAACAGAGGACTCCATCGGAAACAAGTACACTTGTATATGAAATTGTAGGAACAAGATTTCTGTTCACCTAAGAAGTTGAGATGGAGGGGGTGAAGTGTAACTTATTACTGATTTAAGTACTGGCATATTATTCTTCCATTCAAGGAATCTCTGTAAATCTGGGAAAAAATAGACCAGGAGAAACTTCTGGAAGGAATGACTCTTTCATGCATTATCTGAGTTCGTTCCTCCAAAGCCTGTTAGAGCTAAGATGTGTGAACATTACCTCTACGCTTACCCGATAGCTTGCTATGATACTATTTTACCATCCTCTACACTCAGCTCACTTATCTCGTCAGCGAGCAAAATATGAAGTTCCGTGGTTTAGCAAAAGAGGCATACAAAAAGGAATGCATCCTAGCTTCGGTTTTCTTTCTCTCTTCCACCTTTTGCATAAGATGGACTTAATCATTTAAATGAACTGTGGTAATAATTTTAACTGCCTAAGCTGTTCAAATGCAGATTTTACCATTACCAACTGGGAAGATGGAGCTGTATCTACTTGAGAGATGTCAAGTTGAATAAACTATTATATACTATTACTTAGTGAAACCTTAACTTCCCTGAAAGAAGCTATTCTAATTTCACGTGGAACGGTGAAAATGAAGCAGCTGTGCAGCAAATTCAGTTTCTGGAATACTTAGCACTCCCTAGTGGTAAACTCTGACGAATCATTGCCTGATAAAGCAAAAGGAAGCATGAACAGTAGAGCATAAGGTCACTACTTAAGGTTTGGACCAACACACTAAACCTAAGAGAAACATAATTGTTTTAATAGTTATACACTAACCTGGGAAGACAATTTTAGGAGTTCAAACAACCTTAAGTAATCTCAGATAATTGAATCTATCTTAATACATTCCCTGAAGATTTTAATCAGGGATAGCTATAAACCACATTCTTTGACTTTCTAACTGCAGATTATTGTAATTCACTTTCTCCACACTTGCAAATCCTTAAGAGATGCATTCCATCCTTAAGTTTTTTATTCCACGACCAACTAAACAAGTTACTCAGCGACAATTTTCCCAGTACACTGATAGGACCCAGATTCAGATTACGTATGCTAGAAGCAATAGAAGGACCACAGTGCCAGATCAGCAAGACCATTAGGAGCATGTTGGAAGCATTTCTGTGAAGGAGGGATGAGGTCAGGATATTACAGGGAAGTTAGTGAGGATTGGGAGAAATAAGTACAGTATGAAGCATCTGGAGGGTTCTTAATATCTCTTGGAGCAGAGTAGATGAGCTAACAACACACTCAGAGAAGGCACCAGATTAAAGAAAGTGTTTTGCTATCATCATATGTATAAACGAACGGAAAATAAATTCAAGGCAGAAAGAATCCATGGTTTCAACTTACCTTGTCATCTAACGTTATAGATGCATTATATGTACGAAAAACTTTTGCTGTCAGACCAGGCATTAGTTCCTTCAAATGAGCATTCAGTTTACTGGTATCGAGCTTGTCAAAAAGATCTTCATTACCCTCTTTTCCTGTTTTGGGGGGGAGGGGGAGGAATGCGTTACACGCTGTGGTTTTTTAACACGAGAAAATATTTCTGGCTTCAAAGGAGTTTTCACAAACCACTTCGAAACTGTTGAATTGCCTTGAAAACAGCAGCTTCGACCTCAACCTCATTTTGATACCTAATAGAATCTTTACCAAGAAAATCAAACTGCAAAAGGGAAACATAGACAACAATTGGCCACCATGAAATCAGAACAGTCGTTCTACTGTTTGATAACAGTAAGCTAGTACTATTAAACTATTAATTTCTTCCATAAAAGGAGAATACAACTCAATCAACGTTCAAGATGCTCAATGGCAAGAAAGAACCACCACATTACCTTTAAAGTATTTGGAGGAACAGGTTCTACATTTTCCACTTTCAGTGTGCAACAACCAACTGTATCAGCTTCATCATCGTCCTGCAAACCACAGAAGGAATCAAGAAATTGCTTCCGAAGAATATTTATTTTCTTGTGATATATCACAACTTTTCATGAGGTATGTCTCAATTTTGAAACAATTAAATAGGAAAATCTTTGCATGATCAGCTGTTTTCATTGCAAAAGATATTTTAGTCTATATCCTGATGATCCTGAAGGAGCAATAAGTAAGCAATTTTGGCTTGTGCACTATCACCTACCCAACTCCAAAAGGAAAGTAAAATTCAAAGATTAACTACCTTCTCATTGCCTGCCCTGAGAGCCAGCTTGTCAATAAGATAAGTAGCAACTGCTATTTGCTTCTTTGTAGGATCTTTACTTGCAAAATCTTTAGTATAAGCCGCTCTAATTCCATGTATATAGTCCTGCATTTTAGATAAGAAATTTATGTCCATCGGTATTAACTATTGCTCCTCTGATAATAAATGTAATATCACCCCATCAGAAATCCAGTAATAAGTCCATTCGAAACCTTCAGAAGCCTTGCTTTCTCATATTTCTCTTTGTCACTTTGTCCCTTTAAGGTGCTGCTGGCTGCCAGAAAAACGTATTTGAATTCTTTTGGATTAATTGGATCATTCCAAAATGCCAACCATGTGACTGTATTGTCATGGCGTATTTCCTTCCATCTGCCAAAGGTAAAATGTCGACATATTACCTCCTAAACAAGATAGTGTTTTTAGCAAAACAGCTTCTGAAAATTATTTTATATGTGTGCGTGTGTGTGTGTGTGTGTGTATATATATATATATATATAAAATAGGAAGACTACAGTCAAGAAGAGGAACCTTTCACCAGGTATAGGACAATCTGGAATAGGAGCATCCTTTCCAATATTAATGGTAATATCGCCAGGACGGATGCGTTTTTTCAACTTGCCCATCTAAGAAGCAAAATTAAAATTGAGGGCTAAAAAGTTATTTTACGGACTCAATAAGTAGACTAATTCTTGCAGATATAAAGCATCTAGCYATAAAAGAGKTGCATAAAATAAAATAGATGATTAATTCAAAATTCTTTAGCATGAGAAGATTTGTCAAATCACCTTGGGATGTTCACCACGACCTCTAAATAATCCAGGCGGCTCCACTCTAAAATTACCTACCTATAAATGATACACTTGTTAGACACAACCGGTTCTGAAGGTAAATATATCTAGAAAAAGCCTTCTGTCATTACCTTCTCCTTAACTCCATCAACCACAGCCCACATATACTTTTCCTCTTGCTTTAGTTTTTCTTCTTTTAGGGTCTTCTTTTCCTGCAAAATTCACAAACTGATTAACTGATGCATTGCAGAACACACCAAAGAAAAGTTAAGCATGTGTTTAAGAGCAAACATCACTTAAATGCATCTACTCACAAACTTAATTTCTACTAAGTGAGACAAGATGCTTGATATGGAATGAAAATTGCCGTGCATGCAGAAAGCGTGCAATAAGTCCCAATACCATAAACTCATTTGCTAAACAAAACGGAAGAAGACAGTTCCGATACAACTATTCACATGTCACATTGAGCAGTTGTGGGGTTAATTACCAGAAATTTACATTCCAGTAACAGAATGCTTTTAATATCCTTTCTGAGAAGATAAAGTCAGGTTTGAAACTTCAATTTTAATATTCATTTTTTCAGATCCGAGAAGTTAAGATAAATGATCCAGGGAACAAATTATTATGAAAGTTAAGGAAGTCTTATTAAGATACCACATGCAATTAAATTGGATCGAAATTCGATGCCATTTACTCTATATAACTCTGCGAAATTCAAGGTCCAAACTCAGGTGCATTAACTTACTTCTGTACTCATCTGCTTCTTTTTCTCCTTTTCTCCCTGATGCCATTCATATATTGGTCTGAAATCGCAGTCTTCTAAATTCTGAATGACATGTTTCTTGCCTAGTATCCTTTTCCAGTCACTGAAGAAGTTCTCCTTGAATCGAGGTTTATTCATGTAATCAGTATCCAACATCACTGCAAACATCGTTGCGACCTGTCATAAACAAAGTGTAAGGCATTATACACAACATACCCAAACACGAGAGAGAGAGAGAGAGAGAGAGAGAGAGAGAGAGAGAGATAGAGAGAGAAAGAGGCACCTCCTCTTGTTCAGGAGTCAAATCAACAGGCTGCCCTTTGTATAGCATCTTAACCCCATGAGGCTTGTAGGGCGGTGGAAAAATCACACCATTGTGTTCCAAGGTATTCCATTTTTTACCTTCACCAGAGCCAGGAGGCACTTTTGATGACTTGGAATACTGCGACTTTTTCATAACCTTCTTAGATTTCTTATTTACCTTTTTCACCAAAGATGGCACAACTTTAGTTGGTTTCTTAATGGACGATGATTTGCTAACCGAGCTAGGTGGCTTCTTGATTCTTTGGGATATCGGAAGATGATCATCATCATCCTCAGCCTTTGGTTCTGCTTTTACCGATGCTGGATTTTTGTTGCTGGGGACAGATGCATTTGAAAGCTTAGGCTTTTTAACTGATGATTGTTGTGAGGATTTAGCCTCATTTGGAGGTCTCTTATTCAACATATTTGAAGACTTATTAATTTGGCCATCTTGCATTGCAGAGCCATTCTGCTGAAGTTTTTTTGCTAAAGGCTCATCATCATCAGAATCACAAGGCTTGCTGCTAGATTCCCCTGCACCAGACTTCAAGGGGAATCTAGCTGCCAGTGGTTTTTCATCATCCGAATCCTCATTTTCTGGTTTACTAGGATATTGAGCAGATATAGAAATATCACCTTCTTTGCTCGCCTGGTTGGAGTTTCCCTCGGATGATGGCATCGAGAGTCTATGTCTTAAGGGCTTCCCATCCTCAGAATCCTCGGAGTCATTGTTTGGTTCAACAGCAGATCTAACAGATGATAACTTTTCCTCCTTAACAGCAGTGCCAAATTTCTGCTGGCTAACAGGTTTCACGTTATCAGTTCCTGAAGTGGATGATTTTGAATTTGCTGCTGAAGAAGAAACTGGAGATTGTTTGGCTGATGAAGTTGACCCTTTCGAGCTAGACAGAGGTGATTTAGCATGTGATGGCCTGGCTGGTGGGGCTAGCGTACCCTTTTGAGGATTGGAGCTTTCACCATTTGCAGGACGGAAATCAGAAATCTGCTTAGCTGATTGTCCATCGCGTCTTTGAGATAGTGCCTTTTTTGTTTCCGAGTTTGTCTGATTTTGCTTTGATGCTGAACTGCTCCTTTTGAAAACTAGGGGCTCATCATCTTCATCCATATCATCCCTCAAATTTGGGGTTGGACAAGCCTCAACAGCCATTATTTGCAAAATATTCTCTTGTCATGCAATCAGCCAATATCTATAAAATGAACAAATTAGACTTACACAATGTTTGGAGAAACATCAAGGACCATCGTAGTGTAGCATTTATAAAGGAATAGTTTCAACAGGTCTACTTAGGCCCTAATTCTAAGTATTTGAACAGTAAGAAAAGCCTGGGAAATTGGACACAGTATAGCAAATGAGTGAATTCTATAAAACAGCAACTGAAAGTTGGTATGATTCCAGAAATATATACTCTCTTTCAAATAAAATTCGCTTACAAGTCTAAAATTAAATGTAGCTCCTACAGCAAGTTATAAATGAACCTGGAGAACAACTAGAACTCAATTAGGCCTAATACAAAGATTCAGGTTTAATTTCCCACTTTGTCAGGTTATCACATACTCATATTACAATAAACCCACAAAATAAAAAAATAAAAAAATGCAGCACCTAGCATTGACAGGCAGTCATCGGACAACAAACTTGATTCCCTATAGAAATTCCAAGACGAAGCAAAAATAACAAAAGTCTAATTTGTGCCCCTAACCCCCATAAGCATGGTGGCCTTGTTCAAAACTCAAGGATTTTAGCATACTAGGATTCCATGGTTATTGCAGAAGATAAACCAAGTCACATTTTTTGAACCCATAAACAATTCTCACATGTACTTTGAACCAAATCGATAAACATAAATCAACAGTACTAAACGAAATTCAAAAAAAAAGGAAAGTACTTTTAAATTCAGCCTCACAGCAAAACACATATACGTACGGAATTGGTATTGCAACCCCTAAATCAAGTGCTTTAAATGATAGTGAACATGCAAATTGCAAACCCTAGAAACCGATTTTCAGGTTCTACTGCAAGATAAAACTGATAGGCATTCAGACATCCGACACCTATATATATAAACCAAAATAGAAAGATAGAAGAACGGGGCTTACCGAGGACAGAGAAAGTGACTTTGAGCTTAGGATGAGAGATAGGATGAGAGAGAATCTGATCTAACTATTGAAGGCACTTTGCGTAACAAAGGGGCGATGCAAAATTTATACTACTAGAAGGAGGAGTTGAGAGAATGAACCCAAAATTAACAGAGAATTTTGCTTTCCTGTACAGATATAGAAACGGAGGTGGAGGAGGAGGTGGAGGAGAGGTGCAGTCTTTGTTATTTTCTCTCTCTTCTATATCCTCCTTTTCTTGCTCTTTGTCTTTGTGTGTGTGCGTGTAGGAGAGAGATAATGCATACACCAAACCCAGACCCTTCTTGCGAGCTAGAGCCGAGAAGAAGAGCCTGCTAGTGTGGTTTCTTCAAAGTTCAAACCAAAACGGACTAAAGCTGAAGATGTCGAGTTGAGTGTGGTTTAGGTCATCCAACCACAGTTGAGCTGAGGTCGGCTCGGGGAAGCTGTCGCAGATGATGGGCTTTTTCTGGGCCAAAGAATTGTTAATTCCAATCGGATATTGTTAGGGTGAAAGCCGAATCATTCTTGGGCTGAAGGTGGAAGGTGGAAGGTGGATCCAGTAAAGGTCCCCATGAATAGGAAGGACAATGGAGCTCATGAACATCATGAATAATAGAACGTGGAGTGCTTTTTCAGAAGAAAAAGAACTTTTAAATTTCTTAAACTTGGTTAATGGAGTAATTTGTTGAAGACTTGAAGTTATAACTGTCGGTTACCTAATTGTTATTTAGAAATTAAGTKAATTTGATCTTGTAATGTTCGATTATGACTTTATTTGTAATTTAGATGTGGTAAGTAAATTAAATTTGTAATCATAGAATATTATATATTCTTTCTGTTCTTTTATAAATATCTCGAATATGTTTTAAATAAGTATTCATTTATACGTTCAATACAAAAAATTAAAAAAGTCACAATTTTATCCTTCTTCTTATTTTTTTTTCCTAATCTAATGATATTAATTACTATTTTCTATTTTTCTACAAATTAAAATGACTCCTCATCTTATTTTTTTCTAATCAATGAAGATTTGTGACATACTACATGAAAGCTTAAAATGTAATGAGGAGTATGTTAGTCAATTTAACATTCTCCTAAATTAATGTCTTTTTTCCGATTGAGACACTTCAAAAGGAACATAGGGAGTAGTTTAGAAGATCATAAATATGCTAAGTAAATTTTAACTTGTATTGACTGAATGATTAAGTCAAAATTTAAAAATATCATAAATAAGGTAAGTAAATTTGAACTTATATTGACCGAGTGAGTTYGTCATAGTTTAGATATATTAATAAATAAATATAAAAACTAGGCCAATTGAATTATATTTCTCTTATAAAGCATAAAAAGATATGGATGAATGAGGAACGATATTACTTAAAATATGTAATTTTATAAACTCGATTCAACTTAATTATACAATTTCATTTACGCGTTTCCTTATTTCATTTTTTCTTTTTCATATTTTAAAAATTGAGCCTTAATTTTTTTAAAATTACGAGTCTCTATGTGTTTATATCAGTGGTTTGATTGAATACGAATAACCATTAACAAATAAAAAATTTACACGGTCTCAAATTATGTTTTGTGTGTTACTAAACTATGCAGAATAGACATGTTATTAGACAAAACTTCAACGACATGGATCTTCAATTAAGGATTTGACATATGTATTAATATATAGTAGGATCATATATTGTGAAAAAAAATTAAAATAAATTAGATGATAAATTTAGGTACTTTACGTTTAGTATTATTCTTATAAAATTATTTGGGCTTAATTATAGATATATATATACATATAGATTATATATGTCATGCATGCTTATTGATATTTAAGGATACGACAGACAATTAAAATTTCACTTTTAGAAGTATTTCAGGTTGCTTATCAATGTCTAATGATATGATAAGAATCTAAAATTAAATTCTAAAAACATTTCCATATATAGCTCGATTTGGAGATAATAAAAGTTTTGCCCTGCTTCAATTTCAGTTCTTATACAAAGTTTCTTCCAATAATGGAAAAGGATCTTTTCCAGCATTTTATTGGGTAAATGTCTTCCGTGGGGCCCCTAAATTTTACCATGTTTTTCTTCCACTTTTGAAACATGTTCCTTCATACTTCTAGAAATCATTCCCCGTATTTGATCAGGTTAAATGTCTTGCGCGTGCACACAACTTTTACCAACGTTTTTCCACTTTTGGAACACGTTCCTTCGTACTTCTAAAAATCATTCAACTGAGACCACGTTTGATAAAAATCAAATATAAAGCATTTTGTAATGTAGATATGCATAATTTATTTTAGTAAATTTTACGTGATAATATTCTAATTAAAACATTAAAACATTGTACATCAAATCATCAAATGCAGACTTCATACTTCAAATTTCAATTTTATCAAACTAGACTTTGATATCAAGACAATGCATATTAAGTTATTAAATTCGATATTAGCATTAATGTTAAAAAATTGCATATTCGTTTACCAAATTCAATATTTAAAATCAAAGTTCAACCTTCATACTTCAGTTTTCAGATTTCTCAAATTTCAATTCAAACTTCAATCTTCTTATTTCATTCCTATCAAATAGGTCTTCGTCAAGAATTTTCATTAAACACTAACCAGAAAGGCATTCTYACCATTGTCTTTATATTTATTTTAAATGATTTTTAATATATTTTATTTCATTTTAATTTTATTTCTTTATTCATAAAAAATAAAATAATTGGAAAAACAAAAACCCTAAAGGATCATTTGGATGGGGAAAAAGGGAGAGAAAAGAAGAGAAAGGGACAGAAAGTTTTGGGAGTTTTAAGTGGAGAGAAAAGAGAGAATTGGAGAGAAAGAAATGGGTTTTTTCCTCTCCAAAACTTTCTCCTAAAAAGTGAGAATGAAGGGAGAGAAGAGAAAGTGGGCAAAATTTTCAAGATTGTGGTTCCTCTTTTACCATCAACATTCAGAAACAAAAATTCAATATTTCTTTTATATCCTCTTTCATTATATTTTCCTGATACACATTTCACTTCCTCATTTCTCTCATTCCCAACACCGCCCTTGATGTGAGAGCTCTACAAATTAGCTACTTAATCTTCATCTCTCAGTTTCTCCTTGATAACCCAGCCAAAACTCATAAGTTTCTCTCCTATTTCCTTCACTCCCTCGCTTAATTTTTCTTAGTTTTATTGTTTCAATTTTAGTTTTTTTTCTCAATTTTATTCTTTGTGTATCTGAATGTATAAAAATTCAAAATAGCAAACGACCCATTGAGGCAATTGGGAGGATTTTCGTGTTCTTTGTTCTTTGTTATGCTTAATTTTGTTCTTTATTGCTTTTGAATGATCCATGCACGTTTAGATTGTTTCATTTGAAGTACCAACGACTGGGTGTTGGTATTCTAGTTGTATGATGTTAGGCTYTTGCAATGGGGGATAGTGAATTGTAATAATGACCTTTAAGCAATATTGTGGAGAAATCCACWTATCACCTCTTCTTGGATTGTTCTTTTTCTGCTTAAGTTTGGGGGATATGTCTCGAGTTGATTGCAGGATATAGTCCAAGGCAAATGGCATCATATTGTGGTTATGTTTCTTCAGAAGTTCCCTGATTTGTTTTTCTCTACTTATGCTAGAGAAGGGGCTTTTTCTATTGCCATTTATTACCATATTATTGCTACAAGCCTTGTTGTAGATAGAAAAACCTAAACTTAGCTCCGAGGTCCTAGAGCATTAACAAAAAATGACTATAACTGACTGCCAATTGCAATAGCTCTGAGGCCCTAGAGCATTAACAAAAAATGACTATAACTGACTGTCAATTGCAATTGAACACTGGTGGCTAGTATCATGTCGTGCACAATAGAACCTAATGTAATGATCTCTGTATATTTGTTCTAGAAATGGTAGGGGATGAACCTATATATGTTCTCCTTGTTACATGTAAAACTAGGAGAAGCAARGCGTTTGGACTYGCTCTTGTTAAAGTATTATAGAAGAGGAAGTGAGATGCATTGATGTTTCTGCCACTTGAATAAGCTCTCTAAATATATAGATCACTTGCTACTCTTAGGAATCATGAATAAGATCAATCAACAAACACATAATAATGATAAAATCAGAACTCTTATCGCCACTTGCTTTTAGGTTTTTTGGTTACAAATAGAGCAAGGTCCTAAGATAGAATACTTAACAYAAATCTTGATTGCTTAGTTATAACAATTAGTTATTATCTCTTGAATATAATTCTATCTCTTACTCACCCTTTTKAATGGATAAGGAAGAAGATGAAGATTTAAATGAGTATATCCGGTGCTTAAAAAGTTGTCAATTAGTTGGTGYAGAGGTTATTTATCATGCAGTAAAACTGATTGTATATCAAAAGTTTTGTTGTGCTAATTATGTAGATCGACCTATTGGATATGGATCCTTAGAAAGTCAAAAAGTAAGAGGGAAATTATTGAATGCAACTTAAAATAAATGGAAATTTGAGTAATTTAATTTGTATGGGATCCCAAACTTTTAGTTGTTTGTGTGATCTATTACAAAAAAAAAAAAAAAAAAAAGTGATTTACAACCCGCTCAAAAAGCAACAATGGAGGAGATGGTTGCTAAATTTATACATATCTTAGAAATTCTAGCAAAAAACGGTACAATATTATTTTTTTCGCCCCTATGGTGAAACTATTAGTCGCCATTTCCATAGAATCTCGAGAGCTGTAATATTGTTGGAAGAACAATTTCTTTGACAACCTATGGGAGAACAAGTTCCACCTGAAATCTTCAATAGTGAACGATTCAATACGTATTTCAAGGTGATTCAGATATATTTTTGTCTTCTTTTAAATTCCTTTTTTATAGTTTACAACTACAAGTCTAACYTAATTACGTAAATGCTAGGATTGTGTTGGTGCAATTGATGGAACTAATGTTCGAGTCAAGGGATCTAGAACTGATGCACCAAGATACCGTGGTAGAAAAGAATATTCAACACAAAAATGTGCTTCTTGCATGCACTTTAAAWCTTAAATTTACATATGTTTTACCTAGTTGGGAGGGAACAACATCATATTTGAGGATCATAAAAAATGCACCAATAGAGATGACAAATTAATAATTCCTTTTGTAAGTTTTAAATGATGAAAATGTTTATTTGCATTTTYAAAATAAGAGAATGACTGTATCAAGTTTTTTATAAATAAATACTACCTTGCTGATGAGAGGTTGATGTTGAGGCGTGGGCTTATTACACTTATTGAGGTGTATGATATCATTTGAAAGAGTATTCAAGTCACTAACATCAAAATTTTAGAGAACTATTTAATCTTCAACATGCTTCATTGCATAATGCAATTAAAAGAATATTTGATGTTCTAAAAAAGCAGTTCCCAATTATAGGAGATAGTCAACCAACTTACAGAGTTGATGTGRAACAGATATTGTTCTTGCCTGTTGTATCTTGCATAATTTTTTAATGGAAGTAGATGCAGATGTAGAATATATCAATAAAGTGGATGAAGAATTGACACGTAAATCTCCAATTGAGGAAGGAAATGTTGGTGCTGCAAATATTGAAGAAGATTCAACACAAGGGGAGTACTTAAAGCACCAAATAGCTATGAATATGTGGAATGATTATGCACTTTAAAATGTTAGATTTTGCTATTGTAAGTGGTTTACATTTTGTGAGATAAACTTTCTTAATTATGGTTGTTCAATATAATGACTGAGGTTTGATTTTCTCATTTGTATCTACAAGAAATATTTCCATTGAACTCTTTTTTTGTGCAAGTCATAGGTGCTCAGGATCACAGGTGGCAGAAAAAGTTCATCCATAATGGCAGATGATCCATGAATAGATATCGGAATAGTTTAGGATTTTCTACTTTTAGGGGATTTTTTGCTAAGTCGTGTAATATATGTATTAATGTTTAAGGTCTTTGGGATGAGAAATTTTGATTTTTGAATTGCAAAAATATTCTCTACTATAAGTAAGAATATTTAAAAGGTCCCATGTCTATTTTTTGGTTTTGTATTCATGAAATACTTCTTTTCTTGCCTTCTAATTTGAAAAGGAGAACTTTCTTTGTTAATTTTTCTTTGTTCTAATTCATGTTTTCATATTCCAAAAGTGCCCTAGTAGTATGTAATAATCTTTTATTTCTAAAGCTTATCTTTTAACTTCTTTTTTATCTCTCCAAATAAAAGAAGCGAATGAAGGGTAAATACCCAATCCTTCTCTTCAACTACCAAACAAAAGACAAAGATCCTTTCTCTTCTTCCTCTCCAAATTCCCAAATGAAAATTTTAAACTTTTTTTCTCTTATCTTCTCTCCCTTTCTCCTCTTTTCTCTTCTCTTCTCTCCACTTAAAACTCCCAAACTAAGCCTAATTATCTCCTTCTCCCTTCTGCATTATCTCAGCCGTCATTACCCCATCAACCACCATCGTCTTCTTCTTTCATTTTTCTTCAACACAACAAAAGGATTGATTGAGAGAGTTTCATGTTGAGTTACCAGGTTTGTCATGGAACAGGTGTCCCTTAAATGAACAGAGAAGGATTATTTTATTTCCTCTTCGAAATCTGAAGAAGAATTCATAGGCTGAGGCATATTTGTTGACTTTTGAATGTCAGACCAAGTTATGCTAATAAGAGGAAAAAGAGAAGGGATAAAGGGAGGTGAGTGGCAGAGTTCTGGCGCCTTAAGCAAGAGATGGAGAGAGGAGGAAGAGAAGAGAAGAGAAAAAAAGGAGTAAATGGCATAGGTACTATGATTGATAGAGACAGAGAGGAGGAAGAAAGGATATAAGGGGTAAATGGCGATGATAGAGGCTGCTTTGAGCAAGAGAGAGGAAGCGGTCAAAGAATGAGGGCAGCGGTAGGTGGTGTAAGAGCTTGAGAGGTGAAGAGGCAATTGCAGCCAGATCTGGTGAATTCAAGATTTGGCTTTCCTCCTTCCTCTGCTTCTTCTTCCTCTATCTCTCTATCCCTCTTCCCCTTGCCCTAATGACCAAATCTGAGTTCTTCTTCCCATCTTCCTCTGACTCACTTCACACATTGGTACCATTTGACGTGCTGGAGATCGACGAAGATGGTAGGGGAGAATGAGGAAGAAAAAAGAGATAAAGGGAAAAAATATATTGAAATAAGTATATGTTATTAAAATAGAAGTAAGATCAATTGACTAAATTGTCCCTAAATCATTAGGAGTTCATAGAAATTTTTTATTAAAGGGTTAAGTTGAAGATACTTTTATATGTTTGTTGAACGTAATATTTTAATTTTTTAATTTAATATTATTTTAAATACTTTTTTTAAAATATTCTTGATATAACAATTAAGAGCAAACGAAGGTGTTTATCCATTTTATTAATATCAACGAAAGAGACCGTCCATAATAATTATTATGGTGATTTTATTTTCAAAATTTCTATTGCTTGTTTATTRATAATTTATACTAATGTCTAACTTGATAAAAATAAAGTTMGAATGTTGAATTTGAACTCTAACTAATGAATAGTATTAGATAATTAATTTAACAAAACTTTAAATTATATCATTCTTTTTGCCATTTTGTTCGTTTCTTTTTCRTTTAAATTTATATGTTTTTATAACAATTTACAAGTAAATGTTTAAAAGAATAGAGGAAAATAGGCGAGCTGGTAGATTTAATTTTGTTTGATAAATAAAAAATTATTAAATTTTGTGAAATTGAATAAATATTGCTAAGTACATGCAATTATTTGGAAGAATAGAGGGAGAATATACTTAATTTTGTGTAATAAATAAAAATTTATTATATGAATATGAAGATACTCAGTTTTAAGTTATAAAGTTTTGACTGATCACTTAATGTTTATTAGGGTAAAGGACGATGCCCTAAACTTTCTTAACTTTTTATTTTTGTCATTCATACTAGAAAAACTTTAGAAAGGTATCAATGTATAACTTTCCATCTAAAAATATCGTTTAAAATCTAATGAATCCCATTTCTAAGGGCATTTTAATCAATTAGAATTTTAATAATAATATTTAAGTAAATATAATAATAAGAAAACAAGAGGGATGCGAAATAATTATATATTAATCTTATAAATTTGATAAGATGCATATTACAATTTTTGAAATCTTCTCGTGATAAGAACTTGATTCGTTGATTCTTCCCTTTGGATTTTGCCGAGGACTTCATAGCTTGATCTCGGGGTTTGAGAAAAACTTGGTGCTCTTTTTTCTAAGTTTCTCTCAATATTGGACCTTGATATGAATTTCTAGACCTTTTCCTCTTGTGCTTTAGCATCTATTTATAGGCAAAACGAAGTGATTTGATTGGTCGAAGTCGCACTTAGGGGTGACGTGGCGCATTTGATTCGCCAAGCTCCATCCTTGATTTCCATTGGTTGGACATTGTTATTCTTGACACACCTCATCATTTCATTGATTGACATGTCGCATACTCCCAATTTAATGGAAATATTTAAATTGACTTTTAATTATCTAATTAGATCATAGAAATTTAATTTAATAAAAATTTTCATATCTACAAATCGCCCCCTGAAACTTGGCCACGAGTACAACTTGAAGATGGTTTTTTTAGTGGAGAAGTTCCAACTCAATTTTCGCCATTTAGATCAATATTGCAGGTCCAGTAATTTGGATTATTTTTCTTGAGCCGTACTTAAGATAGTTGGGCCTCATTCGTCTTCAAACAGTAGGTATTTTTATTCAATTTGCTAGGCTTGTCCCATTTCCTTCAATTTGTTAGGCCCATTCTTCTTCCTCCATCTTCTTGGATTGGAAGTTACCTAATCTAATTTTAAATAATCAGAATCTTAATTAAACATATCTTATATATTGGATATATATATTGAAATTGTGATATATCTTACATATTGTGATATATCTACATATTGATAGATATTGGGATTGTGATAGACTTATTTTRCTAATCCGAASACWACTCTCTCTTCTACTTAATCTATCATAGTCTAAACATATATTGCGCAACAGAATTATAATAAAACTTGTTTTTCTAATCCTAACCCAACTCTCTTCTTCTTTTCCRTATATATATCCCAATTACATGAATGTCTCCCATTTTATTTTTCTTTYCATCACCAACATTAATACTTTAGTAAGTCGTATTGTGCATTTTTTTGTTTCTTCTTTAGTAGGTCAACCTACTATTGTTTACATAAGTCTCTTATATTGATGTAGCACTTTCCTTGTACTTGAGGATTTTCGAGGAAGATTTTAACAAGAGGTATCAAGAAAAAGCTAAAGAAGAAGTAAAACTTCCATCTTCTTTTATCATGAACACCTTTTCTCTTTTTTTGCACAAGACTCAATTTTTGCTTGCTTGTTATCTCCTTCTTTTTTCTTTTTTTTTTTTTTGTGCAAGACTTGATCTTTTTTTTTCTTGCATTCTCTTTTTTTTTTTTGCTCTTTTTTTCCTTTTTACTGTTGGCCTCTTTTTATTTATCTGCCCCTTTTGTTTCAGCCTATGAATTGTGTGCCTTCCTTTTTTGCCTCTTTTTGCATCTCTTTTTTTTTTTTTTTTT
>MEJB01000008.1:1813293-1887223 GCA_001752375.1 Rhazya stricta | reverse complement strand
AAGAAAAGCAGGAAAGAAGAACTAGACAAGACTGAGCATTGAGAATAGAGTCACAGCAGAAGAGTGGAAAGAATGGCCGCAGGGAGGTCGCTCGCAATCTGGCAAACACCACCGAGTCAGACTCGGCATGTCCAAACCCGGACCATAGAACATCCGCCATCCAATGGCCCATCCTTCCTTCGTCTCACGAGGCGCAAAAAACAATGGGCCCAGACCGACGGCCTATCTCTTCGATTCTTTTACTTCACGGCCCAAGGTCGATCTAGACCTAGACGTGGACCCGACATCTAGATCCATACCCGGAATCCAAACCCGACACATATTGTTCGGCCCGACCGAAAGCCAACGCCCTCAACCTGCTCAATTCGTGGGCCAAGGGAAGGGCCAACCCAAGACCTGAAGACCATCAAGCCCACGACCCGAAGGCCGATTCGTCCCCCTCTGCACATCGCCATCTRCAKCGCCGTCGTCTTCAAGTTGCAACGGTGAAGAATCCGACGGCAGTGATTGAGAAAACCCATCTTCCTGCCGGTTTCGATCTGAAGTACCCGAGTTTCACAGTGCCAAGCAACGATGAAGACGGCGGGCCATTTTCAAGGACCTTCAATCTTCCCTTCTGGATCTTTGATTGGTGGCCATTGCGGAAAGCAGTAAGTAGCGACGGCGACCCAAGCGATCTTACCACCTTCCGAGTCTCATTTTTCGTCGCAATAGTGAAGATTTCTCAGAGATTGTTCATTGGTGGCTAGGCAACTCTAGCCTTTTCGTTTCCGTTTCGATTTGCAGCAGTGTGCCAAAGTCTGCCTTCTTCCTTTTCAACTCGAAGTCCCGATGCCGAGCAGTGACGGTCGACCAGAGCAACTTCTTCTGCTTTCTATTTTTTTGAGAGGCGAGCTTGAAGCTGCCCTTCTGTTCCTTCGATCTTGCAGCGGCAGCCGAGACGGGATAGCTCCGGTGGTTGACTAGCGACCATGCCAGAAGCTGAAGGTTTTTTCTTTCTATTTTTTATTTTTTAAATTTTCTGGCCGGTTTGAGTTGGGCTTGGGCCAAGCTCTTCTCATTTGATTTCCATTTCTCCTTCATCCTTTGGTTTAGGCCATGCATCTGTTAGGCCTGGACTTTACCCTCTTTTCTATTTTTTCTCTTTTTTTATTTTCTCTTTTTCTCTATTTTGCCTTTTTTTTTGGGCATATTTTTTTCATCATTTCTGTAATTTTTTTTGCATGTTCCTTTTTTTTTTTTTTTAACTCCTTTTCCTTCTTTCTTTTTTTTCTTTTTCTTTCTTTGCGCACATTTTTTTTAAAGGTTCAACATACTTACATTTTTGACAAAATTTTTTTTGAAGGTTGTACCACTCGGAATTCCTAGGTAAATGGAGATAAAGGATTTTGAGAAGTTAAAACTACATATCTTCATCTCAGATAATCAAAGGGATCTCAATTTAAACTCATGACTTTGGGTGTTCTTCTGGTTATCAAGATACCTAAATGCAAAGCAATCTTCTAACGAGGCMAATTTTRATTTTGGTAAATGGTTGTCAACATACTCTAAGAAAGTAGTTGATTCATCCTCCATTTCATCAACTCGAGAAGTGTCGCTGTTGTTGTTTTCAACTCATAATGCAAACACAAGCTCTCAAAATTTCTATCTTCCTTTTGCAGATTGTAACCTTAATAAGACTTCCTGGAATGCTCCTATCTCAAATTTTGGTGAGACTAGCTTCACACGAAATTACTATGAGTGGCTGAAAACTATTCTCGTAAAACATATGAAGCTTCTTCATAAGATGAAGATATATGACGCCATCTATGCTTCTTTGTTTACATACYAGCACTATAGCCATGTCATGCACGCCTTTRGTGAACTTTGTCGTTCATCGATGATCACATTACACACTTCCATTGGCGAGTTGTCTATTTCACTTTGGGATTTGAAGAGTCTTGGCGGTCTTTCCATACATGGTTCATTTTATGATGAGGTAATCCCTTTTGCCAAAGAGCTTTACAAGATTGACAATGAAGGCAATCTCGTGCTTCCTGAAAATTGTAAGTTTRTTTTTTGGCTTTTGGATGACTTGCGAATGGTGACCCACATGGAGTTTCATTCGACGACTAAACCGAGTTTTGGTTTAAAGGGCCAAATAGGTATGCACTGCCTCRCCRAAGARTGTATAATTGATGAACTGCAACAAAGCTAAGGACGATGAACAYTCTACAAGCATTGTGAATGGCACTTGTTTGATAATTGCGGAGGGGGAAAATGAACCCTTCGATGTACTCGACATCCCAAAATCTTTGAGAGAGGAAGTACATTTGGCTGCATTTTGGCTTGCTGGAGATGCAAATTTGTT
Organism: Rhazya stricta; assembly: GCA_001752375.1. NCBI lineage: Eukaryota > Viridiplantae > Streptophyta > Magnoliopsida > Gentianales > Apocynaceae > Rhazya > Rhazya stricta. The sequence continues at coordinate 1,884,873 of MEJB01000008.1, read as the reverse complement.
TTTCCAGGTCGAGAGATCAATTGCATTTGCCCTGGTGTCTTTAAGGTGGCTACTCATATGACTTTTGGGCGGAAATTCTCACTAGCTATACTAGTCTTTGTGATTATCTACAATGGCTTGAACAAGATCTCCCAATTCCTATTTCTGAAGGAGCGTCATGCAATATTCCCAATTCATTATGTATACGTATGGATTGCTTAGTATTTTYACACCCATCATGAGACTAATAGTTGCATTTTAACTGCAAAGATMATCAAGTTCCATGGAGAAAATATGGCCAGATATTTCACTCTTTCTGCGGCATAYGCAATTTTCAYACATATGGATCCCTCTTTCATGACATGTAATTGCATGAATGGTGACTTCGAGCAATCTTTGTCGGATGATGGGACTCTATCATCGAATTGGTTTGACTATCTTGTTAGTTTACGTTCTAACTTCTTAACCCTTCGACAGGATTCTATGCATGTGATAGAATCTTATAGTTCAAATAGATTCTCCAGGAAATTTGGATTTTGTCAAGACATTCCTAGTTCAAAATGCACGAGATCTTACTCACACATATTAGAGATGTGGCTCAACTTTGGAGATCATCTACTCGTCTCAAGACACACTCACTTGTTGTACTTCCTGCGAAGCCTTCAAAGCCAGTTGCTACAAAAGAGTATAATATTTGGTGGGTTTCTATCTCAAGCGGAAATGCTAGAATTTCTTCTCAAGGAAAGAGTGTAGCAATCTCCAATCCTCCAACACCTTCTCCTACTCTTAAAGAAGCTGCAACTCCTAAAATGAACAAGATATTATTGCACCTCCCTACAACGAAATTTCAATCTAGAGTTGTGGGTTCCTCTACAATTGGTAAGTAAGTTGATACCATTTTCAGTGAAAGTGGAACAGTGAGTGATACTGAGCAAGATCGATCATGGAATCATCTTTTAAAGAAGAAGAAGAAGACATTGGGTGGTGCTACTACTTCTTCTAACTTTTTGCAAGGAGTTCGTAGTTCGCTATGTCTCCTCAGACTTTAGCGCTTCATGTAAGTCCAGCACTCTCAACATAAATACATTTAACTTTAGACTTCTTCTAACTCTTTGATTTTCACAGTTAGGGGCACTTGAAGGTCCTTTGTATGTGAATGAAGTTCTCRTTCTTACAGACGGGATTAAGAGCGTCTTGCCTCAAATTGACTTATACGAGAATGACTATGATATTGCTCAATCTCCTATGATTACTCAAGATTGATTAGCAACCCTGTTGGCAAAGCAACTAGCATTCATTTAGAGACAAGTGGTCCACCTCTTTCTTTGCACAAAACAGGGCAGGGCCTCCCAAAGCCAATTTGTTGCTATCCCCATTTCTGAGTTCCATGGAGTTAACATTAGAAAGAATGTTCAACGTCAATGTCTTCAACTTTTGTGGAGCTAATTTGTTGAGAAGCTTACTCGAACGCCAATTGAATCCATTTCTGCTATTAAAAAGGAAGTGTGGATAGTATTTGAAGAGATGAAGAAGATGAGCTCCATTGATTTTTCTTCATTTAAGGAGTACTTAGTTAACCTTTTTGAAGGAGCTCACAGCTATGACGTTTTAAGGTCCTTTGCATGTGACTTGATGGCTAAGGAAGTGCATTATGAGTCTCTTTCTAGAGCCAAGTCACAACTCAAGGAGTCCGTGAGGAGCCACCAAATAACTTCTCCGAAGATTGGCAACTTACAAGGAGAACTTGACGCTCTTGAGAAGAGGAAGAAGGAACTTCAAGCTGCATTTGAGAAGGGTCACGAAGAGTTGAAGAATGAAGAGGTCGTTCTTTCTGCCAGGAGAGATGAAGTTYGTACCATTGAAAACACTTCCTTTCAYTCTGATGAGGCCATGAAAAACTTGGAAGATATGAATGGACTCCTAGAAGTAAAGAAGGAAGAGATAGTCAATTTGCAATTCAATGTTTGAAAGGACTTTTTTTTTCATGCCCCATTTACTCAAACATTTGTTTACATGAATGAATAAAATATGTATTTATTCTTCCATTTTTATTTYTCTTCTGTTTACAAACTGTTTATTCAATTAAYGATTATTCCCTTAATTATGTCATGAATGAACTTATAAATTATCTTCCAAGCTACCTACATATCATTTTAAAAGGAATCAAGTCAAAACATAGTTCGAAGATGTGAAAGAATTTTTAAGGAAAGGCCATACACAGTTTAAACTCTTGTAGGCTAGGAGTATCCATTTTTACTAACTTAGACTTGTTAGAGCGTTTTAGTAGTTTTATCACATGCAACATTTTTGGTGGTTATTTTTTGCAYTTTTAGCTCATGAAAGTTAGAGCATCCGTTTGAACCAACTTGGACTTGATGGAGTGCTTTAGCAGTTTCACCACATGCAACACTTTTGGTGTGTATTTTTCGCAGTATTAGCTCATGCATGTTCGGAGCATTCGTTTGTACCATCTTGAACTTGTTGGAGTGCTTTAGCGTATTCACCACATGCAACACTTTTGGTGGGTATTTTTCGCAGTTTTAGATCATGCAGATTAGGAGCATCATTTGTACCAACTTAAACTTGTTGGAGTGCTTTAGCAGTTTCACCAAATGCAACACTTTTGGTGGGTGTTTTTCGCAGTTTTAACTCATGCAGGTTAGGAACATCTTGAATTTGTTTGAGACATTTAGATAGTTTTAACTCTTATCAATGAGCATGTGTAATTTAGGCTCATACACTAGAAGCATGGCTTTTTTTTTTTTTTTTTTGCAATTTATGCATAGGAACGCTTTAAATACTTGCCATTGATGGGGCCAATGCTTAATCCATCTTTGTCAACAAGCATGTATGAATAACTTGAGTACTTTTTGCACCATATATGGASCATCTCACTTTGTTGTAAGTTTTTTTATCTTCTGAGGATATATGACCGACATTTGAATTGAGAGCACCATGTCATCCTCTTCAAAAGAACGATGACGAACTTTCTTGATAAGGCTCTGGAGATGCGAGCTTGAGAACACTCCAAATGTTATTGCGCTTCCAACCTTCTTTCGTCAAGCATCTCTAACTCTTCAAGACGCAAGCCTATATTTTCTTATTCTGTGAGCCCTTCTTGCACTACTATCCTTAATAAAGATAARTGATGCTTAAGAAGAACAACTGCTTTGATGCCATAAATCAACGCATATGGCGTAGCTTGGGTTGGAGTTTAAGATATTGTTTAATATGCCCATAGAGCTTCTCCAATTTTCAGATGTTAATCTCTTTCTGACCTGTCGATAACTTTCTTCAACAGATTYTAAAGAGTCTTGTTAAAGGCTTTAGCTAATCCATTYGCAYKTGTATAATACATCGAAGAGTTGTATTACTTGAAGTTTAACTTTTCACAAAGTCTTATCATTGCACTATTGTGAAAAGACCTTTCATTKTCAGTGATGATGTATTTTGGGACTCTATAGCGATATATGATGTTTGTGCGAATGAAGTCAACGACATTCTGCTTTTTCAACTCCCTTAGTGCTATGGCTTCTGRCCACTTTGAGAAATAATCCGTTGCTGCTAGGATGAACACATGTCCAGCAAATGACTACGACGATGGTCTAACTATATCGAACCCCTATGCATCAAATGGCCAAGATGCAACAGTTAGGTGTAACGGTTCTAGTGGTTAACGGTTGTAATTGCCATGAAAGACACGCTTGGCCCTTAAAATGTGCATATTCCAGGCAATCATTTATTATTGTAGGCCAGTAATATCACATCCTTCTAATRTGAAAATGCAACTTAGGTCCAGATTTATATCTCTACATACATCGYATCTGCTAATGCTTGCATCYCCTCATCATCTCCTAAACAACACAATAAGACTCATTCAAATGAARGTCGATYGAAGATATATTAGAAGTAAACAAACCTTCYAGCCCGTCATCGAATGTCACTCTTCCTACGTGGTTCCTCATGTAGGATACCATAACACATATAATCGATAAGTGGTTGATGCTAGTCTTCCTTATCAATGTTGCTGGCTGAAATGACATTGATTGTGATATCTGTATCTTCTTCATCATCATCTTCTTCCTTTTCTGATAAAGGAGGGACAATCCAATTTTGGTAGATCAATATTTGATTTTGGGGATCCGACAATGAGAAGGTAGAAGCTAATTTTGCCAAAGCATCCGTATGTTTGTTTTCATTCCTCGTCACATGTTCTATAGTTGCATTGCCTAATCATTCCATCATTTGTCTTGTGTACTAACAATATGGATGAGTTCCAGTTTCTTCACCTTATGGACATCAGGACTTGATTGACTATGAGCTTCGAATCTCCATAGACCCTAAGTTGCAACTCTTACATTTCCATGGCTATTTCCAATCCAAGGATGAAAGCCTGATATTCAGCAACGTTGTTTAAACATTGCTGAGTCAAGGAGAATGAATATGGAAGGACATCACTTTCAGGTGTAATAAAGATTATTCTAGCTCCAGCCCCATTTCGATGAGCAGCTCCATCAAAATYCATCTTTCATAGAGGCAACACCTCAACCAGCAAGACATCTTCAACTGGCAAATCATCAACCAAGTCTCATTCAGTAGGTAAGAGGTGATCAGCCAAGAAATCCGCCAAAACTTGCCCTTTCACAGCTTCCTAAGGGATATAAATTATTTTGAAGTTGAAACAGTAGGTACRGTCTCGCCAAGCAATCAGAAAGAACGGGTTTAGTCATGACATACTTGATCGGATTTGCCTTGAAAATGAGTCGCACTATATGAGCTTAAAAGTAGTGTTTTAGCTTCTGGATTGCAAAGATGAAAGCCAAATATAACTTTCCTATTGGTGAATACTTCAACTCATTTGGAGTCATTATTCTGCTCAAATAATACAAGGCGTTTTCCTTCCCTTTCTTATTTTCTTAGCAATGCTCCGACATAACATTCTTGCGGAGATATAGAGCAACAAAGGTTTCCCTTTTATTGGGGCAGCCAGGATGGAAGGTTTCACCAGGTATACTTTTATGCTTTTGAATGCATTGCAACAAGCTTCATCCCATTCAAAAGATACTTTTTTTTTGCATCAATTGACTAAARAATTGACATTTTCTAGCAAGATTTGAGATGAATCTTCTCAGATAGGCGAGTTTCCTTGTAAGCTTCGGATGTCATGCATGTTATGATGCTCTGGCATTCTCAATATGGCATCCACTTTAACTTGGTCAATCTAAATGCTATGTTGGCGCACAATGAATCCCAAAAATTTTTCTAAAGCAGCTTTAGATGCGCATTTCAAAGGATTCATCTTCAATCGATAACAATGTAGTCGTTCAAAAACTTTCCTCATATCTTCTAAGTGATAATCCCATTTTCGTTACCTCGCAACTAGATCTCCACATAATATACAACATATTTATTGTAACACCTCCAGATMAGGAACTGTCCTAACCCGAGAATGTTACTGACTTTACTCATATTCATATTAGCTCTTACAGAAAACCAAATTTGAATATATTTATTTTAAAAGGTTTATAAAATTTTTAGCAGATTTTCCTCTGTAATATTAACAATTACTCCCTGTATGCAATCAGAAAATTTCCCAAACATTCTMAATACTCGCATATATTATGTATGCAAAACCCCAACAACCATCCAATATGAAATAATCTTCCACAATTCATCCGATACTTTTATACTTAATTAAACGTACAACTAAATAACGATCACATAGAAAATTTATCAAACCCTAYTTGGCACACAATTCATATTATCATACAAAATTTATAAAAATGAAAAATAATATCCTGGGTATTAGATTTGTGGACCATGCCACCGAAAATTTTTTGCATTGCTCACTGGTATGTCGCTCCTGCATTTTTCGGACCGAACGACATCACCTTATAGCAATAAATACCTTTCGGAGTGCAAAACTAGTCATCTCTTCATCCCTTGGGCCCATTCGTATTTTAATTATAGCCAGATGATCCATCCATGAAAGACAATGCCTCGTGTCCAGTGGTTGCATCGACCCTGAGTTTGGTGATAGGAAGGAAAAATCATCTTTCGAACATGTATTATTTAGATATCTGAAGTTAACGCATACTCATATTTGACCATTCTTCTTTCTTACAAGCATAATGCTTGAGATCCACATGGGGTATTTGACATCTCAGATGCATCATGCTGACTTTTGCTTCGATTCCAGGGATCAAGTCAAGGCAAAAATGCCAGGTTTGGACCCAAAGATTGCAGTTCATCATTTGGCTATCAAATGAGGGGCTAGACCAATAAAGTAAGCAAAGACATCCTTAAATTCCTGCAAAAGTTGGGTGTACACTTCACTCTCTTTTGTAGATAAAAGAGTACTTATGTAGATTGGGCATCGATCTTCTTCAGTGCCAAAGTTGATTTTTTTCAACTCGTCTACAGTAGCTTTTYTGGCTTCCTCAAGTTCAGGAGGTGCTTCTTCGGTGTCTTTTTCTTCATTATATTCATAAATAATGCTTATATGGTAAGACGAGCCAACACTTTCTTTATCTTCCTCTTTCAGCTTTGTATGAGTTACGATTTCCAGTTTAGCTTTGAGAACGTTATTGCAATTTACGAGAAGTATATTTTTCCTCCTCATCCTGGAACATATTCTACTTCGACATTCGTTTGCATCGATTTTCGAATATGAAGTCTTTTCAACCTTCTGAATTGTCTTGAATCCTTWGTCTACTTCRATCTTTTGAAGGAGGAATTTCTATTTGATCTTCTTCCTTGGGATCCCAATAGCTCAAAAACTGAGGCACAAGAGTTTACTTCCTCTAATTGGTCAAATATTGACTTGTGATCCATCACTGAACATTCATCTTTCACTGAGATATAACAATTGCTTATCACTTTATTGCTGTGCTCATAGGTGCAAGTTGCATGAATCCGATGCCTCCACACGAGCTTTCCACAGAATACCTATTTTGATTTAGCATTTTTTGTGTCTCATTCAGGCCATGACTCTTCAATTCAGGAATAAGTCTTCCTAATGTATTTTGACTTCATGGATCATATCCATCTTTAGCTAGAAGCTTGCAAGCATTACGATCYAAGCCCTCTTCAGTTCTTTTGGTTGGTAAAGAACCATGCTCCACCTTTGGCCCCACCACAGGTCATGCAAAACCCTTCAAAATAAGCTTCGATTGCTTCAGCACCTCGATCTTGGTCAAAGGCATCGTAAATCCTTGCAGAGATTTGACTTTAGAAAAGGGAGATTGGTCTTCCTTCCTCATTGATTTTGGAGTATAATGTAGGATAGTAGGTGCTTGAATATGTTGCGATTTTATCTTATTACTCTCTGCATTGTCCATAAATTTTGTAGGATGATGAAGTTCTTRTTTAATGAAYATTTGAGACTTGGGAATGACATGACTTTTACCTTGAACTTYTTTCTCTGGGGCCATCTGACTTTTAGTAAACAATATGTTTTTCTCGCCAAGGTAAAATTTTGCATCAACAATATATGCTTCTGCCTCCATGAAGGGTTTGTCATTAGCGATTACCTTCTTTACAACATCATTATTGATGTACTTGAAGCATTGGTGGAGTGTTGAGGGTACAACCCCATTGTCATGAAACCAAGGTCTTCCTAGGAACATAGTAGGAGATTTTGGAATCGATCACATGGAGTAGAATACTCGATGACATCTCATTAGTTAGTAAGTCTAATTGAATGGTGCCTAATGCTCTTTGACCTCCTTGATTAAAGCCTTAGATCATGAGGKAACTTTGAGAGAGTTCTTCAGAGGAAATCCCAAGTTCTTTTAACATGCATAAAAAAAGGATGTTAACTGCTAAACCTCCAACTAGCAATATTCGATTTATCTTATTTTCTTGTGCATAGCCTGATAAGAATAGAGGTCTGTTATGGGGTTTTGAACCCATCATCATCGTTAAAAATTATGGCCGTCGTACATGCGATTGACTTTGAAGAGCATCCCTTAGCTTGCAAAGGGCAATCCTCTTGAACTGAATCTTTTAGAAAGGAATGGTTGGAATTACTTACTTTCATTTTATTTGTGATAGAATAGGAGATAGCTTCAAGATTGTTAGTTTATGTTCTTGGAAAGAACTCTCCCAATATAATTGGTCGTCGGTCTGGGTATGTCTGATCCCTTTGAGTTGTTAGCAACCTTTTCAGGAATAACCTTATTTGGCTTCGGTGCATTCCTTTTTATTGTTTTAGTTCTTTGAGTGGATTTCTTTTTTACAAATTTCTTTTGATGATTCTTTTGGCTTTTCACAACTGTCCAGCCTTCAGAATCAGAGCCATTAACTTTGCCACCTTCAATATTTTCAAATGGCTCTGCAACCTCTTCTGCCACCAGGTTAGCTGATTTGCAAGAAGGTTTAAGTGGGGGCTTTACTTCYAACTTCATCATATCGAACTGTCCAAACTTGATCTCAACGAATCAATCGGGTTATCATGAGACATCCTCTATGTTTGTATTAGTAGATTTGGAGGAGGAGGAGAAAGTATCTAGTATGATACTTATTTGATTAGCAACTACTCWTTCTTCTTCTAGCAAAATGCATCCTTTACGAGCCTGTTCCATGACTTTGTCCTTAAAGATGAAGCATTTCTCAATCAGGTGGCCAAGAAGACGATGATATTTGCAATAGTTTGGGTCTCCCAATCGTCCTGCTTTTTCTGGTCGTTTCATTTTTGYTAGTTCGATGATTCRAGCTTTTAACATGTCAACAAACATTTCTGAAATGTCATAATCGAGAAATGAATATTCTTTATTTTGCATAATCTCCAAAGTTATGTGTATTCTTCCAAGATCTAGAGCAGTATTTACTTTCTCTGTAATCTTTCTYCCTATTTTTGTATGTATCTTGACAGGTGCTGTAGTTGTCATCATGGATGCTCTCGTGTCAGATTTGGAAGATGGTTTAGTTGTTTTCGTGAAGTCAAATCTCTCTTTCTTTTGTGGCTTGGGTACCGAAACTCCTTGATCTCTGTGCGCCGTAATGCTCAACTCCATATCATGAGTCCCGGTATCCAATTCTTCGAAGGTTCTTTGTTAGATTCCTTTTGAGATGTATTGGAGGKCCCAATGCATACTTTGGATGCACATCTCGACTGCAGATTGTTCGGAGAGGCAATCTCTGCAATCCATGCTTAAACTTCTCCATTGATTGATGTAATCAATGACGGGTTCATCTTTCCATTACTTGATATGGCTGAGTTCCAACATATTTACCGTTCAATGGGTATTGTAAAAACGGTTGAGAAATTCATACTCAAGTTCYTCCCAACTGTCAATGGATCCGGCTATAAGGTTGATGTACCAGTCGAACGCTTTTCCTTTTAGAGATCAAATAAATTACTTGACAAGGTAGTCAACATATGTGCCAGTATTGTTGCAAGTCTCGACGAAATGTGCAATATGTTGTTTAGGATTTTCCTTACCATCGAATTYCTAAAACTTCAGAGGTTGATAGCTTATGGGCATCTCGAAGTTATCAATCCTCTTGGTATATGGTTTAGAATATGCGAAGGAAGATTTAATACTCATTTCATTCTTGTCCTTGATGGCGTCCATGATGAAATCCTTCAGTTGGTCAATAGTGATTAGATCATCTGATGAGACTAAAATTTTTGCAGCTTCTTTTGAAGGACCTGCTTCTCTCATGTCTTCAGTCTCGAACTCGACTTAAGGTTGCTTGCCTAAAACTCTTGCAGATCCCAATATATTTAAAGGCTCAAGATGTTTTAGAGCAGATTAGCTTGTTTCTTCAGCATTGTCAAGCCGATTCAGCAGTTGGGTGATTATGATATCTTGCTGTTGAGTGTGTTTTGCAGTATTCTCCACCAACTTCATCAGATTTGAGATCTGTTCTTCAACGGTTGAGATGTCCACCATTATAACAGGCATAGCTGATGAACTCGTGGTTGGATCTTCATGAGCCATCACATTGAGTTTCGYATCCTCTTAAGAAGTAAATAGTGTCGAATCTGAAATATAGCTATCGTCAGCATGTTTAGAGTTCTGGGGTTTAGTCCTTGCATTCAATAAAGGTAGAGTCGTTCTTATAGAAAATCTGAATCTTGCTTTTTGAGGAGGAATATCATTGAACATGGGGTTGGAGTATTCGTAAATCTAATCATACGAGAAGTACTCCACTTCTTTTCCAATGTTAGATGGAGCCCTGCTCCGTGCACAYGTCCTGCATATATGGCCGGCATGGTTAACTTGGTGGTAGCACTACATGTTGCAGATCTGGAAGGGATAGCCTTTGATATGTTGTTTTAGGGGGCCATTGATAAATATGACTTCATTTATTTTTTAAGAGAGGATATGAATGACATAAATGGTCCCACTAGATGCGCCAAAATTTGTTAACATGGATCTCTCGTCTGCAAAATAATAAGAAAACAAGAGGAATACGAAACAATTGTATGTTAATCTTATAAATTTGATAAGATAAARGTTATAATTTTTGAAACGTTCTSGTGGTAATAACTTGATTCATTGATTCTTCTCTTTGAAATTTGCCAAGGGTTTCGTAGCTTGATCTCGAGGTTTGAGAGAGATTTGGTGCTCTTTACTCTAAGCTTCTTTCAGTTTTGGACCTTGATATGAATTTTTAGACCTCTTTCTCTTATGTTTCGACCTCTATTTATAGGCAYAACGAAATGATTTAATTAATCAAAGTCACACTTCTGGGTAACGTGGCGTAACTTAATTTTTCAAGTTCCATCCTCGATTCCCATTGGTTAAACCATGTCATCCTTGACAGATATGATCATTTCATTGGTTGACATGTCATATACTTTTCAATTTAATGAGAATATTTAAAATTGACTTTTAATTATCTAATTAGATCATGAAAATTTAATTTAATAAAATTTCTATATCTACAATATTTATTCATATTTTTATTTTTATATAATAAAAAAMGAAAGTAATTAAAAATACTTTTTTTAACCATTTTAAAAAGATAAAATTTGAAGTTCTAACAACCAAAACAGGCCATTATAAACAATTAAGAACAAAGCTACACCATGAGATGAGGGCAGCTACGGGCTACCACGAGTTGGGGGAGAAGAGGGGAAACTCTTGGAATCCATGTTTTTTTCCTATTATTTTATAATACAGAATAAAAATAAAAAATAAATTTGATTAAAGAATATTATTAAAAGTCTAATGGATTAAAATGTCCCTCAAAATTGGCCTCCATTAGAGTACGAAAGGAATTTTTAGGCACACACTGATATTTTTTTAAAATTTGAGGACAATGTTCATATTTTAAAGGAAGGGCAAAAAAAAAAAAGAAGAGAAAGTTTAGAGTGTTTAGTCATCCTTTACATTAGATTTTATAATAAGATTCAAGAGAAATTTAAATATTAAGATATTTTAAATTATATTATTTAATTATTCTAATTTAATAAATACTTAATTAATTCAATTTTAATTATTAAATTACACTATCAACATAATCTAGCCATGGTCACTTTCTCAAGGCTCAAATTTTTTCTTTAAGTTATCAAAGACTGTATTTTTTCTTTAAGTTGTCAAAAACTYTGTAATATGGAAATTACTAATTATATCTTTATGCAATCCGAGCTTATCGAAAAGGTGATCATGCAGCGACCCTTTTGAGAGATAAAGTGCTAATTAAACTAATTTAGATTAAAAATATAGAATCATAACTTTATCGAAGAAATATTTACTATAAATTTTTATTTGTTAGCGGAATTTTTCTTTATCAAGCAATATTTTTCAACGAAAAATTAATAAATCTGAGTTTTTTGTTAAGCAAAATTTTGCGTTTAATTGAAAAAATTAAATAAATGAATTTTTCAATAAAATCGAAAAATTTATTTGGTTGAAATCTCGATGCAATACTACCTTGAGTTTGATGGAGGTGAATGATATTTTTATCTCAATTTTATATGTTCTTTAGATAGGATGTGGATTCAACCCCTCCTATTATATTATCAAATATTCCTAATATATTACGTGTCGAGACGCGTAAGTTTGAAAGCTTTTTATCTATGAAATAAAATTAACTCTATTCTCTTTTATTCTCCCTCTATTTTTTCTTCTCAACTATTGATCAATTAAAATTAACTCTAATATAAAATTTATAGGAAAAGGTTAAAAGGTTAAAGATGACTGTATTATGAGTTCTTTAAATTAATCATTAAGCTCATTAATCAAATTTAATACTTAAATTCAGATGCATATAAGTAAGTTTTCTATCTTAAAAAAATCAGTTATTTTTCATATTTCTCTCTCCAAATTTCAATGTGTGGACTTCAGTATTCGAACTTCAGTGTTTATATTTGCTGCTCCTTGTGTGCTTTTGAGGGGACTTCCGAAAAAGAAACAAACCAAAAGGGAACACCATCATGATTTTTAGACAAATTTTGCTGGGATCTATGGAAAGAGCATTTTACTGGGGAGAATTCTGCTAAGCATCCTAAAATCAGATGTTAATTCATTTAGTTGGAACATTTGTATCACCCTGCAATGAATTCTAAATCTTAATTCACATATCAGTTCTTGAAAATGATAAAAGCAAAAAGAAAATTTTGATATGCATTTTCTTGGATGAGTCCATCCTTTRATATAATGTTTTTTTAAGATTATTRGAAATTGATCCCTAATTATATCAATAAATTCTCGATTTTTTAAGAAAACTTAATTTAAACTATGACATCATAAATAAAAATAAAAATAAAAAACGAGACGTTATTTTGACTTTATAAGCAGTTGAGTTTTTTATGATTAATGGTACTGCAGGTAAAAGATTAATTTGACCAACAAAAGTGAGAAAATTGAGACACAGGAGCAGCAAAAAAGATATGGTCGATTTGTATGGACGACTAGGGTTTAATTATTGAACCCTTTGACCCTGTACCAAGCCCAGGTACAGCAAAATGAATCGTAGCTCGTACCTCAGCAAAAGCCAACTTCTATTTGGTCGAGAGTTTGAGGATCACATGCCACCACAAATACCGAAGTTGTTGGATTATTAACTCAAATTGAGGCCTACAAGAATTGGTTGAGAAATTCTTATAACCCAATCCTTGACAAGCTCACCAAAAAACTTGAACTCTTCAAGGACCATAACATCAGCACCATTCCTAATTAGTGGAGGAAAAAAGAGCCAAAAACTGGTGGTCACCACGAAACCAACTGTCAATGGCCCCGAAACAAACCAAGGCAACTGCAATTTGCAACCCTTGAAAGTCATCTTCATGCCAACTTCCAGAACAACACAGATCCCATGGAGGACGAAAAACATCGTCATCTCCCACGAGGGCTTCGCACGTGTGGTATAGTAGAATAAAAGCTCGTGCATTAAACCAGAAACGAGAAAAGCCGAAAATACAGCTGGTAATGGAGCCCAATTATTTCCCAAGAGAATCGTACAAATTGACCTAACAGGCTTGTATACAGTATGTCGCAGTGTATTTGTTACCGTAAGATTCCATCTTCTGCCCCAGAACTCTTGCAGAGATGTGGATAAGTATGGCTCATCGGATGGTGGCTCAAGCTCTAAACCAAACAAAGCACGTACCAAAAAGCTTGACAAAGCCACCAGAATGTCCACCACGAGAAAAACCATGCAACAGTAGAAAACCAACAGAATSTTGGGATGCATATTGTCCCTGTAATTACTCGTCAACCCGATCAATATAGCAAAAGCCAAGATTTCTGTGCCTAAATTCAGAGGCAATTTGTTTTTTGTTTTGCAGGCTTCAGATGACGGTTGTTGATTCATGTTTTGCTTCATCCTGATAGGAAGGACAGAAGAGACGATGAAAATTGAGAGGGACTTTGACCGGCTCAATGAAAGCGGTCCCTGATCGAAGGCAAATAGGATAAGTTTGAAGTTGGAAAGCCAGGTGATGAAGAAGACTGTGACTGATCTTAAAAAGGCAGAGGACAAATAAAAGGGGACGATGGTGAAGACATAGAAAACAGGCAGGAGAGAGATGAGTCTTGAGATACCTTTTGAGAGTTTTGAAGAAAAGAAGTAACAGTAACAAAGAGATGCAATCACCAATAACAAGACGTGGGTTAGGTTCTTGATCTCACCTTCCATGTGGATTGCTTTACAACCTTAATAATTATCACGTCTTGATCTCCTCCTCTGGTTTCTGGGTAGATGAATAGCTTGATGGCTGCTTCCTGTGTTTTTTCTGGCCGTTCTTGGATACTTATTCCTAGCTGCGGGAACAATTGTCAGTATCTTTTCACTGTCAAAAGACTCTACCGGAAAAGTTCAGAAAAGCACAACTTGGAAAAAGATTCCCACTTTTACCGAACTACTAAAAATATTTATTAGTTTTAATTAAATAAATGATTTACTTTTCTCAAAATTTCTTCGTATATACTCTATATTATATACATGTGAGGGGACAAAAGAATCCCAAGCATAATTTGTCTACTTGCAAATCTCAGTAATTTTTCCTTKATGATTCTTTCTTTTAGAAATTGAAGTGTCTTACACTTTCACTCTTTTGGCTGACCAAGTGGTAAGGTAGATCGTGACTATCGTAAGGAAGGCAGYGGATTGTGAAGAGACCATAGAACCCCAGAAAGAAACTATCTGCACCTTATAAAGGTCTTTCGGTCCACGATATATAAATCAATAACCAAGCCTCGGTCATTTATCAGAGGTCCCGGCACCGGCCAGAGCAATAAATAACTATATGCTCTATTTGAATAGCTTTTTAAATGAAGAAATTTGATTTAATTTAAAAAGCATTTTTTTTTGAAATTCAAATTTTATTTTGAGTTAAAAATAATATTTTAAGAGTAAAAAGTTTTATAATTGATAGGTCTTAATTTATTATCGATCAACAAATTATACTAATTTAATGATACGAAGTTATGCGTAACTTGTTAGCTTTTATGTTTATTTAGCAAATTAAGTCATAGTTTAGCTTTTTATATTACAAGTGGTTTTGTATTATGGGATTGGGTAGAACTTATGGTTGCCGATGAATTAAAACTTACCCACTATCAAACCATTGACTTCTTTTAATCTCTCGTAGATATTTAATATCTTAATTAATGTGTTTTATCCAATACATTAYAAATGACATTCTAGAGTTAAATAAAGCTAATCAATTGAAGATAAAGCAGAAAAGAAAAATATAATACGTTTTTAATTTCATACAATGATAAGTAATTTAAAATAAAAAAATTATTTGAAAAATAATTAACTTGAAACAAGGAGAGTAAAAATATTTTTATTTTCTATATCATTAGTCCATGCGTATAAATATAAAATAATTTATATTATAAAATGGAGGAACTATGTTCAATCATTCTAATTCAATAAACTTCTTATGTCSGTAAATAAAAGATTCATTAGATGCATTTAGTACGGTTAGGTGCACCAATTCCTGAGAATATTAATGAGCTKGAAGTTTACAGCAACTTTGCACCGTGTATATATAAGAAGAGCTGCCATAAGTTAGTGCCAAATTAATTGCAAATTAAGTAGACAAGGACAAATTATACTCCTTTAGTTTGTTAGAGTAAGTTATAATAACACAAAATATTCAGATTAAGGAGATAAAAATTTGATTAAAATATTATTTTTATGCTTACTTTAAAAAAATTAATTATATGGGACAAAATATATTAACTCATCGGATTGATTTCAAATTTAAATAAGAGTAAAAAATGAAGGATACTTAATAGTGTCTTGATCTGTTGAATGTAATACATTTTAAAAAATTTTAAAAAATTCATTTTGACATACTTTAAAAAAGAATGAAATAAATCATTAGATCCATTAAAATCATCTTATCTAAAACTCTGAAATATACTTATCCATTTTTTTTGATAAGATAGCAGATTCATGAAACATTATGATAAATTATACAACTATTTTATGTAGTATACTCATTGCAGGGTGAAATAACTTCCCTGCCTCAAATCTATTTGGAGTTTATTAAGAAAAAGTAAACATTAATTAAAGAGAATTTTTATGTATTTGAGAATCTAGAAGAAATTATAATATTCACGTCGTGTGAAAGTAATTTAATAAGAAAATATTTTTTAATTTTAAATATTAATAATGTAGATATGAAAAATTTATTAAATTAAATTTTTATAATTTATTTAAATAATTAAAATATTAATTTTAAATACTCCTATTAAATCAGGGAGAATGTTATATCTCGATCAATGAAATGATGATATGTGTCAATGATAACAAGGTTCAATCAATAAAAATCAAGGATAAACCTCGGCGAATCAAGTGACGCCACGTCGCTCCTAAATGTAACTTCGACCAATCAAATCAATTCACTCTATCTATAAATAAAGGCTAAAGCACAGGAGGAAGGGATTCAGAAATTCATATGAAGGTCCAAAAATTCAAGTTGAGAWAAGCTTAGAAGAAAGAGCACCAACTTTCTCTTTAAATTCCAAAATCAAGTTGCAAAGCCCTWGAAAAATTTTAAAAGTCTAATTCCCGAGATCAAGCTGCAAAGCCTGAAAAACTCCCAAAAAGTTCAAATCATGAGATCAAACTACGAAACTCTCGAAAAATATCAAAGAGTCCAAATTTGACATCAAACTACGAAGCCCTCTGAAAATTCCAAAGATAAAAATCAACGAATTGTGTTCTTGCTATAAGAACATTTCAGAAATTTTAATATTTGTCTTATCAAATTTATAAGATCAATATACTTGTTTCGTATTTTTCTTGTTTTCTTAATATGTTTTACAAATGAGAGATTCGTGTAAACAAACTTTGGCATGCCCAGTGGGATCATCTCTGTCGTTTATCTCTTCTCTTCAAATCAAATCGAATCAAATCAAATTCAATTRATCAATGGCCCCTACGAACAACATCCTGGAGGCTACCCCTCCAAATCTGCAATGATTGGTGTCGTTGCAAAATCAACCATGCCAGCCATATATGCAAGACCTATGACGTGGAATAGTGCGCCATTTGATGCTGAAAGGAGTGGAGCACTTCTCACACYATTAGATCTATCAATATTCTAATCCAATGTTCAATGATGTTCCTCCTCAAAAAGAAAATGAAGGAGTTGATTCTGCCATAAGAATAATCATGTCCTTGTTGAATGTTGAAACCAAATCACAAACATCCAAGCAAGATAATGACGAATCTTCGACAAACTCTGTAGTTGTTGTTCGCCAAGAAGATCTGCAATCAAAGAAGCTCTCTCATGAAGATTCTACCACAATTTCATCTATCGTATCAATTATGATGATGAAGATTCTACCACAATTTTATCTACCGTATCAATTATGATGATCGATATTGCCACGGCTGAAGAACAAACCATAAAGTTGGCCAAATTGGTAGAAGGACTTGCAGAGAGTTTTTAACGGCAAGATATCACTCTTGCTTAATTGTTGAATCACCTCGCTAGTACCGAAGAAACAAGTCAAATTGCTCCAAAGCAAAAAAAATTGCAAATGATATTGAATCTGCAAAGGTTGCTCAAGTACAACGTCAATCCAAAGCTAGATATGAAACTACAAAGGAAGTACAAAACATTTAAGTTTCTTCCCATGGATTAATCTCGATAAATCACCTGAAGAATCTTATTACGAAACAATTGAAGAAAGTTATGAAGGAAGCACCAAACCTTCTCAAGGGTACGCCAAACCATATATTCGGATAGGTACCAAATGCCAATCAGTTATCAACCTCCCAAGCTTCAACAATTTGATGGGAAAGGAAATCCAAAACAGCATATATCCCACTTTGATTAAACATGCAACAATGCAGGTACTAAAGGCGATCTACTTGTCAAGTAATTTGTTAGATCCCTTAAAGGTAATGCTTTTACTGGGTACATGAATATTACTCCTGGATCAATCGATAGTTGGAGTCAACCTGAGCAGGAATTCCTAAATTTACAGTACTCAAAAAACAGTTAGCATGCTTGAATTAAGCCGGATTCAATAGTGGAATGATGAACCCATCATTGATTACATCAATCGATGGAGAAGTTTAAGTCTTGATTGCATAGATTGCCTCTCTGAACAATCTGCAATCAACATGTGCATCCACGACATGCACTAGGGCCTCCAATACATCCTTAAAGGCATTCAACCGAAAACCTTTGAAAAATTAGTTACCCGTGCTCATGATATGAAAATAAGTATTCTCGCCAATCAAAGTCAAGGGATTCATGTCAAAGAGTCAAACAAATATGAGAAGAAATTGGAACTTCAAAGTGGWGGCAGTCTTTCCTTAGAATTTGAAGCTAAAGATGCAACATAAATAGAACTTCAAATCGCTCCTTAGTGTATGAGTCTAAACTACACGTTACTCCTTGATAAGAGTTAAAATTGTCTAAATGCCTAAAATAAAACTTCCAATTGCTCAGTGCACAAGCCTAAACTGCATATTACTCCTTGATAAGAATTAAAACTATCTACAAAATTTAAGTGTAAATTATGTAAAAGATGAACTATATTTGACTTGATTCATTCTTTGAATACGTAGGCAGCTTAGAAAAACGTTTAAGTTCAATATATCTTCAATAATATATCATTTTCTTTGCTTCTCATAGCAGAGTTAAATGTTTAATAGATCATTCAAAGCCAAAGTCCAGCAATGATCTGAAATCAAGACCTTTCTGCAGGAAATTGGGACAACAAAGAAATTCAAGACCTAAAGTTGAAGCCTTAAAGTCGATYTCCTTCGTAGTGATGGTATATATCGACCCTCCTGCAGAAAATGAGAATCTGAAGAAATGCAAGGCTTAAAGTTGAAGTTTTCAAAGTTGATGGCCTTAGGAGCGATGTGTGAAATGGATCTCCTCCCTCCAAGTTGGTGCTCCATGGCTTGAAACCAAAGCATCTTCTRGCTTCAACTTCGTGGTCCATGACTTGAAATCGAGACCCCTTCTCGCTCCAAATTGATGCTTGAAATCAAAACRTCTTCCCATTCCAAGTTGGCGCTAAAAAACAAAGCTCCTCCTTGGCATCTGGCTTGAAATCGAAGCTCCTGTTTGGCATCTTTAACTTGAAGTAGAACATTCCTCCTTTTCTCAAAATCGAAACTTCAAAAGTTTGACCTTGCCTAAGCGAGAGTTCTATCAAAAAAATAAAAATAAAAAAGGAGGCAAGTCCATAACGCTTTACGCCTACACCAAACAAAGGAAGTTGGGCCTTGAACCTTGCAAAATCGAGCTCAACAAAAGCATTTAAAATAATTAAAAAAAAAAAAAAAAAAAAAACTAGCTCGATTCAAGACTTAACCATGCCAGAAAATTCTTCAGCCAGAGACATTAAATTTGGATGAGGATGATGATGAGACGTTTGGTGTTGGGAAATCAAATCCAGGTGCTCAATCTTGCCAAGTAAATGGAAGTTTTTCAGTAATATTTCAGGGTAAGGAAAGCATAGACCTGCTGCTGGGACACTTATGATATGCCGAACAAGTGTCCTTCGCCAGTGGTCTGAAGAACTCCGGAACAAGGTTACAAGGAAAGCTAACCTCTCTGTTCTGGTTTATCATGGAAATAATCGGACAAAGAATCCCTCTGAGCCCGCCAAGTTTGATGTTGTGCTCACTACATATTTTATAGTCCGCATGGAGGTCCTAAAGCAGCCTCTTGCAGATGAAGATGATGACGAGATAAAGTGTGCTTCTGCTTCACCTATGGAACTTTCGTCCTTAAAAAGAAGGAAGCACCCTCCAAGTCTGCTGCTACACCCAAGGTTGCCACCGCTACTCGTCGCGTCGGTTGTCGCTGCAAATCAAAGGGTGACCTATCCATTGGCTGAAGGGTGGACTCAGACAAGAAGGCAAAAAAAAATCCTCCTCACCGTCGGCTGTGCTTGCTAACCATTGCTGTGTCGCCATCAGAAGACAGAGGGCAAGCCAAAGGTCGCCGCTGCAAATCTGCAAACAAAAGGAGATGCCTGTCGTGCGCTGTGCTTGCTGACCGTTGCTGTGGTCACCGTAAAAGAGTAGGAGGAAAGCCAAAGGTCGTCGCTGCATATTGGAGCAAACAGAGGGCAGAAGAAAAGGTTTGCTGCTGCAAGCCGTTCGATGACGAACCACCGCTGCTCTTCGCCATCCTCGTTGCTGCTCGCCGCTGCAGATTGGAAAGGAAGAAAACAGAAGGCGAAAAGCTTTGTCGTCATCGTCACCGTTGCAGATATTCCACCGGCAAAACTCCTCTACGCACTATCCTCTGCGGCGACATCCATGCCGCCATCTTCATCTTCGTCGTTGTTGAAGTCATCGCCATGGCTCGCAGAGAAGGATTGTCGTAGCAGCCCGTCGTTGTAGTCATCGTCGAAAAGTCCAGAAGGCAGAGATTTTCTCTGTCGTCACACTGCACGCTCGAGCCCTTCAAATCGAACAACATATCTGGACCGCTGTTGAGGCTGCTCGAGTATCACAGCCAAAAGCTGCCACTGCGAAGGTCGCCGCCATTACAGCTGTTGTTATGGGAAAGTTACAAACTTCGCCGCTGCAGATCTTCGGGAAGCCGCTGTTGGAAGTCGAAGGCCACCACGAAACAGCAGACAGAAGCCACGGTCGCCACCGTTGCAAACCTTCCGCCGCTGCCGCTCTTCCATCGCTGACAAGGATGACAACAGGCGAAGAGGATCAGAGGGAGCCGCGCAGACTGGGCCACCGGGTGTGGGCTATGATTCRAACCGTCCAGCAAGAAAAATGGTATGGTATCGGTCGTGCCTTCAATCGACCAGCAACAGCAACACACAAGAGATTCGTTGGGCCGCCACCGGATCTAGGCCATAACTTGTCCATCCTACGAAGCAAACAAACTGAAAAGCATGGGCCGCCAGTCCAGGCTGCACCTCAACAGGCCCGTGGAGGGGAGAGAGCTAAAGAAAATTGGGCTAGCAGGAAAAAATGACTGGGCGGAACTGCTTGGTCATGTCTTCAACTGGTCCGAACAAAAACAGAGGCAAACAAACAAAAAAGGAGCTCGCAATAGCACAAATATTTAAAAAAAAAAAAGAGAGAAAAAAACAGAAAAAAAAAACATGGAGGGGGCAAATAAGGGAAAAACATTGCAGAAGTAAAAAGAAGAGCAAAGCGAAAAAACAAGAGAAAAAAAAGGAAAAGAAGGAGATAATAAGTGAGCAAAAAAGAGAGGGTAGGATGTTCATGATAAAGAAAAAGATGAAAGATTACATTTCTTTATCTTTTTCTCGAAAACCTTTTGTTGGGGTCTCCTTCGAAATTTTTTGAAATAAGCACAAGTATTATATTAACACATAAGAGATTTACATAAGCAATAGCAGGGATGACTTATCAAAGTAAGAAGAGATAAAAGACACAAGATGTCTTTCCAAGGTATCAAAGTTGGTGATACAAAGAAAAGTAAAAATGAAGAAGTTTATGTAATTGGGATGTATATATAGACAAAAGAAAAAGAGAGTTGTGTTAATGATTAAGAAAACAAGTCTTATCACAACAGTAAGTCTATCATAAATATGTAAGATATAAGATATGTTTAGATTAGAATTTTGATTATTTGAAAATTACATTAGGTAAGTTCTGGCCCAAGAAAATGAATGAAGAAGGATACCTAATGAATTGAAGAAAATGGGACAAGCCCAGCAAATTAAAGAAAGAAAATGACCCACTATTTAAAGAATGAAGAGAGTTCAAGTGTTTTCAATATAGTCCAAGAAAATAACCCTAGTTATTGGATCTGTAATATTGACTCAAATAGCATAAATCGAGATGGAATTTGTCCACTTGAAATCCATCCTTAGGTTGTACCATTGACCAAGTTTCAAGGAGCAATTTGTAGATATGAAAATTTTATTAAATTAAATTTTCATAATCTATTTAAATAATTTAAATATTAATTTTAAATACTCCACTTAAATTAGGGAGCATGTTACATCTCGARCAATAAAATGATGACGTATCAAGAATGACAAAGTTCAACRAATAAAAACTAAGGATGGAGTTCGACGAATTAAGTGATGTCACGTCGATCCTAAATGTGACTTCAACTAATCAAATCAATTCGCTTTGCTTATAAATAAAGGTCAAAGCACAAAAGTAAGAGATCAAAAAATTGAAACTGAGAGAATCTTAGAAYAAAGAGCACCAAAATTTCTCTTGAAATCTCGAGATATTTCAATGAAAAGAATCAAWGGATTGAAATCTTAACACAAGAACATTTCAGAGATGATAACATTTYTCTTATCAAATTTATATGATTAATACACTTATTCTATTTTTTTTATTTTCTTAATATATTTTATAGATGAGAAATTCGTATAAATAAYTAAATCAATCAACATTAGGGGTGAGCTTTTCACTAGGAGTGGCTCCAATCTCTCTTTGAAAATGGAAACCTACGAAACCCCACATGGATATTCATCCTATCACCTTATAATCTCATAAATCGTATTGAAAAAAAGGATCAACCCATGCGAGTAAACATAATCAAACTAAATCGGGTTAAGGTTAAATTTGACGCTAAAATCAGCACTTTTGAGTGCTTCAAATTCTTTGAGGGAGATTGCCTTGACCCTTTAGTGTCATTCAAGCACTAAAAGCGCACTCAGCTAGAGGATATAATTGGTCAGAAATATCAGAAATTGTTTCATACTTGGAAGATTAGTAATAGAGTTGTTCACAATCTTACTACTTGGGCTAAAGTTCATTGCAAGTATGGACATACTCATCCTACTCCCCAACCACTTTCTCCCTCGTGCGATAGAGTAGGGCCTTCATTGGTGTGAATCTAATTAATTAACTCGTTCCCAATTGTGGGTATCATCATCAGCCGCTTCCTAACAAAATATATCATCATCCCATACTCGTTTATGGCTTTTCGATCCAACCTATTTCTTATCATTTGTGGAAAGAAGAGCTGAGCACCGATAACCGCCATGAATAACCAAGTCATTTCCCATGTTCGACTTGCACGGCCTTGTGCAGCTGCCATCAGTTGGTCAACGCCTTCTTCAACCTAATCTCACACGCTACAACAATAACATGTAGGACAATTAGCCAAGTCACTTCCCATGTCGGACTTGCATGAGACAAATAATAGTAAATAATTTTGTGCATAAGACCAGACACCAAAAATGTCGCTATGACTGCCACAGCCAAGCTATAAGTGCTTCCCAACATGCGCACTGAGAGGCTTTGAGTASGAATGTACACGGTGGGGAGGAGAATGCTAGTAACCTTGAGATTCCATCTCCGTCCCAAAAATCTTGCAGTGAGGTGGCCAAGTGTGGCTTGTTGAACTGGGGTCTAACTCTAAGCCAAGAATAGCTCTAACGCGGACAGCTGTGATAGCTAGAACAAGCTCAATACCAAGATACACGTGCAAGCAGTAGAGAGCAATGACTATAGCTGGATGCAAATCTTCCCTAAAATGGTAAGACTCATAATTCCAGCCAAGAAGAGTAACTTTATAGGAACTAGAATTGACCAAAAGAACTTGAGACGCTGCCGTCTAGGATTTGAAGGTGGGATGCTTTCTTTCCTCTATCTTTGGCATTGGCTGCAGGTGGCTTTCTCTCATTTTTGGCCATTTTGGCATCCAGAGGTGAGCAGATAGATGAACCAGTCCTGGTTTTGATGGGGAGGAGGGCGATGGAGATGAAGTYGAGAAGGGATAATTGCGTCTGAGACGATAAAGATGTTAGAAAAAGTTGTATTATATCGATATYAGTGATATGGGATGAAGCACAAAGTATAGAAGAATAGCACATAGCTGGAAAGGGACCTGGGATGGGAGTGTCACTCCAGTTGCAGGTCCCTTCTGGTGTAAAAAGTTGCGAACGGGACTTGCAGCGGGAGTGACACTCCCGTTTACACCCCCGTTTGCAGACCAGCGAGCAGTCGAAATGAAGAAGGGACTTGGGTCGGATGTTATAAACCAGATACAAGTCTCYTTTCGGGCAATTTTCTGACAGATTTCTATGCATTAGAAATCATGAAAAGATGCTATTCATGTCTCTTGAAGGATGGCAACTAAAACAAAGTTTATGTGATTTTTTCTTGTGTTGACAACACACCTTTATGGATAAGAGATGTGATTCCTACTTTGAATTGAAGAGATTTGTGTAATTAAAAGAGAGTTTAAGTGTCTTTTCAACACTTAGAAAATCTCGGGAATTTCGAATTCATTTTTTTTAACTCTCTTCAACCTCATATCAAGAAATCTTCACTCCGTTTCTACATACCTTAAGCCTGTCTTATCCACCAATGCAACCTTTGTGATATTCCAAAGTATTGTATTTAGGAAAGCTTTCATTAGTGATTCAAGGCTATCGTAGTTGTTTAGTTGTAGTATATAGACATTTGTATTGTTAGTGAGCTCTTGTAATATTTTTAAATCTGAAATAAAGTGTTATTTCCTTCAATCTAAATACAATAACATGGATGCTATGATGAAGAGATCGTTGGCTATGTCTGAATCAAACATTTTCAACAATGAAGACAAGTTGGACAAGTTTGATGGTTCAAACTATCTGAGATGGCAAGATAGGATGAAGTGGGTGCTCACATCTTTGAATGTGTTCTACATTCTTTCAGATGATCTTCCACCAATTCCACCATTGGACACACATGCAAGTGAAAAGAAGAAAGAAGAACGGAGGCTTGCTAAGGAGAAAAGAGAAGTAGATGAGACTCTACGCAGAGGATAACATTCTCAACACACTCGCTCAGAAACTCTGATATCTACTCTGTTCTTGGGATTGCAAAAGAGGTATGGACTGTTTGAAATGAAAAGTATAAGCATGTTAAGATTGATACRGATAGATTTGTGGCTGTTAAATATTTTGAGTATAAGTTTGATGAAAAGCTTGGACTGTTAGATCAAGTTAGAGACTTGGAAATCCTTACTTCCCATTTGAGAGCAATAGAAGTTGTTATTCCTGATGCCATTCAGATTGGAGCAATTATATCTAAATTTCCAACTTCTTGGATGGGATTTAGAAAGAAGATGCTTCATTCTAAGGAAGTTTTCTCTTATGATGACTTCACTAGCAGCCTACAAATTGAGCGTGAGAATCGCTCAAGAGATGTAGAGGGTGATGGCTTGACTGACAAAGTTCATCACATATCACTTGGGGAATTAAGTTCTGGGAACAATTCCAAAGCCAAGAAAAGAAAGATGTTCAAAGTTAACAAGAAGTCTTTCGGAATTGCTAAYAAAGATCGAGCATGTTTCCATTGTGGGAAGCCTGAGCATTACATTCGTGAATGCAGGTTTCGTAATTCAAACCATGGTAATGATTGGATGAATCGTACGAATGTGATCAACATGGTAGCAAGTAATAATCAACAAGAGGATTATATTGCTATGGTGATTGAGGTTAACATGACAGCCATTGAAAGTCAGTCAAGTTGATGGTTAGATTCCGCTGCTACAATTCATGTGTGCAACAATAAGGAGATGTTCAAAACACTCAAAGAGATTGATGCACAAAAAGATGTTATCATGGGAAACAATGCTGGAGCAAAAGTCTTGGGAAAATGAGTGGTGGATTTGGAATTCACATCTAAAATGAAATTGTCACTACAAAATATATTTTATGTACCTTCACTTAGGAAGAATTTAATTTCAGCAAATTTACTTTGTAGGAATGGGTTTAAGGTTGTATTAGAATCTGATAAAGTTGTAATGACAATGAACGAAGTATTCATTGGAAAGGGATACTCTGTCGATGACATGTTCAAGCTTTCCATTAGTATTAATAAAATGAATGTTATTTATTCGGTTGAGTCTTTTAATTGATAGCATTCTAGATTAGGATATTTAAAATGGTAGTTTGAATTTTATGTAAAGTATGATTATTTTTAATGTTAAGGATTTTTAGGTTATAAATGTGAGATTTGTGTAAAAGTAAAAATGTCTAAAAGACTTTATAAGAAAGTTGAAAGAAGCACAAGAATCTTGGAATTAATACATAGTGACATTTGTGAATTGAATGGTGTGCTAACTAGAGGTGGTAAACAATACTTTATCACTTTTATAGATAACTATTCTAGATTCACTTAAYTCTATTTYCTAAGGATCAAAAGTGAAGTCTTTGAAACATTCAAAGACTTCAAATCCATTGTGGAAAATCAGAAAGAAGCTAAGATTAAAATGCTTAGAAATYATAGAGGTGGCGAGTATTGTCCAAAAGAGTTTGATCAATTTTGTGATCAAAATGGAATAATACATCAAAGAATAGCACCTCATTCTCCAAAACAAAATGGGTTGGCAGAAAGAAAGAATAGTTCCTTGGTTGAGATGGTAAATGCAATGTTGCTAAACTACSGTTTAGCTAATGACTTGTGGGGTGAACCTCTTTTAACAGCTTGTCACATCTACAATGGAGTTCCTTTTAAGAAGTTTAAGACTTCTTCATATGAGTTATGGAATGGTAAGAAACCCAAAATTGATTATTTCAAAGTGTGGGAGTGCATTGCATTTTAGAAGATTTTAGATTCAAACAAAAAGCTTAGTCCTAGAGAGATAAGAAGTGTTTTTATTGGATATGCTTCAAATTCTAAGGCTTATAGACTATTGAGCTTAGAGACTAACAAAATTATTGAGTCTATACAAGTTGATTCTTTGAGAACAAGTTTCGTTATGACCCCATCATTTCAAGTGGAAATGATGTATTAGATTCAACTGAAGAAAGAATGAAAAATGTTGGGGTAAGAGAGAAATGAAAGGAAGCCATTGAATCAAGTGAGCCTAGACGTAGTCAAAGGCAACGAGTTGAGAAACACTTGAGTCCAGATTTTGTTTCTCCAGATTCCATTATTTTCTTAGTGGAAAGTAATGGAGATCAAATCTATAAAGAAACTCCTTATATTCTTCAAGTTGATAAAGATGTGTCAAATACTTATACTAAAGCTATGGCATCCAGAGATTCTATCTTTTGGAAAGAAGCCATAGATGATGAGATAAATTTCATCACATCTAATGGCACTTGGAATCTAGTTGATTTGCTACCTAGTTCTAAASCAATAGGGTGCAAATGGGTTTTTCGAATCAAGTACAAACCAATGGCACTATTTCTTCCTATAAGGCTAGATTAGTTGCTAAAGGGTTTACTCAAATAGAAGGTATTGATTATTTTGATGCCTATGCTTCTATAGTTAGGATCACATCAATAAGGATGTTGTTTTCATTGGCACCCTCATATCACTTATTTGTACATCAAATGGATGTAAAGACTGCATGCCTCAATAATGATTTGATTAAAGAAGTCTATATGGAGAAACCAGAGGGGTTTATACTTCCTGGGAATGAGAAGAAAGTATGTAAACTTGTGAAGTCCTTGTATAGACTAAAACAGGCTCCAAAGCAATGACATCGAAAATTTGATGATGTGATACTTCATAAAGGTTTTAGACACAACAGTATTGATAAGTGTGTGTATCACAAATCAAATGAGGAGTATGTGGTTATTTTATGTCTTTATGTAGATGATATGCTAATTTTRAGTAATAGCATGAAAGGCATAGAAGATACCAAGAAATATCTTACTTCAAACTTTCAAATGAAAGATTTAAATGAAGTAGATACAATTCTTGGAATCAAAGTCAAAAGACACTCCAATGGGTTTTCACTCAAGCTCACTACATTGAAAAGATGATTGACAAGTTCAATTATCTTAAGATTGGAGATGTTAATATTCCGTTTGATTCAAGTATCAAACTGAAAGCAAGTGAGGGTAGAGCCATTACCCAATTAGACTATGCTAGAACTATAGGAAGTCTAATATATGCAACTCATTGCACTAGACCTAACATAGCATATGCAATAAATAAGTTGTCAAGATACACTAGTTGTCCTAGTGAAGATCATTGGAAGGTTATAGAAAGAGTACTTAGTTATCTCAAGAAAACAAGTACTTATAGCTTAGTGTATAATGACTTTCCAYCAGTATTAGAAGGATACTGTGATGCGAGTTGGTTAACTCTGAATGATGATTGTAAAGCAACCTTCGGTTGGATTTTTACAATTGGTGATGGTGCTATTASTTGGGCTTCTAAGGAGCGTAGCACATTCTACCATGGAATCAGAGTTTATAGCTCTTTGTGCAGCATGGAAAGAAGTAGAATGGTTAAGAGATTTCTTGTGTGAATATGAGTTGTGGCCACAACCGATGACAGCCATTTCTTTGCATTGTAATAGTAGTGCTACGTTGTCTCGAGCGTATAGTGATGTRTACAATGCAAAGTCTAGACATATAAGCATGAGACATATTTATGTGAGAGAGATGATAACAAATGGGGTGATCACATTAACTTTTGTGAAGTCCAAAGAAAACTTAGCAGACCCGCTAACTAGACCTCTCTCCAAAGGGCTAGTGAAAAGAACATGTAATGGCATGGGTCTTAATGAATAAATCTTAGCACCAGTGATGGAAACCCAATTCTTGTCTAGGAAATTGATCCTATATGAGAATTCAATGGTTACAAACAAGTCACTTGTTATGTGCTTGTGAGCTTAACTTTTGCCATTAAGTTTGAAGCTTTTGAGTTACGATTTGAGGATGATCTATGATTTTAATGGAGAATCTAGTTTGAAAAACTAATGGTTCATCAACGTTACTGATGAATGCATCCCAATAACTCGGATGAGTTTACTCCGCCTTTGTAAACATAGAAGTGGGCCGCTTCGATTAGTAGAGTGCTCTAGCTATAAATGTTCACTAACTTGTGGGTGTACATATGGCCTTTAGTAGTGCATGCAAAGGTGTGTGATGGAGAATATAATGTATATAGGGCGTGTGATGCTTCCGTCTTTAGCACATAGGAGTCGAATGCCCAACTCTCTAAGATGCCTTTTACTTCYTTGAAGATTTGAGGTGTTTACACTATGTATGGGTCCAATGTCTTAATATTCCATACTTATGCTCTTCACTACCTGAGGAAGATAATTTAACACAACTTGTGGGGAATTGTTAGAAAAAGTTGTGTTATGTTGGTATAATTGATATGGGATGAAGTACAAAGTATAGAAGAATAGCATATGGCGGGAAACAGGAGGAAAGGGACTGGGACGGGAGTATCACTCTCACTGCAGGTCCCTTTTGGTGTAAAAGTTGTGAATAGGACTTGCAGTGGGAGTGACACTCCCGTTTACACCCCTGTTTATAGTCCACTGAGCAATCAAAATGAAAAAAGGACTTGGGTCGAGTGTTACACACCAGATACAAGTCCCGTTTTGGGCAATTTCCTGATCGATTTTTATGCGTTAGAAATCATGAAAATGTGCTATTCATGTCTCTTAACAGATGGCAACTAAAACAAAGTTTATGTGATTTTTTCTTGTGTTGAGAACACACTTTTATGGATAAGAGATGTGATTCAAGAGTTGCGACTTGTTCTACTTTGAGTTGAAGAGATTTGTGCAATTAAAAGAAAGTTTATCTTTTCAACACTTAAAAAACTCCGAAAATTTCAATTTCAATTTTTTTAACTCTCTTCAACCTCATATCAAGAAATCTTCACTCCATTTCTACATACCTTAAGCCTTGTCTTATCCATCAATATAACTTTAGTGATATTCCAAAGTATTGTATTTAGAAAAGCTTTCATTAGTGATTCAAAACTATTATAGTTGTTTAGTTATAGCGTATGGACATTTATATTGTTATTGATCTCTTGTAATATTTTTAATTAAAATAAAGTGTTATTTCCTTCCAAAGGACCCCGATCAAAAATGAAAAGAAGGATCTTGAAGTTGCCCAGCCYAACTAGCCCAAGATGGAAGGTAACGAAAGAAAGGGCGGGAGTGATGAACAGGTAGACGGTGGGGGTAAAAAGAGATTAGTCTTGAATGTTTTGTGTTGGATGCGTTTCACCGGAAAGTAACAGTAACATAGGCATGTAAGAGCTGCAAACCATACCTTTATAAGGTTCTTGATCTCAACGTCCATGTTTGAAGGAATTCTTTCAGACTTGTCTCCATCTGGAAGCCTGTTATGGCCCGCTTCCTCAATTATCTTTTTGACCAGGCATTAGTTATTAATGCATCGCCCAATAAAGTCATGGGCGGGGTATATTACGAAGATGTTCCTAGTTTTCTTTTCTTTCTGTATATTCTTTTTTTGGGGTGGTAGTAAGATATTGCACCTCTTGATCTCAATCTATAAAATCTGCACATGTAGATAGGCTTAGACCTCAAGAGCCTCTAGCATCAATTTCATTGTTCACTATTAAACACACATTTTCCCAAGAAGAAGAAATTGAATTGCATCAATTCGAAAATGATGTACATAATAAAAGACAAGTAGCATGCTATGAATTTCGAACTAGCTGAACGCTCCATCAAACCAAAAGCAATGACCAGAACTAGCAAAATCAGGACAGACAAAACATAATCTCATATAACCCCGGATCTCATGTCCTGTCTACTCATTAAGCCACCCTGAAGAACTCTGCTGCGAATAAGGACAATAAGGACCAGCAGCAAAGCGCAAAGAGTCAGGTTCAAATTCAGGACGTCGAGCTGGACTATACATTCCATGTATACCTCCATAGGGATTCACGGAACCCATATCATTCATCCTTAAATGGTTTAATTCATCCAACCTGGGAGCATACCGCTGCATGGCAGATGTATTCATGCTGCCATAAGCAGAATTGACTGCAGGTCCACGTTGATTGTATGAAGATGTAATTGCAGACTGCGCACTAGCAAAATAGCTATCTCCTTGACTGAAAGAATCAGGATTTTGATGGCCATACCTTCGAATCTGAGCCCTCATATCTGCCTCCCTTCCATAGCCTTCATTAATCTCCATTCCATAAGTGCTGACAATTGAATGGTCTCCACGGTATCCAATAAATTGTTCCTCAGTGACCACAAAACCATAATCACGACCATGACTGGCGGGATGGGCCCTTCTATCCTCCACCTGCGAGGAAGGTTCTTCACCGAAGCTATTCCTCCTTGTGCCATCACCATTATAACCACCCCGTCCTCTTTGAAACTGCATCTGCGATCCAGAAATGTAGTTCTGATTAAACCGATGAAAGCCTCCTCTCCGAATGTCAGTATGTGAGTTCATCTCAGGATGTTTAGACACGTGATTTCCAAGTGATCTGCTACCAGACCTGTGGGGTGATGAATGGCGGGGCAGAGACCGTCTTTCTGAAGAATTTTCATCTCGACCTCTTCTGCGCTTTCTGTAATTCTTATTTTCCTCCTCAAAGGTATCATTGGCTTGACCTTTGCTATGAGTGTGATCCATATGAGATTCTTTTACTCCAGTGCCATGGCCATGTGCTCCCACACCATTTTCAATCACCTTAGTTACTTCATGGCATTCCTTGACATCCTTGAGGCCACCTGCCACCGTGCAGGTCTCATAATTACTGATTTCAGGTGCGCAAACAGGACCCTCTTTCTTGTGGAAACCTTGCTGGTCCTCGGATAGAAGATGGCCATTCTCTAGAGCAATGGCCTTGTGCTTTGCTGTCCAGTCAGGACGACTCCAGATAGAAAGCGGTGGCGGATTAACATTCCAATCCTCCATTTGTTTATCATTTGCATCAACTGAACCAGGTAGGTAAAATGACTGGAGAGAGAGAAGGAAGAACACCATTACAAGCAATCAAAATGAGGTGGAAGCTCAATTAGAAACTGCAGATGAAAAATACTTGGGAAAAGATTCCCCTAATCCAGTTTCAGAGAAGAGAAATGGCAGAGTGTAGTAACATACTTTGCCAGAAAGCAACTCATCATCCTCCCACACAAGGTCATATGGATTTTTTTTCTTCTCATCCAACCTGGTCAAGATAAACAACTGAATGAAAAAGAAGATCAATGCTTACTATTACATTCACTCTATTGCTGTTACTATTATATCTGAGGACAAGAATAAGAACAGAACAAACAATTACCTTAATGTCCCCCGAGGAGCAATAAGGATAAGAAGCTTTGGTTTAAATTGAAGTGCTTTATCAACAAAAGCGTTAGCAAGACCAGCATTAACCCCAAATGGCGGATTCAAACCCATTATCTGTTTTTGAGACACAAGAAAAGTAAACAAATTGCAAATATTGTTATTAGCCTAATAAATATTGTTATTYGCATACATCTAATAGAAACCAAGCTTCTTTTACCAGATGTGATCCTGGGGGGAGTTCACTTGGATGGACAGTCATCCAGTCTCTCTTCTCAAAATTAAAATCATTCTGCAGAATGGGATGAAAAATAAAGACACATATGAGCAACATTTATTATTTAAACCCATCTTGAAAAACCATGAACTCAAAGGTCCTATCCACCTACAAGAATCAAAATCAATAAACTATATAAGTCCTGGTAAAGACTTCAATAACAGAGAGCTGTTTTGACAAGGAAAAGTGCAGATATAATGCACAGCCTTTTTACTAGGCTCAACAAGAACTTTCACGAACATGTAGAAATTCTGTAGGAGTTCACCTTTGCTGGGAAAATATCATAGTTCTTATATCCACATTTCTTCCCTATTTGGWCCAGCTTCTCTTTCATAAGACAACTGAAATCATTGGTACCACAGCAGAAATCAACTATCTGTATAGCGCAATGACACTGATCAGATATACAGATGTATTGAAAAATAATTTCAAGGACAATCAAATTTGATTATAGATGAGAGCAAAATTCAGATTCTTTCAGCATTCTGCTTTCACTGTTTGAAAAAAGCAGAAATCTTTTTTCTTTTATTATTATTATTATTATTATTATAATATATTTTTTTTGAGGGGGTTTTGGGGGATTCGGTTTTTCCACAATCCAAATACTTTACCATATCATTGTCTTGAATATAATAATGAAGCTTGTCAATGATCTGCAAAATAAATGACATATTTCTCAGCCATAGATAGAAGTATTCACAAGTATCTTTACTAAGGAATATTTCATGATGTGAAGAATTCACATCTGGATATTCAAGTATGACATATCATGATATTCAAATATGACTGGTAATTTGATCATTGTACAATTTAGATCCTTTTTATATTTTAGACAAAGAACATGACATCAGGAAACACTGCAGTATAGRGCATTGGTGCTAGATTTTGACGTGGAGATATCTGCAAAGATGTATATGTATATGCTCTGAATATGGGAGTATAAGGGGATACTAGTGTCCCAATTCCAGTTGTTAGGAGAATGGAAAGCAATTTTTCAGGCTGATATTCATTATTCCCAGGCTCGGTGCAGAGTATCTTTGAAACGAAACAAATAGAAGACATAAGGTACAATCCCACAAACAGGAGATCAACATATAGAGGTTTAAGAGTGTCGATTTCACTAAAATTTCCTACATTGATCAATACCCTCCGCCCGAAACCCTGAATCATCTGGGCYGATACTACCTGTGCTGTTAAGAACATCTTTTCCCAGTGAGAATGCCAGCACATCACTGATGTAAGAAATATGGTTTATTTTGAAGAAGTGCTTGCAAATAAATTGCTATAAATCTCAACCTGATGGCCTTTAACCCAAAATAACTAACAGTTATAATGTTGCCAAACAGTTTCAAAATTTATTTGTCCGAAATCTGCATTTGCAATTGGATTAAGTCACTGCAAAACCTACTATGAATCTTGTTTTATTATAGGCTGTTAAACCATACCCCACACTTGCGTATCCCGTGGGAGAAGAAAGAACCTAACAAGAAGGGTCACAGCATCCACCAAGAAGATATGAGCACAAATAATTAACTCACAGCTTGTAGCTTTTCCATCTTGGTGAAATGGCGACCAAAGGATGTGTAACGTGCACCATGGAGAAATGGAGCAAGAAAGACCCTGAGCTTGTTCTGCAAAATGAATTAGGAAACCCTCTTAACATGYTTTCAGAACCTAAGAAACCATGGAACTCAAAAGAGCTTCATCCTTACCAAGCCAACACATTTTAAAACCATAAGGACATTCTTCACAGTCGAGCAGAAGAACAGTTTCTTCAGAATAAAGGAAATTCTTTCAAATTAAATTGCCAACAAAAAGAACCTAAGTTGTTCAAGAATAGCCATAAAGTTCCATGAATTACAATTCTAGACATCAATGTCCAAAATTAATCTCTCAAAGTCACAGGCATAAAATTATTCCAGAAGTGGCCGAGTAGATCAAACTTTCTTAACTTATAACCTCAACAATTTTCAACCAATGATRAACTTCAGCTTATTACAGAGTGATATTAAATGTCTTTATCCGATGTTTTGGAAGAAAAGTACCACATTCTATTAAAACTGTGCCGCTTACCCTATAACAAAAAAAGAGAAGCCTATTGTTTTCAACAATCAAGAACACAACAAATAGACAAAAAAGGCTATACACATGCTGAGTGAAAGGCAGAGTCCAACCTAGAAGCATTAACGCATAAAAATGAGACAAATTGCTCTAGACAAGATATCCATAACTAACATACATTAGTTCWTCATAGCTGAGGCGAAGGGGCTACACGATGACAAATCATTCCCAAAAATGGGCAAACTAGAAGTATTCTAGTGAAAGTGTAAATGGCAGGAGAACTAGAAAACCYTTGAATAATTACCCTCCATTTCACTATCTGATTGAGAAGGTCAGGCCCACAGACAGCTTTTGCATCTTCAAGACCACCACCTTCTTCCAACTTCTGCAAAGCCGCACGAAGTGCCTGCAGATATACAAGTCAATCTCAAAATAATCTCATGCAGACATCACACAAGAACGTATTGTCACATTGTTGATATTCTACCTCAGCCGCACCTTCCAGCTTCCCTGATGTTATGCCTTGAATCACATATTTTGAGGAGTAAGCATGGGTTGATGGACCTTGCAGCTTGAGTTTAACATCTTGCAATGTTATTGAGGATTCAGCTTCTCTCACAATGGAAAGAATTCTGCCACAGGAAGCCAAGACAATCAAGGTCTCAACTAAAATAAAATTTTAAAAACAATCGGCTTGGTTCATTTATGCACCACTGCAAGTGTCCTGCATTTTTTTCCCCCCCCTCTCATTGTGGTTCTTTTTTTTTTTTTTTTTTTTTTTTGTTTTTGGGGGGAAAAGGGGGGGGGGGTGCGGGGGAGAGGATGCCACCTTCTCTTAGAATCTGCATCGAGTATCAGTGTGTTGTCTTCTTCCTTCACAACAGGTTTTCCAGTTCTTCTCTGCTTTTCTAGATCAGATATCTCCCCTTTTGGCTCCAAATCCCTACCGTAAAGCCCATACAGCTGATTCCCCAAAGAGGCCTTATTCTCAACATCATTATTTTTGTTTTGCTTCTCAGCCAAAGGTTTGCTCAAAACCACCTTCGAATTTTTCTCCAATTCCCGCCTTTTCAAGGATTTTGGCATAGATAATCTTTCTTCCCTAGTTGCAGGGTCGGCTGGCTTTTTTCCCGCAAATGACCTCACAGTTCCTTGCGATTGTTCTGCAACAAATTTCTTGTCAGTTCCACCTTCTGCAGCATCAACCATTTTCTTTGGTACACTCTTATCTCCAGTATCAGTTTCCAGAGTTTGTTTCTTCTTTTTCTGATCACTATCTGGGAATCTAATATGGTTTCTGATGGGTGTTGCAAGTTCATCTTCAATCTCATGTTTTCTGACAAAAAAAGATAGTTATCCGGTTTAGAAATGCATCAAACTACTACAACAGACAAAAGTTAAGAGCATAATATAGAGACTAAAGCACTTACAAGCAATATATCAGTATTTTGTTGGGCATCAGTCCTTCCCAAGCTCTTTGTACAATATCATTATCTACATCGTCTTCAAATGCAATTTTTCTGAAAAATTACATAAACAAGATTAACGAGAAATTACATCAACAGGTTCTAAAAGACTAAACATGATGAATTGTAACAACATGAAACATACCTAGGCAAACACTTCCTATGGTAGGACCTAGGACAACGTCTACATACAGCAAATTGCATCAGCAAGTCATTTTTGTCCTCAGGCCCTTTACAGACGTGGCATCGATGGAGGGGACACGTAAATGGTTCTCCAGCAGCAATCTTGGACTCAAGATCTTTTGTCTCATCCCCATACGTGAAACTAAGTGCCTTTGCAACACAATGTGGATGGTAGAAATAGCCACAGGTCCCAGACACACATTGAAAAACCTAGAAAACAAACAGGAGTGCAAATCTTTGTTGTTATTCATTTGCAGCAGTTTCAATTGTGAACTTCAGCGCACTGATGAATGCAGTAAGGTGACGGAGTCCTATAAATGTACTCTATGGTCAGCAATTACACAAGGTAGGCATAGAGGCCACAAGATCTTAATTGCATCGGAAGATAATGTCAGTTAAAAGAAAAGGAAATAAAAGATGAAAATCTCAACAGATTCATGCTTGTTTCACTTCACCTCACATTTCCTTACTAGGAAGTCCTAAATTTTCCTGATCGAGGATCTCAAACAACCATGCAGTCTTTAGTGGACCCTCTTAACCTATGATGGGAACAAAGAATGAAGCTGAAATTGTAGAAGATAAAAATCATTTTAGCAGACAAACCTTCGCACCAGCTGATTTATCAGAAGACCCCAGCTCCCCACAGATAAAGCACTGGTGTTGTTTATACTGGCAATTCTTGCACTCGAAAGTTAAATTTGCCAATGCCTGGGCCAAATTGATGTTCATTAAAATAGAGGTGAAAATAACAAGCACAAAAAGTGAAGGGAATAAGGAAATTGACCCCAAAAAAGGAAAATGGAAGCATACTTTCACTTGTTCATCAGAAAGTCCAAGGGATTCACAGGCAGAGTCTGAACCTGCTTCTTCAGTGGCATGAAATGATCTCATACACTTGCCCTCGCAACTGATACAAAGAAAAGGGGTAAAGTTGATCAATTTCAAAACTGATTCTTGGAAAACTGTAAGTATTAATAATAATAATTTTAAAAAAAAAAAAAAAAGAAGGTTCAAAAGCAACAAATGCATTTCATCCAGGTCAACAAAAAACCAGAACATTCTGTGTTGCCAGAAAAATGGATAAAAGAGGGGAATTTCGTTCATCCTGAACCCTGGCATTCTTCCCCGGTACCAGAAAACTTCACCCAGAATTGAAGAATCCGGAGGAGACTCAATATTACTGGTACACTTTCAGTACTTTCAGTACTTCTTCTCTCATAATTTTTCATCTTGTTTGACGAAATTCTCATTTTCTTCCAGTAAAATGAGACTGGTTCTTAGTCTGTATTGGCTCCCACCTAATTGATCAATGCAACRAAATCTTACAATTCATGATGGTGTCTACTACGGAAAAGATCGTGAGAGTCAAAGACCAGGAATCAAGAGGACTGGAATTGCGAAAGATTTCAATGCATCTGAGAGAATCCGATATTGTCTACATTTAGGAAGAGATCATAGTTTACAGCTGGGTCACTGGAACCAGAGTCGATTGAGAAGAAGAAATGAAGGAGATCAAGAAAGGGCTCGGTTTTTCCTTTTTCTTTTACTTTATTTTTTCTCTAGTGATAGAATTTTGTTTTTACAGTAGTGTGTGTATATATATATATATAAAATAAAAGAAGAGCAACATAAAAGAAACCCTTCATTTTATGTTTAGCTTATTTAGAAAATAAGAGATGCAATTTAAGTTGAAAGAAATATTACATAATAACTTTTTTTTGCCCTCGACTTTTGTTTCTTTCTCTCTATTTCTGCTAAAGGTAAGATAAGCATACAGAATATGTAGATTTTACTAATATTTATTTATTATTCCTGAACCTATTCAAATTTCTAAGACAGGCTACTGCATTCTACCCAAAACAAAATTGGAAGCAGCTTTTCTTCSATGGATTCTAAAATTTGTTCGAAATTTCCTGGTTTAGAAAGTGACCACTTACATGTTTTAAATAGATTGATCCATGACCTTATCACATTATTAAACTTACAAGAGTTTAGGAGATTCTTCAATAAAATGATAAGAAATGCTGGTGTCAAGAAAATCTAACATCGTAAAGGTGTATCAAATTAATCCATCTTAAATACCCACATCTTGTATATGTATCTAAAGTCTATAATGGTGATGCATAATTATAGTGTGAAGGATTAAACTTTGARACGAGACACAGAATTTAAGAATGTTTCTGAAAAAGACAATGCAGAACTTCTTTAGAAAAAGGTTTACCATAGAAGCTCTCCACCATTATCACAAATTGCACAGACACTTTCAAAAAATTCCTCTTCTTCATCACCAGAACCATCATCACCATTCTCATCATTAACCTCATCAACTATAAAACTAGACATTGTTTTGGTTCCAACCTCCTGCAAAAAAAATAAGTGCAGCATGATTAACATAACTGTTGCATTCATAATTATAATTCTCTCTTTTTTTCCTTCCCTACTCTCTCTTGCGGAAGTCAGCAGATAAGCGAGCCCTAACCTCATCAGAGATTTTCTTCTTATGGGGCTTCTCTTGGAGAAAGGTTACCAAAACCTGTTGCAAATTATGAGTACATTCTCAGACATATGTAAATTCATATGRAACTAAACTCTCTCTCTCCCTCTCTCTCAGACGTGCGCGTGCACACACACACAAACAAAAGGCT
This sequence comes from Rhazya stricta, assembly GCA_001752375.1. NCBI lineage: Eukaryota > Viridiplantae > Streptophyta > Magnoliopsida > Gentianales > Apocynaceae > Rhazya > Rhazya stricta. The sequence goes on along the minus strand of MEJB01000008.1, from coordinate 1,846,382 downwards.
GAAAAAGCATTTTCCTCTGTTTCGTGTACACATAGGCTAATACATAAGACATACTATAAAGTTCATATCCACACTCCRCGTACACTCCAGTAGGACTAAGAAATTGACCCAAACCTTAGATCTTGCCAATATTTCATCCCGCTTAACAGCTTCGCCAATTAAATTCATATGATCAACGAGATCACTCTCCGAAGGCCTTGGCTCGTACAAGCTGAGAATTGCACATTTTTTTTTAAGAATAGACCACCCAAAAAAAAAAATTAAAGGAAAAAAGAATCAAAGATGAATTGCTGAGATTTCATATCAAAACCTGAAGACTTTAGCCAAGTGATCCCACAAAGCCTTCCCAGACGGTTCAGGATTCCTTTTGAGGAAGTGTAGGCAGTGCACAGTGATCAAGATTGTCCTAATCGTCTTTTCAAAAAATTTTCTCGGCTTCAGAAGCTTGATCCAGTTGTTCTTCTTGGACAGTACAAAAATTTCAGGCTTTGCAGATGAACTATCAAATTTCCAAGCTACAACCTGCTCAAAGATCTTCTGAAGCCCATGATCAGTAGTACCATCCAAATCAATCTCCTTTCTAGTCCCTTCCAACCTTTCAGCATCATCCCATATCAATGGCAACTCAGAAAACGAAATTGGCTCGTTATTATCATCAAGAAAAGAATAATCAGAAACCACATTGGGCAGTAGCGCTTCACCCTCATCATCCGAGGARGCCATCCCTCTCTTTAATTACTTCACGACCTTCAAGATTCACATTGACAAATCAAACCGACAATACCAGAAAAAGAATAGGGGTGGGGCACAACTAAACATAGTTTTTACACAATAAAACAAGAAACCAAGAAATTTCACCAGCCGCTACAACCAAGCTGATAACTTTAGATGAAAACACACCAACGGAACCCAAAAAGACAAATTTGAGTTATCAAATACTCGGTTAAATAATCAGCAAAAATAGGGCTTCAAACTTTAGGGAAACACAGAATGTATATATATAACGACAATTACCTGAGAAAGGAGCAAGGAATAATCAAGGGCGGAATTGGCCCCGATAAATTACGCGAACAAGGATTATAAACTCTGATTAAAAGGCGCTTGTACTTGGGATTTTCATTTTCTTCCCTTTTCGTTCGGTTTCTTTGGAGGAAACCTTATTGGGTTCGAGAGGCGGTAGKACGAATTCGGGGTATTACTATAATCATACGTGTGCGCTTGACACAGAATCTTGATACGCTCGTCAGGGTGGCGTGTCAGTGCTGGGAATTCATTTTTTTCCTGAAAAGGGGAAAACGTCTTTATCTATTTTGTTATTATTTATTGTTGGGATGATTTCATTATTTGTCACCTTAGGTTATTTTCGCTAATAATTAGAGATCGGAAAGGGAAAGAGAAGCAAAGGGAAGACTATAGGGGTTATCAATATCACCYTATGAACCATAACTTAAAATTTATTAATTTAAAAATAAAAAAATCATTCATAAATATAATTATTTATCACAATTCCCTTAAATAACAAATTTATATTACAATTGTCTCATTGAAAAAATCCAATAAAAAAATACATCAAACTAAAAAAGAGGAGTACATTGATGTTGAAGAATTCATACCTCATCAAAACCTTATCAGGAAAATTTAGTGCTATAGATAGGTGGAATAAATAAAATAAAGAATACAACCTACTTGCGTGATATAAAAAATTGAATGTCTTTGAATCAATTCATTTTAATATAATGTATTAATTTCCTAAATTAGATTTTTTAATACATTTATAAATAAGTTTGTTACATACACACATTGTCGCTTGAGTGAATCTATTAAATATATATTACCAGAACTTTGTGACGATATGTTTTATCCTGTCTCCTTCTTTGACGTAACCTCCTTGAAGTTGGCAATATGAGTTACATTATCTTCATACAATATAGTAGGATCATCTTCTATTGAAGCTAATACGCAAGACGATTGAACTAGATGAACAAATAATCCTTCTAAAAATGTTCAATTTGCAAACAGAACATCCCAATTAGATTTACATCATAAACATAAATTGCGATACTTACAAATTCAATATCTATTTTCTTTATAAAAATACAAGGACAGACATTATTATTTTTATATCCTTCCCTAAGACAATCATATCACAAACGTCTAGATTATTTTAATCTATACAAGGATTTTTTTAATTTGAAGGAATAATTTTCTCAATACAATGTTTCGTTAAAATTAAATCCTTTATGAATTTTTWTATAAATGTCACTATCTAGTAATCCATATAAATAAGCCATGTCTACATATATCAAATACATATCTTGGTTTCATGTGTCACTAAACTTAAGAGATATTTGACACATTTACATCAACTACAAATGAATATGTTTCTTCATGATTAATTCTTGGTATTTGTGAAAAATCTTGAACTAATAGTCGTGCTTTATATTATGACTTCATTATTTTCATCTCTTTTTTTTGCACAAATACACATTATAACCAATTGATTTTACAACTTTAAATGTTCTAACTATAGGTCCAAAAACATTACATTTCAAAAGTGAGCTTAATTTTTATTGAATTGCATCTCTCCATTTTGGCCAATCATGTCCATACCGACATTCTTTGATTGATTCTGGTTCAAGATCCTCATTGTTATCCATTATATCAAATACTCTTTGGATTACCTTGAGAAACTTTAATATCTTCATCAATTATCTTTTGGCTCTCTTTATCAACACTTAATTTCTCAATATGGTCATTTTGATCATATAAGCCCTTTCTCTTTAAAMGATTTTTATCTTTAGAATCAAGAGGTCTTACTTCTAGCGTGTTTTAGAATTAGTGCGTATATCAACATTTTTTCTTGTCGGGACTTTCATCTAAATGGAGATATTTACTGTTGGTAAATGTAATTTAGTCATTCTTGATAGATCAATAAAAGCATCATACACTTTATTTCCCACTTCTTGCAAATGAATAACCTCTTGAATCTCTAGTTCACTAGCTTATAACCAAAAGTTAATTCTAAATGAAAAGAATTTATGATAATTATTTYGCCCTATATGTATAGGTGTCACTATATGTAAAGCACTATATACCRAAGTAGATCTGGGGAGTCTTACTTTAATTAGCAGTGGTGGACAAGTCAATTGTAATTGTTTAATAAAAGATTCAATTAAACCACTTTATGTATGAACATYAGCTACAAGATATTCAATAATTGTCCCAATTGACATGAAAGAAGCATCAAAAGTATGAGATGAATACTCACCATCATTATGCAAATAAATATTTTTAATTGGAGGGTCTGGAGATTATACTTGTAATCGAATTATCTGAGCGTATAATCTTGCTTAACTCCAAGTGCCTAATGCTTTTATTGGAGTGCTTTAGAAAAAGAGGTCGACTTTACTTTTGGTGTATTTTAGAAGTACTAGTTAATATATCAACATTTTGTCCCGTTAGGACTTTCATTTGAATAAGAATATTTACGGCTGCTAAATGTGATTTAATAATTCTTGTTGGATCAGTAAATGTATCAGACATCGAACTTTTAATTTTTTGCAAATGAACCCCTCATCGAACTTTTAGTTCACTAGCTTATTACCAAAAACCAATTGAAACTGAGATAATTTATYATAACCAGTTGACTTTATACATACTACTGTCATTGRATGTAAAGTAACATATTCCTAAGTAGATGTAGGGAGTTATTTTCTCATTAGTAATGTTTTAACAATCAATTGRAACATTTAACAAAAGATTCAACCAAACCATTTTATGTATGAAAATGAGGTACAAGATGTTCAATAATAATCCCAATTGACATGCAATAAACATCAAAAGTATGAGAGAAATATTCGCCAACATTATGCAAATAAATATTTTTAATTGGATGCTTTAGAGATTATGCATGTAGTCGAATTATCTAAGCATGTATTCTCATAAATTCCAGTTGCCTAATGTTTTTATTGGCATACTTTAGAACCAGAGGTCGGTCATGCTTCTGATGTCCTTTAAAACAAAGGGTCTACGTTACTTCAAGCATGTTTTACAATTACTAGCTAGTATATCATTATTTTGTGCCATTGGGATTTCCATTCAAATAGGAACACTTATTATTGGTAAATGTGATTTGATAATTCTTGTTGGATCAATAAATGTAATAAATACTTCATTTTCTATTTTCTGCAAATGAATAACCTTTTGAACTTTCAGTTCACAAGCTCATTACGAAAAACCAATTGTAAAGGACAAAATTTATGATAACCATTTGTCTTATACGTATCGCGTTGCAACATGTAAAGTAACATATCCCTAAGTAGACGTAGAGAGTTTTATTCTCATTAGCAATGGTTTAACAATCAATTTTAACCATTTGACAAARGATTCAAATAAATCATTTTATGCATGACCATGGGCTATAAAATGTTCAACAATAATCCTAATTGACTTGTAATAAATGTCAAAAGTACGAAAGTAATATTCATCAGCATTATGTAAACATATATTTTTAATTGGATGCTCAAGAGATTGTGCCTGTAATCAAATTATTTGAGTATGTTATATTGCATACTCCAAGCGCCTAATGCTTTTATTGGCCTATATTAGAACAAGAGGCTAGGGTTACTTTCTGGAGTGTTTTAGAATCATTAACTACTATATCAACACTTTATATCGTTGGGATTTCCTCTCAGACATGAGAATATTTATTATTAATAAACGTGATTTAATAATTGTTGTTGCATCATTAAAAGTATTATACACATGATTTTTTATTTTTAACAAATGACTAACCTTTTGAACTTCCACTTCACTAGCTCATAATAAAAAATCAATTGTAAAAGAAAGAGTTTATGATAACAAATTGACCCTACATCTACCAATTTTGCTTCATGTAAATCATCATATCCCAAGTAGATGTAGGGAGTTTTACTCTCATTAGCAATGGTGTAACAYTCGATTGTAATGGTTTAACAAAAGATTCAATTAAATAATTTTATGTATGAACATGACAATAATCTCAATCGACTTACAAATATAAGCGTCAAAAACATTATTCAAACAAATATTTTTAATTGGATGGTTTCAAAATTGTGTCTGTAATCAAATTATCTYAGCATGTAACTTTGGAGCTTCAGGTTGTGAGTAGATAATAAACTCACATGTGACCATCCAGTCGATGCATCAATTAATACCATAAAATATTTAGATTGACTACATGGCTAAAAAATAGATCCACATATATCACTAGAAATCCTTTCTGAAAATTTAGGAATTTCAAGTCCTACTTTTGATGGTGATGGTCTAATAATTAATTTCTATTTAGAATAAGTAGCACATGATAATAAATTTGAATTCAATAAATTCAATAACTTTTTATTTTCAAGGTSTGACTATGCAAATTCTCAATGATTCGTTGCATTATTATGGATCTAGGGTGACAGAATTTAATATGCCAAATAATAGAAGTGTTTGAATTCACAGGTAAAATTCTGATTCATTAAATGATACACTTCAAGTGCCCTAATCTTGGTATAATATAATTCTGAGAAAAAATGACAGTTTCACCAATACATACTTGCTCCATGAGAAAACAATGGAGATACATAAATATTTTGAACCATTTTTTTCATCGTCTCAGTGTGGTATCTATTGTAGCAGATATCTTTAAAGTTAAACAGATTTCTTCTTTATTTGCTAGAATAATGTGCGTCTTTTATATTAAAATTTGTAATATTTTGTGAAATAATACAAGATCTTTTGAAGCCTTCAATTAAATTTGATGCACATGATATTATTGTAAATATGGAAATTTTACCAAATTAAATTTCCATAATTTATTTAAAACAAATAAATGTCAAATTAAAATATTTCTACCAGCCTTGCGAATTGGATGTCTCAACCAATGAKGTGCTGATATGTGTTAAGATTGATATGATTCAACCAATAAAAATCAAGAAAATAGCTTGGCGAATGAAACGGTTTTGGTGTGCCAAATCACTCATGAATGGGGCTTTGACCAATCAAATTATTTTAATTATCTCTCATAATGTTTGAAAAYTAAGTGTACCTTACCCTTCACCATTCAAATTGACCCTAACATCCTCTTGTGATGCCTATAAATGGGGGCAAAAGCCTAAGGGGAAGACGTAAGAAAATCACAAATTGGAATGTGCTTTGAAGAAAGGTTGTCTCTGTTTCTCTCAAAGTCTCTCATGCTCCCAATTCGGTCAAATCACCATCAAAATGGGATCAAGTTACAAAACCCTCAAAATCAAATTCAAAAGAGAAGAAATAATGGATGCAACTCTCAAATTGAGAATAATCCAGAGATTGTAATACTTTTATCAAATTTATAAAATTACTCTTTGTTACATATTTTCTTGTTTTTCGTAATATTTTGCAAACGAGATATTTGTATATACAAATTTTGGTACACCCAGTTGGACATTCTCTGCTGCTCATCTCTTCTCTTTAAATCAAAACAAATCAAATCAAGTATCACCCATGGCTCCCAAGAACAACGTCATGAATACTACCTCCTCTAATGTTGCAACAATTGGTACTGCTACTTGTTCAACCATACCCGTTACCTATGTGGGACCTATCACAAGGAGTAGGGCGCCAGCCATTGCAAAAAAAGATATGCATGAGCACTTTGCAGATAAACTGATCTTTGAGTATACTAGCCCTATGTTCAACGACATCCCTTCTTTGTCGAAAGGAAAAGAGGGAGTAGATATGCCATAAGAACAACCATATCTTTGTTTAATGCTGGAATTAAGTCTCAAATATCCAATCTTGATGATGGGAAATCTTTGTCAGACTCAACGGCTGCTATTCCTCAAAGAGATCTAAGATTTAATGTGATGGTCTTGAAGATTTGACTGCAAATTCATCTGGTATACCTATTACGATAGTGGCCATTTCGACTATRGAAGAGCATATTGCAAATCTAACTAAATTTATGGAAGGACTTGTAAAACACACCCAACAACAAGATCTCACAATTGCTTAACTACTGAATCGACTTGATAACGCTAAATAAGCTAATTTGCTCTAAAGTATCCTGAGCCTTCAAATTTGTCGGGATGTGCTAAAGTTTTATCAAAGCAAGCTCAAGTTGAAATTGGTCCCGAAGCCATGAAGGAAGGGAGAGCCTCAAAAGAAACTTCAACCATTCAAGTTTCTTAGATAGGTTGATCCCGATTCATGATCAATTGTAGGATTTCATCATCGGCACGATAAAGGATAAGTATAAAAAAAGTGTGAAATCTTTTTCGCATATTCTAAGCCCTACACCAAGATGATTGATAACTTGAAAATGCCCYTAGGTTATTGATAGACGTGAAATCACACTAAGGCAATTAATTACAGCATGCAAGCGTATATGGTTTATAAGTAATAAAGAATGAGTGAAGAATGTTCCCATGAGGATTGTGTATCTAAACTTAGTAATGCAAAATCCCAAGATTAAAATTCACTTTGAGGTTTGATTGTTCAATAAACTAGTGACAAAGGTTCAATTGAAGTTATGCTAAAATGATGTAAATAACAARAGGATCACTCAAGTAAGTATCAAAAGTTAAAGGCAATTGAGATCATAGAATTTCCTAAATACGGATAGTTGAGTTATCCCAGTAATGCTATAGCATTCCTACCACAACATTACTACATTAACAAAGTATTTCATTAGTCATGCAAATCGAGACCTTAAATCACCTCAACTTTGTAGTCTATTAGATATTATTCTGATGTGAATAATCTGTATGCCCTTATGGGCTATCCATTTTACTACCAAAATACATTAAAACCTTGTCTCAAAGATTTTGCAAGCTAACCTCATATCCTATAGCAGCTACAAATGGTAAACCTAACACTTACATCCATGTAGTAGATCTGCTACTCTATTGTTTTCCAACCCAAGAGCAATTAAAACATTTAACATAGGTGATRAGTTAGCAATAAATGAAAGAAAAACATWGCATTGCGTGGAGCATGAATCAGATTTACTTTGCAAAAACAACTCTTAATACATCAAATACTCAAAATTCWGCAGCAATCTCAACTAAAAAATTGCTTAGCTCATTATTTTGAATACAAAAGTCATTACAAAAGTATTCTTCGACATTAAATTTAGTAAACTAAAAGAGAATAAGAAGTTATCCTAATATGATTGACTTCTTATTGAACAACTGCACTTCTTCCAGCTTCAACCAAATCCTCCAAAATGAATCTCATTCTTTTCAGTTTCTACTATTCCATTGATGACGTTTCTCTTCTGCTCTCATCCTAAAGAACAAAGAAAAAATTTTCCATCCTAATTCCTCCCAAAAAGTATTTACATAGGTGRGAAGAGCACTTATTGCCTTTTGCTTTACARATATTACATTTTTCTTGGTTCAAAGATCRATATGCCATGTGCTCACTTTTATGCCTATTTTGTCAGCTAGCAGACTACACCTGGTAGTCTCTGATTCGCTTAACCTCTATTCTTTCCTCAAACATTATGTTTGTAGGTGCACTAGTAAGCATTAAAAATGTTGAACCATGCTACAACATCGACAAAACACTGATGTTAACTAAGTTGGTTGACTACYTTGACTCCTGTCTAGCAATTAGTATATGTCAAGCCGCAATATAACCTGATTACCATTTATGCAAGGTTAACCATATTTTAATCAATAAATGCCCGTGAACCTAGCAATTTATCATAATCTCATCAAAATGCTTACCAAAAGAATTTTAGCAATAATAAGATAAAAGATGATAAGATTGACCAATGTAATAAGGAAAAAGAGAAGAATTCATAAGATAATAGCCTTAAAAATAGTGGGTTTTCAACCYCATCAGTTATCAACCTCCTAAATTTCAACAGTTTGATGGAAAAAGAAATCCTAAGTAACACATTACACATTTTGTTGAAACTTACAACAACAATTTCAGAAAATTTTGACTACCTTGTTAAGCAATTTGTTTAACTCCTCAAGGAAAACACATTTGACTGGTACACTGAACTTACACCCAGACCTATTAACAGRTGAGACAGACTTGAGCAAGTTCCTTAATCACTTTCACAGCACCCATCGAACTGCAACTTTGCTGGAATTAAGCCATACCTAGCAATGGAAGGATGATCCCATCATTTGTTACATTAATTAGTGGCAACGTTTGAGCTTGGATTGCATAGATCACCTCTCCGAACAATATGCAATTGAGCTGTGCATTCAAGGCGTGCATTGGAGTCTCTAGTACATATTGAAGAGGATCCAACCAAGATCTTTTGAAAGTTAGCTACTGGGGCACATGACATGGAATGAAGCATTACAACATATGGAGATCAAGGGATTTCGGTACTTGAGCTACGAAAGAAGAAAATCTAGATTTCAAGAAAACGAGTAAGCCATCCTCCAAATTTGAAGCCAAAGAATCCATGGCAAAAACTATGACGCCTGTTAGCACACTGACAAAAATAAGTAGAAAGCTTACTGAGAGGTTGGATGCAACTCCAGATGTTGGGAGGAAAAGATTGATTGTGAAAGATATGCCAAACAAAGAATGCCCATTTCTTGATTTTGTTGTCTCGCAAGTGTTTGATGACACACTAAAGTCTGGGATGATCGAACTACCAGAAATGAAGTTGCAGGAAGTAGGACGGATCAGAGATTCAAATTACTACATATATCATCGTCTTCTTGGCCACCCTATTGAGAAATGTCCCATTTTTTAGGATAAGATTATGGAATTTGTTTGCAAGGGTCGTACTTTTGTAGAGGAAGGGAATGTGACTGCTCTCCAAACAAGCATCACTCCAAATYTTCTCTCCCCCAAGTTTGTTGACACAAGTGGTATGCACATCTAACAATCACCTAAATGATTTGTTGAGATCAAGTTCGTGCAATTAAACACGATGAAGTTCATAATAAAATCTTCACCTGAATTTAAACATTAATTGGCCCACTGGAAAATGTGGTTGCAAAGCCAGGAGGATGTTGATTATTTTCATGCCGATGGCAAAGCWGATTGATTTTGATTTTGAGGGTTGTACAATTGTGAAATGCRATTGGAGCAATAAAAAGAAATGCACAAARAAGAAGCTGGTTGAAAGAAACAAGATAGTGAGAAGTAATGCACCTAAGCCAAATAGGGCTATTCCTAAGAAAATTGCTAGCACTCAAAGTCTTTATACACCATAAAGCATCAATAGCCTGTTACACTTGAAGAATTATTTCGTAGAGCACTAATTGATGACATCGAAATTGTTTKTTATTTTCCCATAGGTGAAACAAAGTTAAATGACTTTGATTCTTCYTCTCRGAATGTTTCATCTCYAGAGGATCATCRTGTGCAACTCAAGGGGTGTTCACCAAATATTGTTATATGTATGATGGCAATAACATTTAATGAAGATGACTTGTTGTTAGGCTCAAAACCTCATAGCGACCTTTGTTCATGTTCGGTTATGCTTACGAAAGGAAAATAAAAAGAATATTATTGGATCGAGGTTATGCAATTAACATCCTCCCTCTGCGCTTGTTAAAAGAACTTGACATTTCAACTGAGGAACTCTTATAGAGTCGCCTCATGAACCATAGTTTTAACCAAGGAGTAAAAGAGCATTTGGCCCCATCCGGTTTGAGTTGCTACTGACGAAATTTCATCAAGTGTGCTGCTCCACGTAATTTATTCTGCCCCATCCGGTTTGAGTTGCTACTGACGAAATTTCATCAAGTGTGCTGCTCCACGTAATTTATTCTAAAACCTCTTACACTGTGCTACTAGCGAGGCRTTAACTTRACCACAATGTAATTATGCCTTCCATGTGGTTGATTCTAAAACCTGTTACATCGTGCTGCTAGCGAGGCCTTGACTTCACCACAATGTAATTATGCCTTCTATGTACTTCACAAATGTTTCAAGTACCTCAACAATTGTATTGTAGAAAATGTAGTTGCAGATGACAAGCCCTTTACTGAGGCTAAAACATATATTGACAATGCAAAGTTTTACTTACATAAACAAAATGAGACATCTGGTGTTGGTCAAATAGTCCTAGAAAAAGAAGCTCATGGAAAAAGTATTGCAAAGTTGGCCATCTCCTGAGGAGAAGCTTAAAATCTTGAGAAACTCCTGGGCAATGTAGAAAGTGGTATGATTTTTCTCATTTTAGTTGGAAATTTTCACGTAGTTCCTTGATCAATTTCGGGTCAACATCTACTATTCTCAATTATATTCCAAGATCAATGAGGAAAGAAGGATAGATTACTTTCACTGAAGTTGAAGCTCTGAAAGAATATAACATTCCATTGACTAAAATTGAAGAGATGAAGCAACTAAAACCTATTCTCAAATGTTTTGCACGACCTGAGGTGGATGGAGTATGGTTACCTTCCAAAAGGACTAAGAAAAGCTTGATCTTAATGCATACGAGCTTCTTGCTAAACCTGGTAATGACTRACAAAGTTAAAATACCTAGGGAAAACTCATCCCTGAAATTGTGGACTCGGAGGTTCATAACTTGAATGAAACATAGAAGATGCTGAAGAGAGATGAGTATTTTGTAGGAAGTTCAGGTGTCGGTAATGGATTTAAGCTACTTTTTCCTGTATGTATAGTAATAAAGCGAGCAAACAATTGCTATATCTCTGTAGAACACAGCACTCAACTGTGGGACACAAATTTGTCAATTGGGGCAAGAAAATTCCTATGTATAAGTTTTTGAACGATTGAGACCTCAAGAGAAACGATCAACCAGAGAATCTGGTTTTAAAAGACTTAGTGTAGCTAAGATTTCCAAGCCAATTCAAAAGATTGGAAAATTCTCATATGTTGAAGTTGACGCAAATGGATATTAGAGTAAAATACCTTTTAGGATAAGGAAAAGAACTACACTTCTTGTGGATTGTGGAAATGTTCTAAAAGCCAAGTTCCAAACTATAGTTCATACAAAGCTAAGAGAAGAGGATGAAGAAAGTGTATGCTCATCTTATCATGTCACTATTTCACGAGGTGGCACTCTTCTGTTTACTTTTTTGACGAAGATTGAAAATCTTATTTCTGTGCATCACATTAGCATCATTGATGTATAAAGTTTAGAAGAAAAAGATGCTAAAGAAGAACCTCCTAATCTTGAAGAAGGTATTAGAGCCACCATGGACTAATTGAAAGAAATTAACTTGGGCACCGAAGAAGATCAACACAATCTACGTAAATACGCTTTTTTCTCCAAAATGGAATGAAATATATGTTCAACTTCTATGTTAATTCAAAGATATCTTTGCTTGAACGTATAAAGAAATGTCAGGTTTAGATCCAAAAGTTATTGTCCATAACTTGGCCATTAAACGAGGAGTAAGGCTAGTTAAACAAGGCCAAAGGCATTCGACTTGAGCTGGTTCCTTCAATCGTAGAGAAGCCAACAAACTTATCAATGCTGTATTCACTTGGGAAGTTAAGTATCCCATATGGATCTCTAGCATTGTGCTTGTAAGAAAGAAGAATAGTCAAATTCGAGTATGTGTTGACTTTAGAAACTTGAAAACTGCATGCCTAAATGATAATTTTCCTCTTCTTATTACTGAACTTATYGTTGATGCTACTATTGGAAATGAGGCATTYTCCTTTATGGATAGATCATCTGGCTATAATTAAATACGGATGGCGCCATAGGATGAGGAGATGATTGGTCTCTMCACTCCTAAGGGTATTTATTGCTACAAGGTGATGCTATATGGTCTAAAAAATATAGGAATGACATACTGACGAGCAACGTAGAGAATCTTTAAATGACATGCTCCAAAACTATGTTGAATGTTATATATAATGATTCAATTGTAAAATCATGAAAATGAGGTGACGGATTAGCAAATTTGAGGAGATTTTTGAATGACTATGTCGCTATAAGTTGAAGATGAATCCTTTGAAATGAGCTTTTGGAGTCARTTCTGGACAATTTTTGGTCTTCATTGTGCGTCAGTGAGGTATTGAAATTGATCAAGCCAATGTGGATGCCATATTGAAAATTCTAGAGCTACGTTAGGTGTATGATGAATGAAGCTTGCAAGGGAAATTAGCCTATCAGCGATGATTAATCTTAAATCTTACTGGTAGATATCAACCATTTAGTCGGCTAATGTGAAAAGAAGTGCTCTTTGAGTGGGATGAAGCTTGTAGCAATGCATTTAATAAGTGTAAAGGCTTACTTGATGAAACCTTCTCTCTTACATGTGCCAATAGAAGGACGAAAGCTTTTGAGTCTTTAGATCTCTGCACAAGAATGCTCTATCAGAGCTTTGCTCACTCAAGAGTAGGTTTATTAATTGCGCTAGGTGAGCCAAGCTTGTCTACACTTGAGTTCAGTCTGAAATTTTTGTATTTAGCTCAAGCTRGAGTGAGCTTAAGATATTTGAGCCCAAGCTCAACTCAGAGCTCACACTCAAGTGTGAGCTTGGGCTCATCCCCAATTAGCAAAAAAAAGGAAGAATAAAAAAGATAAAAAGATTTAAAAAGAACTTATTTTTGCTTTAAAAAACATAATTCAACCATTCAAATACCCAAATCTAGAAGTAGAATACCATAAACATAATAAATAACTTATAAACGAAACCATCATTCAACATCACATCATTAAAAAAGGGTTTCAACCCTTAGCAAGATTCCAAAGTAACATGAACACAAATTGAGCTATTTGATCCTATAACTAAAATGTTTAGGCTACTTCAACTTCTTAAGTATCTAACTTCATCCACCATGAGTGAATCTATCTTTCCTTTCAAGATCCTCCAYTTCTGTTACATTTGTTTTGGATCTCTGACTAAGCATTAAGGAAAATGTTACAACAATCAAGCAAGTTAATATAAGGGACTAAGAGAAGACTTTGGCACAAAATTTCATCCGATAATTTAAGACCTTCGCCTAAAATAGACAAGTACCTATTGAATTAAGTTAATGGTCCATAATAACCAATATTATTAGATTGATAAAACCAACATTGGCCAAATAAACTAAGCTACATAGTGGTGTATTGATAAGCAATCACCAGCTAAGCATTAAGAAAAATATTATAGCAATAAGGCAAGTTAATATAACGGATTAAAAGATGACTTTGACAGAAAAGGCCATTAGATAATTTAAGACTTCCCCTTATATAGACACATACCTGCTGGATTAAGTTAATGGTCCCTAATAGCCAATAGAGTGATAAAATAAATAAAACTAGCCAAATAAACCAAGCTATATAGCATTGTTGTATTAACGAGATGGTAATCAATATTGAAGATATATTCTACATCAAAATGCTAAAATAAATTTTGAAAAATTATAGKCTATAGATTTTATAGGATGAACAAATTATAGATTTTTACTTATTYAAATATAGATAAGTAGAAATCATGCTTCAGCTCCTACATCTTGCTTTTCATCATCATTTTGTTAAGTTTCAAACCTACAAAAGCAAAGATAACATGTCCTAAAATTGTTGTGAAAAGTAAATTCTAAAGTAAAATTCTTATATTATAGCAAAAATACTAATTGGAAAATGCATTATCAATTAATCTTCATAATCATCCTCCTCTTGGGAACTTTTTAGCCAATCTTGAGCACAAATTAATGCTTCAATTGTAGATGGAAGCAACGAACTACGAAACTTGTTAAGAAATCATCCCACAGTTCTAAAAGCATTCTTGGATGCTGTTGAACTTACTGGAATAGCTAAAATATCTCTTGCCATCAAAGTTAATACAAGAAATTTAGCCGCATTAGTATTTCGATAGTCCYACATATCAAATTCCTCATCATTATTGCCAATCATCTTGTGTGAATGTAACTTTTGTTCCAAATAAATATCCAATGCTCTCTTACTATGCATCATGTCTTCTTCCTCATTGAACTTATAATATTTCTTCCATTAGCTCCATGTTATTTCTAAATGAAATACTACTACATCCTTATTGCTCTTAAAATTTTCATTCTCCAAAYCTTTTTCTTTATGAGAAGAAGATTCATGTATTGTTGAATATTCATTAGAAAGAGTGTAAAGTTCATTTTTCAATACTATCCACTGTATTTGTCAATGAATAAGACTATAATCTTGTTGTAAGAAAACTTTAAGTACTTAAGCTTAAACCTAGGATCAAAACTAGAACAATAGAGGGTAAAACATTTGGCTCTTTTTCCACCTAATATTTTTGAAACTTGCCAAGCATTTTCTTGGCCATTCTTCCAGACAACATGCTTTCATCTTTACTATTTTCTTACATAAATACAAGAATATGATAAACATCCCAAAAAAACACATTTGCTGTACAATACTTGCTGCCAGAGAATATATTTGTCACTACATAAAATGTCTCTATAAAAACATGAATAATTTYAGCTTTTTCCCYATATTCAGACAATAGTAGATCTCTAAAATTCAAATCATGAGATTTCATTCTATCATATATTTTTTATAATGCAACGCAGATCTAAGCAAAAAAAAAATGTAGAAATCCACATAATACATACATCTAGAACCAACATTCTACCTTTAGAAATGCATTCTTGCTCAMCATATTGAAGAATTCGAGCTTTCTTTTAGGTGGAGCTTTCACATATTTTATTGCATTACGAACTTTTTGGATGCAAAACTTAATCTCATCCAAATCCTCCTAAACAATTAAATTCAACATATGACTCCAATAACGAACTTCTAAATTTATACCCTTAAGTGACAGCAACCCTTGAGATGAATAATGTTCTTGGAGATATCTTGAAACAACATAAATAGTTGAATGATTTTCCATTGTGATTGTACAAAATGTTTCAATATTCCACTCCAATAAATAATTTATTATCAAATCACTAAGAAGGCAACCAAAATGAAGTTCATGAATTTCGTATGCAATTTCTGATCTTTGCCGATGAAGTGCCACAAAAGGAAGTTCTTGCTTAGAAGTCCAWTTATCTGTAGTTAAAGAAAATTTTGGACTAGAATTCACCAAAGTTCCTTCAATTTATTTGCCTTAACTTCATACATTTCACGCATCATTTCTAACTGTGTTTCTAGTGACTAACTTAACCTTTGGATTCACACTACAAACAAACTTCTTGAAACTAGCATRTTCAACCAAATTGAATGGCAACTCTTGAGCAATAATAAACTCAACTAAATCTTTCCTATTAAGCTCTTGATCAAGTTTCCACACACAACCAGAGGTAAAATCCAAAGTAAACCTTGAAAATTTTAAAGAGTCTAACCTATTACTTTTTTATTTTTTATACCTTGCTTGTACACGGGTCGAAGTCTAGCAGCAATATGTCGATTCAAATGAGTAGTTTCACCTTTAGTCGTGCATCTAAAGGACTTATTGTAGCAGCTGCATATGCATTCATTTTCATTTTTTTTGGATTTATGGTGAAGTTGTTCCATGCCTCCGATCTTTTCTTCACTTTCTCCCCCTTTTTTCCAACATCATCTTCTTGTTCTTATTTGTCATCATTTCCATGTGATGCATCCATGATGGTCAAATCAACATCTTCACAAGAGTTTGAATACTTAGTAAAAATTAAATCCTATAAAAATAGATCATTTTACCAAATAAAACAATAACAGTGTAATATTCCTCATGTGAATTCAAAAAATGTCATAGAAGATTCAAATATTCATATCTCTTAATCCACCATTTTTGAGTTCTAAAAATGTGTTGTTTTWATGTTTGGTTCTTGGTTTTTAGCATGAAACCTTTCTCAAAACAACTAGTTGAAAGTTGAATAGTAAACTGTTAACATGAGAATGAAATAAGTGTTTGGATATTTTAAACTTTTSGTTAGAATCACACTTCTAAAACACAAATTGAGAAAGGGGGAATATTAAAGGAAAAAAGAAAAGGCTGCAATTCATTTACAAAAAATAATGATCTATTGGAATTTACAACATAACTAGCATACTCATTAGTAAAATCTAATATAGGGACTAAACTTCTGTACAGTTGCAAATAAATAATGTAACTAATTCCTGTAGCTTTTCTTTGAATTTATAGAGTAGTGACAACACTAACACTTGAGATTCTTTGAGCTTTATATCCATTGTTCCTCACCCCTCCTGCCAAAAAAGAAAAGTTCTTTTGATTCTTGCAGCCTTTTTTTTTTTTTTTTTTGTTTGACAAATTTACTTTAGTCAAGTTTAATTATGAGGAATGTAATTGACAAGAGGATTGGTGACTGCTGAATCCAGTTGCTTCTACTACTCAAGATTCAACAAATTTACGAGGCTTCAGATCAAAGCATGGACCTCATTTTCAAAGTACTGAGTTTAGGATAGGATTTGAAAATAGTAGAGAATTAAAGATGTAAAAATAAAAATAGCAACAATTCCCAAGAATTTATAGCGAATGAATACAATTGTTGTACTAATGAGAAGAAGATGCAACATATGTATTTCACAAATTCTTAAGTACTTCTCTGATGGCCCTTGTTAGCTGCAAAATCTAGAGACCACTAGTGAACTATCCTATCATTAAAAACTATCTTATCAACTTAAAGAAGCCTGGTAGTCACTTTAGTTGGAAACCAAGGAGAGGAGAGKGAGGAAGGGGTTGTTTAACTTTGTTTGKATACACTTACTTGGATAATATTAAGGAACACCTAAGATGTCTTTGCCTAGCCCCTAGACCAAGTCACATTATCTTATGTCCCATAGCAATTTGCTACAGTTCTCCAAATTCTAGTTACTTTTTGTCCTAGTAGTAAAGGTCAAGAAATCACTCTCTCTATTGCTTTCTAACTTTTGATTTTGTTTTTCCTAGTTGAAGACTTCAAGAAATTACCCTTTGATATGCTGAACAATCAACGCAACTTGAGACAAAAGMTCAAGATGGCTAGGATTATAGAGAAATACAATATCCTTCTATCAAAGTAGTTTTAACTTTTCTGGGATCTTTTTTAACGGTGAATTGGGGAATGTCTTTCTTCAAATACATTTAGCGCTTCTTACCCAAATTTTCTTGCTCTAGGTCTCAATCTTAATAGAGAAATATTATATATATGCTTTAGGACTTAGGATATCTTGTCTATAGCACTTTAGGACTTAGAAATTCCAGAAGAACGAGAACAGATCTGGCTTACCGTAAAGATGAACAATTCTGAGATTGATTTGCAGCCCATAGCAGGCTAACATTTGCTAATCTTGTAGAGTGAAAGCCAATCTCGAATGTTGGTTTGTTGGGAAAAAATCGGATAAGGACTAAAGATGAACAACGAAGAAGAATGAAGTAAGAAAAAGAGGTTGTCTGTCTAAGTATGATCGAAGAAGATAATTGGAGGCTATAAAATGATGGTAATCTATCTGAGTAACATTAAGTTAGGGTATGAAGTAGAGAGAAGTGAGTGTAGCATCTGTCTGAATATTCTGATGAGTATTATAGAAACTAACTAAAGAGTAAAGAAAAGTTAGGATTACAACTTAGAATACATAAAATAAATAGTGTTTATTAATATATACTATATATATATAATAATATAATATATATATTATAAATTGGCCCTAGAATCTTTGAGAAGAATAGTACAAGCAAGAAGAAAATACCTAAAATGTACACACAATATAAAAACATAAAACAGGAAACTAACACATTAAAAGTAGATAAAAATTAGAGGTATCGGCAAAGCGGACCACAAAAATCAAAAAAGGTGGGGCAGAGTGGACTCACAAATAATAAAAAAAGAATAGTAGAGCCGACCATTATCCAAAAAATTAAACTGACTACTACATCAGACTGCAGAGTTCCGACTATAGGACAATATAAAAGGAAAATTAAAATGGAGATGGCAGATCCGACCATTATCATATAAATTAGAGGTGTATAGTCAACTTATTTTAAAATGAATAAGATAGGGGTAGTGGCCAGCCATAACAAGATATACATCAAAAATAGTCATAAACCAACTTATAAACCACAAATTGGTGTATAAGATGGTATATAAAATGTATATGAAACTTAACAGTTTTGAAGTAAAATTCTTCAATACAACACTTGAAACAAGTGATACAGGAAATTTATCACTTTTCAAAACCTATCTAGTGATTTCTAAATGGGACTTTTGGAGGATTTATAAGGCAGTCTTCTAGGTGTATTGTTGCCAATAGAGAGAGACTTGGGAAAGAAGTGAAAATGATGATAGGAAACCTATATGGATAATGGCCAAAATGTTGCCTATTTACAGTTGTTTTTAGTGGCAATTTTGATAAATATGTTGGGAATGGGTATTTAGTAAATATTGTTTGAAATTCTTAAGGCATGTATGCACCATATGACGCTATAATAGGGTGTTTTAGGCATTTTCAGTTCTTTGGTTTTAGATTTCCTTGCTGACGGTCAGGTGACATTTCATTCATTCAAATTTCTTTCTCTTTCTCAATATTTTTTTAAATATATTCATATTATAACCTTTTATGTGATCCTTCATCTTTAGATGCTTGGAGTAGCTGAAACTGGAGGATGAATCTAGTTTTGAGGACAGGTTAGGTGTAAATTTCAAATTGCATTTGTTGGCATTATCTGCAAGTTGGCTTTGCTACAGTGCGTGACTGTTCGATGCAGGCTGGACTTCTCTCAAATGGTACTTGTTCTCCAGTAGTTATAAATTGAACTATGGATTCTGCGGCATATACAGGGTATTTTGTAATGCTGCATGGATCCTCAATTCCTCATATCGAGGATGTATTTTATGTTTGATGAATTGTATTAGTTACAATATGATAGCAGAATTGTGTGTTTATGTTAATATTTCAAGGCAGATACAGGATTAAAAACGATCTATGGTAATACAATATGTCTGTATCAGGAATAAATTTCGAAGGGGGATTGAAGAATCTTTTCTTATGGGAGAGGTTTATATATGACTTTGTTGAATGAAAGATTGGATGAGAGATTAGATGTTAATTTAGGGTTTAAAATTAAGCAATTTTGAATTTGTACCAAAATGTCTCACCAAAGAGAAAACAATGGAGGAATTTTGTAGTACATAGTATCAACACGTGCACTAGATCAAAATTAGATATAATTATGGTGTGATATGCCAACATTTAGGAAATGGGTCTGATGTAGTATAGGCATTTGGCATATAGTATATACGAGTGCTGATGCAGCGGTCACTCCCTCGAATATGTCAATCTGTAGTGATGTCAAAATTCTTCATATCGCGAAATTCCTATCCTATTCAAGGAGATAAATGAAGAGATTTAATTGTCACTGCGCTCCCAGTCACTTGGAGCAATGACTTTAAGGATTTTGTAGGTAGAATAAGCTGGATTAGTATGTGATTCATCCAAAAAAATATTTTATTTCAGTGAATTTTGTAAATTCTAGAATGCTTTGGTAATATGAAGAAGATTTTAAAGGGTGTAGTGGTTTATAGAAAAATATTTTTRCGAAGAATTTTTGTAAGTTGTTAAAGGGATTTTCTTCATAAAAATGATTTTCAATTGTAATCATATTTTGAGTATTTTTTTACAATATAAGTTTGATTTTGTACAATCTAGATAATTGGAATGGATTTTTGAGAAAGAGTTTTTGTAGTATCTTGTCTTACCAGGGACTTGGATGTTTTAGTTTGGACTGCCACCATTTTTTGAGGATTCCACAATGTCTCCTGGATTTGAATTGTATCTTGCTAGTAGTGCTTGGAATTATGGGAATTTTATAATGGAGTCCAAAATTGTCATCTATTTCATTTCAACTTTTGAAGTTTTTGCAACTTCTTCGTGGCTAACTATGTCATAACGTGTAATTGGATTTTTGGAGTAGGTGTTTGGCGTAAGGGTTTTTGCTCTCTTCTTTTTTATGCCTCACTCTTTGTGGCATTATTTTTTTGTTGGGGGAACTCTTTTGTTAGGAAGTCCGGAATGAAATTTGTATCTCCTCTGATAAATTCAATATCAARATTAAACATACTTAAATTGCTTTCCCTCTAGCAAATATTTGCTTAGAAGTAAGATTTTTAACATCTTTTTGTGAAATTTCTTTTGCAGATTTGCAATCAATACATAAAAGGAACTTTTGATTCAATAAATCAGTTTGAGATTTATGTATGCACAGGACAGTGTTCAAAATTTATTTCTTAATAGTAGAATATGATTTTTGGTATGATTCCAGTGACCGGATGTGTATTGGACTAATGAATTCTTTTTCATTTTGATTTTGTTTAAGTATACCACCATATCCTAAATTTGAAGCATCATAAACAATTTTTGGGAGGTTATGATAATCTAAATGAAGACATGGTATTTCTATAGCTAAACTTCTAATTTTTTGGACAAGAGATGTGTGTACTTCTATCCTCGAAATTGGGTTTTTCTAAAGTCTATCATGGAGTGATTTTTCCATTCTATTTATATTTGAAATAAAGTCAATTACATAATTTAGACTATCTAAAAATCTTTGGAGTTGAGTTTTATCAAATACTTTTATTAGGGAATTTAGAGGCAAATCTGAGGGATTGTTCAATAGGTGTATTCGGGCCTTGATGTATATAGTGTCCTAAAAATRGYATTTTTGTTTGGAATAATGACATTTTAGATTTTGAAATTACTAGGCCATTTTTCTTTGAAACATAGTAGAATGTTTGAAGATGTTTAAACTGTTCTTCTATTGAATTAGAGAAAATTAAAACATAATTTATATATACAATACAGAATTTTGAATAGTCATTGAAAATATTGTTCATTATACGTTGGAATTCTAATGGTGCATTTTTTAAACTAAATGGTCTTGAATTTCTATTCATATTATCTGAAGGGGATTGTGAATGCAATTTTGTACCTATATTTACCTTTTATTAAAATCATTTTCATAAGGAAGATCAACTATGTGTTGCTTCCTATCCTAGAATGCATTTGGAAGATAAGAACAAAATTCTTTTTCAAAAAGATTTTGAATTATAGAAATTTTATTTTTTATCTTAGGATCCTGAAGATTTTCTTCTATTTCTTCTGAAGAAATAAGCTTTTGGAGATTATGCAGATAGAAAGTTTACCATGTATAACATTATTTATAGTATTTTTACTTGTAGAACAAGCTTTAATTAGATCAAGATTCCTTGTTTTTTGTTTTTCTAGGAATGGAAATGTAAGTTTTTTGTTCTTAGATTTGAATGAGATAGAATCATTATTTACTCTATATGGAGTAATTAAATCTATAAAAGGTGTTCCTAAAATAACACTCTGATGTATATTATCTATAAGAATAAATTGAGATTTTATATGAACGTCACAAATGACTACAATTAGTTTGACTGTGATTTTTTGATGAAATTTTTTAGGAACTATACTCATTTTAATACAACTTAAATCTGCACCAATTGGCACCTAATACTAGCCCAACACTTTGGATCATGCTATATGGGCTTTCTCATTTAGGATTTCGGGTCACAAGTTCACTAAATTAAATCCATTTATTTTGATCACCATCAAATAAATTAATTTACTAAATTCATTAATAATCTCTCACATCATACTCATATCCACGATATGCCAGGATACCGACCTATTCGGTATAAGTAGTATAAATGACCATTTTACCCTTGGCAATCCTATTGTGTGTTACTTCCTAGGTTTATCATTAAATAGCAATGGAGACTAATGTTAAACTCATTTAATATTATTTCACTTATATGTTCCCATAATTCCATACTAGAATTTTCACAGATCGTGGTTAGTGTCTAGCAGAACACTCCACGACCACTATTTGATGAATGAAGAAGCTGATCAACTTCTATCAAATCAACCAAGACTATAGTATTTTATTCCTTCCATTTTGATATCCATTTAAGAACATATTAAGTACATTGATTCGATTCCTTGACTATTATGAGAAGCTCCTTTCTCATCACATTCCACTTCGGCCGAGATTTTTTAGTCAAGAATCAATGTACAACTTTCTTCTTAAAGAAGAAGTAATGGATTCCTTATTACATAATCACCTGTTATCATATATCTTATACTAGTACTACAAACTATCTTGTACTCCCATATACACGAAATAGTCAATAGTAATAAGTCATAGCTAAAGGAATATGAGAACATATCATCTCAGGTCGAAGAAATAAAACCTCATAGTCTAATGATAAGTAATTTTCCGTTTACTTGTTCATTTTGTTTAAGTCATGTTCGAGTTCATTTCTCTCTACAAATAACTCTCTTATTTACAATCCCATAGCTCTATAGTTGATTATATAGAATGTAAATAAGAATAGTGTTTTACATATTATTATTTGCCCTAGTAATAATCCWATGACTGGGAACAACTTTATTATTAGTCTTAATTATTCTTTTATCTCATCATCATACTCATACGGAAAAAATAAACAATATTAAGACATAATGAGAAATAATTTTAGTATTATTAAAAATATCAGAACATTACAAATAAATAATGTTCCAAGGCACATGACTAACATGGAAGTCACGAAGTTTCTTACAACGAAGATCTAAAAGAAGTTRTGCATTTTTATCTTTTCAATGGATGGATCTCCTATGAAATGAAGAGAGATGGATAACATAACATGCCTTAAAATAGGATTAGGACTTCTTATTAAATGTACAACTTTCTTCTTAAAGAAGAAGTAATGGATTCCTTATTACATAATCACATMTTATCATATATCTTATACTAGTACTACAAACTATCTTGTATTTCCACATACACYGAATAGCCAATAGTAGTAAGTCATAGCTAAGGGAATATGAAAACATATATCATCTCAGGTCAAAGGAGTAAAACCCCATAGTCTAATGACAAGTAATTTTCCATTTACTTGTTCATTTTGTTTAAGTCATGTTCGAGCTCATTTGTCTCTACATATACTTTCTTATTTACAATCCCATAAGTATCTCTATAGTTGATCATATAGAATGTAAACAAGAATAGTGTTTTGCATATTATTATTTGGCCCCAATAATAATCCTATGACTAGGAACAACTTTATTATTAGTCTTAATTYTTCTTTTATCTCATCATCATACTCATACGGAAAAAATCAACAACTATTAAATGGACATAATGAGATATAATGCTAATATTATTAAAAATATCAAAATATTACAAATAAATAGTGCTCTAGGGCACATGACTAACATGGAGTCACGAAGTTTCTTAC
This sequence comes from Rhazya stricta, assembly GCA_001752375.1. Taxonomy (NCBI): domain Eukaryota; kingdom Viridiplantae; phylum Streptophyta; class Magnoliopsida; order Gentianales; family Apocynaceae; genus Rhazya; species Rhazya stricta. The sequence continues at coordinate 1,822,250 of MEJB01000008.1, read as the reverse complement.
GACGAAGATCTAAAAGAAGTTTTGCATTTTTTATCTTTTAAATGGATGGATCTCCCATGAAATGAAGAGAGATGGATAATATAAGAGTTGAGACTGATCAGAGATAAGATTTTGTAGGAATTGCAAATCAAGTTCAATTATATATTAGAATTAAGAGACTAGATTTAATAAGAAGTCCTAATCCAATATGAAGGCAAATTGGTTAGGCTCCTKTATAYGGAGTTTCAGTCGAAYTCATTGATATAGAAATCATATTGATGTTTTTTTGTACTTCGAGTAAGAAGCTCGTTAAGTTGGTTGAGTTATTTAATAAAGCATAGTTTGTCTTCACAAAATTTTTTTTGTTCTATTACATTATTTGTTTGGTTTCTACAAAGTGATATTAGAGCTAGCAACATGGATGGCCTGGTGAATCCTCCTAATTGTCCAATTTTTATCTTTGATAGCAAAGATAATTTTAATCAATGGATAGGCAGATCTAGACATATTTTGGGTTGATTGGTGTGTGGGATATTATTCAGACTGATTTTCAACAACRTTTCCCCGAGACTGAGCTAGCTACACAGTAGTAGAAACAATAGCATAAACTGAAGTATCATGATATCAGCTAGATATCTTGCAGACGAGAGTAGCATTACTTGTCTATAATAAATTTATGCATGCAGGTACAGCGAAAGAGACYTGAAAATTTTTATGACTACATACAGAGAGAAACCTGAGGTGAAGAAGGTCAAACTGAAACAATTAAAAAGTGAGTATGAATTGATTCGAATGAAACTCACAGAGTCAATCAAAGATTAAATTAACACAGTTCAGGAGCTTCTGGGGTTCATGAGATCTAACAGTGACACTCTCTTTGATTCTCAAGTTTCTAGTCGAATTATAAGATCTCTAAATAACAAATTTCATACCAAGAAGACTATTATTGAAGCTACCAAGGATATGGTTGCATTAGCTAATGATCAATTAGAATGTGAATTCTTGTTGTATGAACTATCTTTGAATRAGGAATCAGATAATACTTTTGAGGAGAAAGTATTACATGCTCAAGTGGATTTACAAATGAAAAAAGGACTTATGTTGAATTGGATTAACATGGTGCTCATAATTTTAGAGAAAGTGGACATGGTAGAGGTGGATATTCAGGTAGAGACAGAAGTTGAGGCTATGGTAGAGGTAAATTTAATTAACAACAAATAACTTTGATAATTCTTAGCAAAGATATGATAAATCAAAGATACAATACTTTTTATTGCAAAAAGTATGGTCATATTAAGAAGGATTGTAGATCTAAAAAAGAGATCATGGCATAATTGCATGTACAACTTGCTAAGGCTGAAGTTATTGAATCTCCTGAGTCCTTAGGACATTGTTGGATTTGGGGAAAATAATCACAACGAATGGATTTTAGATTCAGGATGCAGTAATTATATGTGTCGGAATAAAAATATGTTTTTGGAGTTGGATTCATCTATTGAGACCATTGCTAGACTTGCAAATAACTCTGATGTCTTTGTTCTTGGAAAAGGAAAAGTTGCTACTACTCTAAAGGATGGTTATTTATGATGTTTATTATGTTCCAAGTCTTCATCACAATTAATTCGGTGTTGGGTAGCTATCTTCGACGGGTTACAATATAAATTTCAACGATGGAGTTTGCACTATCAATGACCTACATAAAAGACTAATTGCAAGGTAATATATGAGTCATGATCACTTATTCCTTCTACATGTGGCATCTAGTGACTTGCCTTGCTTTAGTTTTGTGACTTTTGATGATAATTAGCTGTGGCATATAGGATTTGGACACTTAAATTTTAGTAGTTTGAGTTTACTTGCAAAGAAAATTTTGGTATAGGGGTTACCTTCTCTTGATTTTGATGATAAAAAGTGTGAATCTTGCATTGTTGGAAAGCAGAACGGAGATTGTTTTGAAAAAAGAAAAGCATTGATAGGAAACTTACCACCGGAATTAATTTATTCCGATTTATGTTCAGCAGAGGCTCCCCCTTTTGGCTATAAAAAGTATTTCGTTACTTTCATTGATGATTTTAGTAGAAATACTTCAGTGTGTTTATTGCAAGWTAAACCTGAGGCATGTGATATGTTTAGATGTTTCAAGATTTAAGTGAAGAAACATAGTGGATATTTTATTGAAACCTTGAGAACTAATAGGAGAATTGAATATATAGTATGTAATGATTTTTTTGAATATGTATGGTCAATTGATAGCTAGATATACTTCCCAACAGAATGGAGTGGCTGAAAGGAAGAATAGGACAATTATGGACATGGTGAGATCTATGTTACATTCTAAAAATTTGCCTAAAAGGCGAAAACTTTTGCTTATGCAGTTTATATTTTGAATATATGTCCAACAAGAACTAATGGAGGAAGGAGACCTCAAGGACTTTGGATTGGTCAAAAGCCCAATATCATCCACCTTAAAGTTTTTGGATGCATAGCATATGCCCATATTTCGGATGCTCTTAGAAAGAAATTGGATGATAAAGAAGAAAAATATATTTTTCTTGGTTGCAACTATGAGACTAAAGGATACAAGTTGTATAATCCTAATACTAAGAAGGTGATTATAGGTAGGGATGTTACTTTTGATAAGCAAAGAGCTTGGAATTGGTCTTCTGAAGTGTCTAAATGGCCACAGCCATCACCTATTATTCTATTGAAGTTTCAAACTTTAGTAGATAATGACTTTACTAGACAAGGAGGAGAGCAAGTTGAACATTCCAGCAATTCACAACCTTTAGGAAGGCCTCAACGAGAACATCGTCTACCAACTTGTTTGCAAGATTATGTTATTAATAACGATCATGATTTATCTGATGAGGATATTGTGGATTGTGCATTATTTGTATATTGGGATCGAGTAACTTATGAGGATGATGCTAATGACGACCATCGAATTCATGCTATGGATGAGGAAATTCGTGCTATTGAGAAAAATAAAACTCAAGAATTGACTACACTTCCAAATGATAAAAAGCCCTTTAGTGTTGAGTGGTAAAGAAGACCAAGTGCAAAGTTTTTAGAGGGCTAAATCACTTCAAAGCAAGGGAGGCTATAATTAGTAAAATTGGGATGACTAATTTGAAGATTTGAAGATCTTGGTTTAAAGGAGGAAATGTAGGAATCGTAAATCAAGTTCAATTATATATTAGAAGTAGGAGGCTAGATTTGATAAGAAGTCCTAATTCTATTTGAAGTAAGATTTGTTAGACTCCTATATTCAATCTAAGTCTTTAATATATAAATCATATTCATGTGTTTTGTACTCTGAGTAAGAAGCTCATCAAGTTGATTGAGTTTTTTAATAAAGTATAGTTTGTCTCCACAAAATTCTTTTGTCCTACTTACATTATTTGTTTGGTTTCCACAAATTTCCATTTTCATCAAGAATTGGGAGTCCTTCGACATCAGTTTTAAGAGCTTGAAGTATTTCTTCTCGCCGTTGATGAGTTAGATAATGATCCCACCAACCTTTTAACTGGCCGAAAAATCTTGCATTTAGGAGTTCAGCTATAGCCTTATCTTCTGCACCTAAAGTTGTTTTATAAGCATTGGCAGCCATTTGCTGGAGAAAACTCATAATGTTATATTGTGATAGTTCAATTATGTTTCAATCATAGGCAGACAAAGCATTGAACCTGTTTTGAGATTGTGGTTTTATCATGCCTAAATCTAGAGTAGGAATGGATAGGCTGGAATTATGGTTTGATTCAATCTAATTTTTTAACTTTTGGAATGATTCTAAGGCTTTGCTAATATCAAGATCATTTTCTGAATATTAATTCTTGAAGTTAAAAGTATATGCAGCAACATTTTCTGAACCAGAATGTTGCCCCGTGCTTTTAATTTTACTTAGCTGGTCTTGAATGGTTCTTTTAAATTCAGATTTACTGCCTTTTGTTGTCTTAGTACTAGACTTTGAACTTCGGTAAGGTTTAAAATCGGATTTTTAATTTTTGAAGAATTTGTAGAGGAATCAGAAATATTTGTGAAATATTTCTCAATTCTCTCAAGTAGTTTACTATAGTATTACGATTGGTATCGGTAAAATTATTTTGAAGAATTATATTCTTAATATTAGCTATTGAATCATCTGGTAGTGTTTTATAAGAAAATGCTTCTATAATTTTTCCTGAACAGTCTAAAATCAATATAATTTTCATTAGAATACATTTCAAATTAGTCAAAAACAGAATATGTATTTTATGAGAATTGATAAATCCATAGTATTTATCTTGAATTTATTTTTTGTTAAGAAATCATTAAAAACCCTTTTTCGTTATTCAAGATTATGTTAGCATAAAATCATCATATAAAATTTGTTTWTTTATTTGAAATTCTTTTTCAGTGACATTTCATTCATTTTGATTTTGCAGGTTTACTGTAACTGCTGAAAAAGTGGGACTAATTGGCTCATTTGCMGGGTTGAAGAATTACGAGGACTAGAATAAATAGGTCTTGATAATTTAGCGGAATAGTCTACCTTTCCTATTAAAGCTTTAGAAGTCGGGATATCACATGTGGAATATCTTGGTTTTTGTGGTAGAATTTGTGACAATCATCCTTGATCCATAGTATCCGCAGAAGACTAGATCTATAGTCGACATAAGACACACTATCAGAAAATCTACTATTTGCTATTTTTTTAGAGAAGAGTAGTTTTACCTTTCCGTCWGTATATTGGGTGATTTCTTTCATTTTAGTATTTTGTGTTGAAAGTTTTTGATATATTTAGATTGACGATCCTTTCGAGGATCCATTCCTCAGAGGGTAATCTTTCCATTTTATAGGTTTAGGAATTATAGAATTTGATTGGGACAAATCAGTTTGAAAAGGAGGGTTTCATCTTTCCTACTTTGATATCAAGCTTTTGTTACAAAAGCCGATCGAATTCATTACCTTATAGTGAATTATATYTAGAAGTGCTATAGGGATTGAGCCCTCTAACATGCTATAATTACTTGAAGAACTAAGGTTTTTAGAATGTTTTTATCATCTAGGGAGACTCTACAATTAGGATAACAATCAAATGAAATTGATCTTGTATAGAGACTGGACTCTGTTGAGCTTAAAAGTGAGMCTTCGAAATTAATGAATTTAGTGTCTCTAAGGAAAGCACGAATGGAAGTGTTAAGTCCTTCTTTAGTTAGTGGTTTTATACCTGCTTGAATTAAGTCTATGTGGAGATATTTAGGATGTTTTGTATGGTGTTTTTCTAGATGTTTTGAGGAAAGTAGTTGGATTGTTTCAAATGGTTTTGAGGAAAGTAGTGATTACGTTGTAAAAACCGAAGAACGTGATTTTGAACTCTCTAAACGGGATTGAAACTAGACTTATAAATTTGATCTTCGATCACTTTTGGAATTTCCCAATTATTAATAGTATTTGCAAATTTTCTATGAACAAATAAATAGATCTATTGAAAAGAGTATCCATCATACTTTTATCTCCTTACAATCCTATGGAAGCCTTTAGGATGTACTGCCCTTAGTCTCAAGTCTTAATTTTCTAGGCACACCATAGGCAAGAAAACTCAGCAGATTTAAGTTTTACCATCAGAAATTCACAAAGGTAGAAGCTCAATTCTTATAAATCTACACTCCCCGTGACTCTTATCAAATATTTGCCAACTTTTTTAGGAGAAAACATTCGTAATAGAAAACATCACTCAACACYAAAAGAAATGATTCCTCACTCCTGATTTTACATATGGAAAATTAAACTAGTTAAGATCTTTTAAACTTCAAAAACATCCCAAATGGGAACTTAGAAAAACCAAGTGCAYATTAAGATCATTTTTGTAAACAATTAGATATAAAACCTCCGAAGACTTCTTTCCAGATTGTAGATGTAGAAAATTCCAAACGAAACCTAGAAATAAATCATACAGAAAGTAGAATGGGAATTATAAAAATTTTAACAAATCTCAAGATGACTTTTACAAAAAAATTCCTTCCATCTTATAAAAAAATCTATGCGAAAACGGCCACAAAAACCTAGTACTTCCACATATAAAGACATAGAATATTATAAATGGCATGAAAACAAATAGATGAAATGAACCCAGTACTTCCTCTCTCTTTAGATTCATGAAAGAATCCCAAATTAATGTCTTAACAAAAGAACAAGAAACACTTCTAAACATAGTAAAATACATCAGTTATCATGTCCTTCAAAAACAATACTCAAATAAACTCCTACTTACCCTTTTTGAAAAAGAAAAGAACAAAAATCTTTAATTCTTGCAAATACCTCTTCCAGTAGTTATGATCTTTCAAGTATTCTTAAGAAACAAAAAAAGACAACATCCTCCTCAATTCCTGATCTTCAAAAAGAAATTAAAAAAATCAAATCAGAGCTAAAAGAACTCAAAGAAAGAACACAAGAAGACTCTAAGGTCATACAATTTCTRCTCTTTAGAATCTTGCCTGACCATCAGATTCTGAAAATTTTGATCCTAAAATCCATCCAGATAACATAGAAAACATAGAACATGTTCTGGAAGATTTTATGTTTGTATTAAGAGAAATCACTTCATGGAAATATATTATCAAAATTACACTGCAATTTTTCTAGAGATTTTAAAGTTGACACTATAGCCCTATTTGAAAGGGATGCAGATAAATTATACTAAAACGAGTATAGTTCCTAAAACTTTTCATCATGAAAACCACAGCCAAACTAACAGCTGCAAATAATTCTAAATTCTGAGTAGAATCCAAAGCTGAAGCCCCTGTATTCATTTATGATATTCATATGAAAAACTCAATTTGTTTTCGTAGATAATATACATTATAGTGTTATTTTTGGGAATACTTCTTATAAATTTAATTACTCTATATAGAGTAAATAATGATTATATCTCATTCAAATCTAAGAATAGAAAACTTATATTTCAATTTCGAGAAAAACCAAAAATAAGGATTCTTGATCTAATTAAKGCTTCTTCTATACATAAACATACTATAAATAATATTATACGTAGTAAAACTTTCATCTGCATAATCTTCAAAAGCTCATTTCTTCACCAAAAATGGAAGAAAATCTTTAGGATTCTAGGATAAAAAACAAAATTTCTATAATTATAGTAAAAAATAAAAAAAAGAGCATTTCTTGCCGTCATGTTAGACGAGGAATATAGGGTCGAAAATGGAATAGCAAAGAAAAAAAATATATAGAAGATTCTAAGAAGGCCACCATCAATAGCATTGCACTTCTTCCATCATCCCTGTGACTCTGTAGGTGAACAGCACCGGTTACAAATTGCATGGTCATGGCGAAGCAATCCTGTGGAGTACAATCATCATCCAAGTTTGTAGAGGCCATGTGCCAGCCCACCAATTACAAGGAACCCTGTGAAAAGTGTCTTGCCGGAGCCAATAATACCATTGATTCGGGGGGCGGGGGGGAAAGGAAAGGAAAAAAAAGAGGCAGTAAAAGTTAAACAAAGGCAGCAGAAAAAGTTAAAAAAGAGTATCGGCAGCAGACGAAAGAAAACGAGAGAAATACGAGCTGAAATATATTTAAAAAAAAGGAAATGAGAAATTTATAGACAGGTTGAAATATATATAAAAATAGAAAGGGAAAGAGTAGCTTCCATAGTGCCTAAATGGCTGACATAGAAGTTTCTTCTAAAGCCTCAACAATGGAAATTCATTGAACATCATAAACATGCAACCCATTATTTATAATATCAAATCACATGAAATTGAATACCCTGTTTACCTTGTAATGTCTTGGACAACAAGACTATGCATAAAAATTGCGCATGTTGCTTTGAAATAACTTGCCTCAATGTAGAAGCCGAACCGGCCTACAAGATTCAACAAAATTTTCAAGGGGAAATTTGCTACAGGAGAAGTATTTTGTCATTAGGAAAGAAAAATATTATAGTGGAGAAAAAGAGAAGGAAAAGAAAGGGCAAAAAAAAAAAAAAAAGTGGTTAGCCAAGACAGAAGGAATTCGCCAATAGCTAATTGTAGTGAAAACAAGAGAAGAAGAATATGCTTTGGATGTCAGAAGCAAGTTTCTATGGAAAAGACAAAAAGTGGAAAAAATACATGATGATAAACAACAAAAAGCTACTTACTGTGTGGTAATTGGAAAGAAGAGGTCTACCGAGTAGGCGGCATTGGTGGTAAGAGATGGTGCTATYGGTAAAGTCAATTAGGAATCATTGTTTTTCTTTTTGTTTCRATGGAATATCTACGCTAATGCCTTGAAGATAAACTTATTGGAATATAAGCTAATTTTTATATTTCACATGAGGAGTTGAGTTTATCTCCCTTTTCTTTCACAAACTAGGATCTATGATATTCCTTGGTAAAATGGGATCCATCATAAACAGTGGCATTTGTTATTTAAAAAAAAAGAAAAAGCAACTAAGTGGTATTGTTCTGAAAAGAAATGAGGGGAAAAAAAAAAAAAAAGAGAGTCTCTCTGAAGGAAAAATCTAGTGCAATAAAAACCTCAACAAAATATACATGGGAAACAATTTCAAGGGACAAGCATGGCCAAAGATGCAAAACATGCACAAAAGGGTACACGAAGAAAGAAAATTAAAACTTCATAAAGACATAAGAGAGGAGAATGAATTGAATCTTGCTGCAGATGCTCACAAAATCGCTGCCATATAAATCCATGGAGGAATAGAGACGGGTCCAATAAAATTTCCACAGCAAGGATTGTAAAAAAGGAAGGATAACAAGCTTGCCTATGTGAAAGCTGCAAATAGAGTCATGTACCATTAAACGAAGGAAAAAAATAGATTACAATACTKTTTCGGACATTGATTGATAAGGGATGCCAGAGTGACTGAAGCACCAAAACCAATTCACAAGATGTGTGTGCTATCATCCTTTTAATTGCCTAGTATCAGTAAGGTTCGGGAACTCTTTTCTTTAGGTTTCTTAAGATTAAGGTATATCAAG
>MEJB01000008.1:1737127-1803550 GCA_001752375.1 Rhazya stricta | reverse complement strand
AATAATAATAATAATAATAAAGGTCAATAATGCTAATAAATAAATATACTTACAATTTATAATTTTAATGAGAACTAATAATAAGGAAATTGAATAGGATAATAAACAATAACACATTTAATTACTGTTTAGAAAAAATTTAACAAAAATATTGAACATAGAAATATAAAATAAATAATAATTAATATTATTTTATAATTTATTCATAACGAAAGTGGAAGGCAATTAAACAAGATAATAAACAGAAACACATAAATTTAACAATTTAATGATAATATTGAACATAAACCAACAAAATAACAAAAAATGGTTTACATTTATAATTAATGAAAAAAATGTGTACTACATGAGAAACAAATTAATAGAAAACAAAATAAAGTTCTAAAGGAAAAATTTTTAAAAATAAAAATAAAAATGAAAAACTTGAGGCCAACTGGGCAAGCTACTCAAGCCCGCATAACCCGTCGGGCGGCTTTTTGGCCATTTTGGACTCAGTTTCTCAAAATTTATTGTGATTTGTGATTTGCAATCAGCACTTCTAGACATATCACAATTGTCATTTGCAAAACAGGAAAAACAATGTTGCAATAGGATGTTGCGGTAAAGTTTTTCATTTATATGAACTTTCTTTACATTTTGCTTCTATGTAGTTGTAGATATGAAAATTTTATTAAATAAAATTTTCATAATTTATTTAAATAATTAAGAGTCAATTTTAAATGCTTCATAGTATTTAACAACTTGACCAATGAAAGTTTGACACATGTCAAGGATGACAATATTCAGCCACTAGAAATCAAGAATGCAGCACGACGAAACAAGTAATTCTACGTCGATCCTATGTGGACTTCAACTAATCAAATTAATTCGCTTTGCGATAAATAGAGGCCAAAGCATAAGTGGAAGAGGTCCCAAAATTCTATTAAGGTCCAACAATTTATATTGACAGAAGTTTAGAAAAAAGAGCAATAAATTTCTCTAMAAATCCCAAGATCAAGCTGCAAAGCCCTAAAAAAATTTTAAAGAGAAGAATCAATCGATTAAGTTCTTGTCACGATAACATTTCAGAGATTGTAATATTTTTCTCATCAAATTTATAAGATTAGTACATTGTTATATATTTCTCTTATTTTCCTATCATATTTTGCAAACYAGAGATTAGTATAAATAAATTTTGGCATGCCCAGTTAGGACGATCTCTGATGTTCATCTCTTCTCTTCYAATCAAATCAAATCAAAATCATCAATGGTCTCCAAGAACAACATCTCGAAGGCTACTCCTTCCAAATCTYCGAAAATTAGTGTTGRAYCCAAATTAACCATATTTGTAACATATGCAGGACCTATGATGCATAGTAGGGCGCCATCCGATGCAAGAAAAGAGCTCGAGGGGTGCTTCTCATATGATCAAATCTTCAAATATTCCAACCCCATATTCAAGGATGCTCCTCCTTAAGAAGGAAAAATAGAAGTCGYATCTGCTATAATAACAACTATGTTTTTATTGAATGCAGGAATCAAACCTCAAATCCAAACATGATGATGGCGGATATACTTCAGATTCAGCAGCAGCTACTCCTCAAGAGGATCCAAAGCTCGATTTGCAGGCTCATGTAAGATCCAACCATAAGTTCATTCGTTTATGCCTGTTATGATGGCAGACATCTCAACTGTCAAAGAACAGATTTCAAATCTGATGAAATTGATGGAAAGTATTGCAAAGCACACTCAGCAACAAGATCTCACAAGTGCTCAACTACTAAATCAGCTTGACAATTATGGAAAAACAAGCCAATCTGCTCTAAGACATCACGAGCCTTCAAATACATCGGAATCTGTAAAAATTTTAGGGAAGCAACATCAAGTTAAATTTGAATTTGAAGACATGAGAGAAGCGGAACGCTCAAAAAAAATCTCAACAATTCAAGTCTCCTTGGATAGACTAATCCATGTTGACCAGTTGAAGGATTTCATCATGGGTGCCATAAAGGATAAGTAAGGAGGGAATACTAAATCTTCTTTCTTATATTCTAAACCATATACCAAGAGGATCATAACTTGAAGATGTCCATAGGTTATCAACCTCTAAAATTTCAGCAATTTGATGGAAAGGGAAATCCTAAACAACATATTGCACATTTTGTTGAGACTTGCAGAAATGCTGGCACGTATGGTGACTACCTCGTTAAGCAATTTGTTCGATCTCTCAAGGGAAACGTATTTGACTGGTACATAGACCTGATGGCTGGATCCATTGACAGTTAGCACAAATTTTAGCATGAGTTCTTCAACCGCTTTTACAGCACCTGTAGAAATGTAAGTATGCTAAAATTAAATCATACTAAGCAATGGAAACATGAGCTCGTCATTGATCACATCAATCAATGAAGAAGTCTAAGTGTGGATTGCAGAGATCGCCTCCTAAACAATCTACAATCGAGATATGCATCCAAGGCATGCATTGGAGCCTCCAACATATTTTGAAAAGAATTTAGCCAAGAACTTTTGAAGAATCGGTTWRATGGGCTCATGATATGGAGTTGAGCATTACAACAAACAGAGATCAAGGAGTTCTGGTACCCGAGCCATGAAAAAGGAAAAGTTTGAATTTAAAAAGATAACTAAACCATCACCTAAGTCTAACGAAACAACATTCACGACAACAACTACAACATCTATCAGGATACCTACAAAAGCAAGCAAAAAGGTTACAGAGAAGGTAGATACTACTCCAGATCTTGGAAGAGGATGCATGACTGTGAAAGACATACAAAGTAAAAACTACCCGTTTCTGGATCCTAATGTCTTAGAAATGTTTTATGACATGTTGAAAGCTAGGATCATTGAACGGCCAGAGATGAAARAGCCAGAAGAAGCAGGATGACTTGGAGATCCAAATTATTACAAACATCATCGTCTTCTTAGCCTCTCAATGGAGGAATGCTTCATSTTTAAGGATAAAGTCATGGAATTAGCTTGTAAATGATGCACTTTGCTTGACAAAGAAAAAGTGGTTGTTAATCAAACAAGCATTATACTAAATGCTTTCTCCCCCAAATCTATCAATGCAAATATTGTACATATCTCACGATCACCTGAACATTTTGCTAAGATCAAATTTGAGCAATTTGACATGGTGAAGTTCAACATGAATTCATTACTGAAATTCAATCATAAGTRRGGTAATCTAATGGTATAAGCGATTCCAAAGCCATATAGAAATATTAAATCTTCATGTGCAGGTGACATAGTGGATGATCTCYATTCTGAAGGTTGGACAATTGTGCAATGCCAAAAGAAGCACGAAAAGAAATATGCAAATAAGAAACTGATTCAAAGAAGCAAAGCAATGAGAAGGAATGTACCTAAGCCAAATTATTCCTAAGAAAGTCATCAATAAGTCAAGGGTTTCATACATCACCAAGTACCGGCAACTGCCTATATTTTTCGATCGGCCCTTCCTCTCCAAAAGATTCAGTTCAAGAGGAATGTCCTATGCAAATAAAGGGGTGTACTTCAAATTRAGTTGCATGCATGATAGCAATAACCTTTAATAATGATGATTTGATGCTAGTTCAAAACCTCATAATCGACCTCTATTTGTATATGGATATACGCTAGAAAAGAAGATAAATTGAATATTGCTAGATGAGGTTTATGCAGTCAACATTCTTCCTCTGGGCATGTTAAAAGAACTCGGTATTTCCACAGAAGAACTCTCCCAAAATTGRCTCATGATCCATGGGTTTAATCAACGAGATCAAAGAGCACTAGGCATTATTCGATAGACTTYCTAATTGACAAAATGTTATCAAATGTTCTGCTCCATGTTGGTCGATTCTAAAACCTCTTACAATATGTTATTGGGAAGGCCATTGGTTTATGACGATGGAGTTATAACCTCGACACTTCACTAATGTTTCAAGTACCTCGATAATGGTGCTGTGAAGAAGGTAATGATCGACAACAAGCCTTTCGTAGAGGTAAAAACATATACTCAGATGCAAAGTTTTACCTTGGTTGGAAAACTATATCWTTRGGTAGAAGTCAAATAACCTCGACGAAGGATGTTTATGGTAAAGGTGCTGCCGTTTCCAAATCTCAACCCTTTTTGAGGGAAGAACCTCAGAATTCTGTGAAATTCCTAGGCAATATGGAAAGCAATAGGAAAAAGCACAACATATTCAAGCACCTACCATCCTCCATTATACTCCAAGATCAATGAGGAAAAAAGTCAATCTCCTTTTACAAAAGTTGAAGCTCTAAAAGGATTCACCCTTCCTTTGACCAAAATTGAGGCACTAAAGCAGTCAAAGCCTATTTCGACGGGTTTTCCATGGCCTAAGGTGGGGCCATGGTAGAGCACGYTTTGTTACCTTCTAAAGAACTGAAGATAGCTTTGATCCTAATGCATACAAACTTCTAACTAAAGTTGGGTATGATTCACAAAGTCAAAATGCCCTAGGAAGACTTATTCCTGAAATTGTTGAATTAGAGGATCATGACTTAAATGACACAGAGTAAATGRTGAAATAAAATGGGTATTCTTTGAAAAGTTCGCATGCCGGCATTGGATTTAAGCAACGTGCACCTATGCGCATAGCAATAAAGTGAGTATTATATCTCAGTGAAAGATGAGTGTTCGGTGGTGGGTCACAAGACAGTCTCTAATCGATCAAGGGAAGCAAATTTTTATGCCTCCATTTTCAAGTAGTTAGGACCTCAAGGGAGAGATCAAACAGAAATTTCGCATTCAAAAGACTTYGAATAGCCAAAGAGTCCAAGCCAATTCAGAAAACTGAGAAWCCTTCATATGCAAAGATTGATGCAAATGAGTGTCAAAGCAGAATACTTTCCAGGATGAGGAGAAAAACTACACTTCTTATGGATTGCAGCGATGTTCTCAAAGCTAAAATGCAAACTGTAGTTCATAAGAACCAAAGGAAGAAGACGAAGAGAGTGTRGGTTCGTCTTATTGTATCAGCATTMTTGACGAACATAATGAAGAAGAAGATGCCAAATAGGCACCTCCGGAACTTGAGGAAGGTACCAAAGCTACTGTGGATGAGTTAAAAGAAGTCAACTTAGGCATTTGAGAAGACCGACGAGATCTACATAAGTGCTATTTTATCTCCAAAAGAAAGTGAAGTATATATCCAACTTCTATAGGAATTCAGTGATGTCTTTGCTTGGACGTATAAATAAATGTCAGCTTTAGACCCAAAGATTACAATTCATCATTTGGRCATCAAACGAGGAGCTAGACCAGTAAAGTAGGGACAAAAGTGCTTTCCTCCTAAGTTGGTCCCTTCAATCGAAGCATAGTCAACAAGCTTATCGAGGCAAGATTCATTTGAAAGGTCAATCCTACATGAATCTCTAGCATTATGCCTGTAAGAAAGAAAAATTGTRAAATCTGAATATGCTTTGACTTCAGAGACTTGGACAATGCATGTCCGAATGATGATTTTCCTCTTCCTATTACTAAACTCATGGCTTAATGCTACTATTGGACACGAGGCTTTATCCTTCATGGATGGGTCATTTGGCTATAATCAAATACGAATGGCGCCAAGGGATGAAGAGATGACTACGTTTTGTACTCCCAAGGGCATTTATTACTACAAGGTGTGTCGTTTCATCTAAAAAATGCACAAGTGACATACCGGCGAGCAATGCAGAAATTTTTTGATGACATGCTCCACAAATATGTTGGATGTTATGTTGATGATCTAGTCATAAATTCATGAAAACATGATGATGATTTAAAAGATTTGAGGAAAGTTTTTGAATGACTATGCCGTCATCAATTGAAGATGACTCATTTGAAARMRGCATTTCGAGTTGCTTTAGGAAAATTTTTTGGCTTTATTGTGCACCAACACGGCTTCAAAATTGATCAAGCCAAAGTAGATGCCATATTGAGAATGCCATAGCCTTGAAACATGCACAATATACGAAGTTTGCAAGGTAAATTGGCTTATCTGTGACTATTCATCTCAAATCTTGCTGGTAGGTGTCAACCATTCAACCGATAGATGTGAAAAGAAGTATCTTTTGAATGGGATGAAGCTTGTAGCAATGCATCTAAAGTATAAAAGCATACTTGCTAAAATCTTCCATTTTGGCTGTATATCTCCATTCTGTTCAAGGAAAGCCTTTTTTGCTCTATATCTTTGCCCAAGAATGTTCTYTCAGGGCTTTGCTTACTCAAGAAAATGAGGAAGGTAAGGAAAGTATCTTTTATTACTTYAACAAAAGAATGACTCCAAATGAGTTGAAGAATTTGCCGATAGAAAAGTTGTGTTTGGCTCTCATCTTTGCAATCCAGAAGCTAAAATACTAGTTTCAAGCTTATACGGTTTACCTTATTTCGAAGGCAAATCCAATCAACTATATAATGACTAAACCTATTCTCTCTGACGAGATAGTACCTGCGGTTGCAACAATTTGAGATAATTTATATCRCTCAGGAAGTTAATGAAAGGGCAAATTGTGGCGAATTTCTTGGCTGATCACTCCTTACCTGCTAAACGGGACTTGGTTGATGATTTGCCAGATGAAAATGTTCTGTTGGTTGAAGTCTTACCTCCATGAAAGATATATTTTGATGGAGCTGATCAAAACAGAGTTAGAGCTGGAATAATCTTTGTTACACCCAAAGGCAATATCCTGTCATATTTATTCTCTTTGGCTCCACAATGTTCAAGTAATGTTGCTGATTATCGAGCTCTCATCCTTGGGTTGGAAATAGCCAGGGAAATACAGGAYTTGCAACTTAGAGTTTATGGATATTCAAGACTAATAGTCAATCAAGTCCTTGATGTTTATAAAGTGAATAAACCATAACTCATTCCTTATTGCAAGTATGCAAGACAAGTAATGGAATGGTTGGGTGATGCAACTATAGAACATGTACCAAGGAATGAAAATAGATAAGTAGATGGTTTGGCAAAACTAGCTTCCATCCTCTCATTGCCGGATATACAAAATCAAATATCAATTTTTTAAAATTATATTGTGCCTCTTTTATCAAAAAGTGAAAAAGAAGATGACGAATGGGAAGATGCAGACAGCATAATCGATGTTATGTCAGCCAGCGATGTTGATAAGGAGGATTGGCATCAACCAATCATCAATTACCTTTGTTATGGTATCTTACCTGAAGAACCACGTAGGAAAAGTGACATCCGACAACGAGCTTTAAGATTTGTTTATTTCCAATGTATCCTCTATCAATGTTCATTTGAAGGGGTTTTCTTACATTGTTTAGGAGAAGATGAAGTAATACAAGTACTAGTAGAAGTTCATTCTAGTGTCTATGGAGCTCATCAATTCAAACCCAAGCTGCATTTTCAGATGAAAATGATGGGATATTACTGGCCTACAATGGTAAAAGATTGCCTGGAATATGCCAGTAAATGTCAAGCTTGTCAAATTCACGGCAATTAAATCCATCTGCCACCAACACCATTACAWCCAACAGTCATATCTTAGCCATTCGATGCATGGAGGCTTGATATAGTTGGACTATTGTCAAAGTCATTTACTGAACATGTATTCATCTTAGCAGCAATGGATTATTTTTCAAAATAGGCTGAAGTTGTGGTGCTAAAGGAAGTGAAAAAGTATAATGTTGTTGACTTCATTTGTACAAACATCATATTTCTAGGAGCATAAATGATAATGGAAAGTCTTTTTGCAATAGTGCAATGACCAGACTTTGTGTACYATTCAACTTCAACCAATATAACTCTTTGAAGTATTATGTGGCTCCTAAGAAAGTTATCGACATGTCAAAAAGAGATTGMCATCTAAAAATTGGAGAAACTCTATAYGCATATTAAACAACATTTCAGGCTCCAAACTAAGCTACACCATATGCATTGGTTTATGGCATCAAAGTAGTTTTTCCTCTTGAGCATCAATTACCTTCATTAAGGACAGCTGTCCAAGGAGGGCTCACAGAAGAAGAAAACGTGTGCTTACTTCTTGAAGAGTTAGAAGCACTTGATGAAAGAAGGTTGGAAGCGCAACAACTTTTGGAATGTTATCAAGCCCGTATTTCCAAAGCCTTCATCAAGAAAGTTCATCACTGTTCTTTTCAAGTTTGTGACATAGTGCTCACAATTCAAAGGCCGATCATATATTCTCGAAGCTCACAGCAAAATGGAATGGTCCATATGTTGTGCGAGAAGTGTATTCAAGTGGTTCATAGAAGCCAGTTAACAAATATGGATTAAGCATTGGCCCCATCAATGGCAAGTATTTGAAGRACTARTGTGCATAAATTAAAAAAAATTCAAGATGCTCTTTAGAGTACGAGCCTAAACTGCACYTACTCCTTGATAAGAGTTAAAARTGTCTAAATGCCTTGAACAAAAATTCAAGTCSCTCCTAGCTTACATGAGCTAAAATTGTGAAAAACAACCACCAAAAATGTCGCATGTGGTYAAGCTACTAAAACACCCCAAAAAATCTAAATTGGTACAATGATGCTCCTAGCCTGCATYAGCAAAAAACTGTGGAAAACAAATACCAAAGGTATAGCATGTGGTAAAGTTGCTAAAAGACCCTAACAAGTCTAAGTTAGAAGATTTTAAACTGTGTATGGCCATCCCTATAAATTCTTTCACTTCTTCAAAATACGTTTTGATTTGATTCCTTTTAAAGAATACGTAAGAAGCTTGAAAGTTAATTTTTTATTTTAATRAGAACATCACAAACTKGATATTSCTTAATTGAGTAAACAGTTTGTAAATAAAATAATAATAAACAAAAAAATGGAAGAAGAAATGCATACTTTATTCATTTATTATATGTAAATAATATTTGAGTAGGAGGCATGAAACAAAGTCCATTCAAACATTGAATTGAAGTTAACTATCTCTTGTTTGTTTGCTTCAAGAAGCTCCTTCATATATTCCAAGCTCTCCACAGCCTCATCAGATTGAAAAGCGTGTTTTCAATGGCAGCAACCTCGTCTATCTTGATAGAGCGAAGGACTTCACATTCTTCAACTCTTTGCACCTCTTCTCAAGTCCGACTTGAAGTTCCTTCTTCCTCTTCTCAAGAGTTTTAGCTTCTCTTGCAAGTTGTCAATCTCCACAGATGTCGTCTAGTGGGTGGCTCATCTCAATATGAGTTGCAACTTAGCTCTAGAAAGAGACTCAAAATGCAKCTCTTTAGACATCAAGTCAAGTGCAAAGGATCTTAAAGAGTCATATTTGTAAGTTCCTTCAAAAAGATCAACTAAATACTCGAGGTAGAAAGATCAATAGAACACATCTTCTTCATCTCTTTAAATACTATCCATACTTCTTTTTCAATAGKAAAAATGGACTTAATTGGTATTCAAGTAAGCTTCTCAGAAATGGCAGCAATAAAAATTTGCCTTTCAAAAGGCCTTGCCCTTCGTTGCATGAACGAAAAGGTGGACCACTAGTCRCCAAAGGTATGCTAGTTGGTTTGCCAACAGGATTGCTAATCAATGGCAGAGCAATCATAGGAGATTGAGCAGTATTATTGTCATTCTCACACAAGTCAATTTGAGGCAAGACGCTCTCAATCTCGTCCGTAAGAAGAGGAATTTCATCTGCATACAAAGAACCTTCAAGTTCCCCTAACTATGAAAATTAAAAAGTTAGAAGAAGTCTAAAATTAAATATATTTATCTTGAGAACGACATATTTACATGAAGTGCTAAAGTCTGAGAAAACATAGTCGAACTAGGTAGTGCCACTTAATGTTTTCTTCTTCTTCAAAGGGCGATTCCATAGATGATCTCGCTCAATATCACTCACCGTTCCACTTTCACTGAAAAGGGCATCAACTTGCTTGTCAATTTAGAAGAACACATAACTCCAGACTYAAATTTCGCTGCAAGGATGCGTAACAGTATCTTATTCGTCGGAGGAGCTACAGCTTCTTTAGGAGTATCACTAATACCACCAGTAGAACAGGGTCTTAGAGGACTYTATGTCGCTATACTACCAGAAGCTGCAGCTGTCTCCCTCCATAACTGTCAAACAAGTTTATTCACAATGCCTGTTGGATTATGCAACATCCTCGACTTTGCTGCAATTCATCTATTATATAGTCTTAGAGAAGGCGGTGCATATCTGGTTGGTCCTCTGAACCAAAACTAGACTCAGTCGTTGAAGAAAAATCCATGTGGGTTGCCATTTGCAAGCCTTCTAGYTGTGAAAAACTAAAACTTACAACTTTAAGGAAGCAGGTAATTTCCTTCATTACTGGTCTCGTAGATCTCCTTGACAGAAGGGATCACTTTATCGTAAAATGACCCATGAATAGGAAGACCATCAAGACTTCTCAAGTCCCAAAGTGAAATGGATAACTTGCCAATCGAACTGTGCAATGTGTTCGTACACTAGAGCTTGTAAAAGGCGTGCATGACATGGCTATAGTGGTTATATGGAAACAAAAAAGTCTAAATAGCATCATATATTTTCATGTCAAGAAATAGCTTCTTATGCTTTACGAGAATAATCTATAGCATAAGTGATCTTGGCAAAATTCATAATGGGGGCATTCCAAGAAGTCTTGTCGAGGTTGCAATTTACAAAAGGAAAATAAAAATTGTTGGAGCTTGAAGCATGAGTTGAAGATAAAAGCAGTAGGACTTTTAGGATCGACAAGACAGAGGATGAGACATGATGAAGATCATCTACCAAATTGGAAATTCGCCTTGTTGGAAGATCGATATGCATTTAAGTATTACGATGCCGGCGAAGAACATCTAAATTCATAAGTGTAAATTGACATCTCTTTTGATTGTCGAGATAAAGATGTGCAATTTGCGCTTCTCAAAATCGCTTTGACTCGCATTTTTGCCAAGCAAATTTTGAATTGGCAGGCAACCTCAAAAAAAAGTCAAATGGGAGTAATATGAGAGCTTACAAAAGAAGAAAGAAAGGATGTCAAAGTTGTCAAAAAAAAAAAAAGGATTAGAAAGAGGAAAAAAAAAGAAAAATAAAAAAGTTGGCAGAAAGAAGAAAA
The DNA here is from genome assembly GCA_001752375.1 of Rhazya stricta. Taxonomy (NCBI): domain Eukaryota; kingdom Viridiplantae; phylum Streptophyta; class Magnoliopsida; order Gentianales; family Apocynaceae; genus Rhazya; species Rhazya stricta. Next base: position 1,792,531 of record MEJB01000008.1, on the reverse strand, counting down.
TAGAGGGAGTTCAAAAAACAAAATGTTCAAAAGCAAAGCCGAAATGGAAACGTACGGAAGAGAAAAGAAAAAGAGATTTAAAAAAAAAAAAAAAAAAAAGGGATACGCAATTGCAGATTTTTATTCTGACCGGTGGTCATCTTCTCAAACTTCTTATCTTACTGACTCTGGTGAATATGATGATTCCTCAGTTGATAATTCGTCACATAATAAAACAAGCACTTCAGGAAGATTTTAAAATATCTGGAAAGCTTCTGAAAATGCTACGCGGAAGAGAAAGTCACCATCATACGCGGTGTTCATCTATGGAGGCCTCGACAGCCCGGGAAGATATTATGGTAGCAAGGAGTTCCAGTGGTTCACTTAGGTACAATTCTAGTGTTTCAAAAGGGACGGGTTTTGGATCTGACGGTCTTAATATCAGATCAAGAACATCGTCTCTGGGTTCAGCTAAACTATCTTTGGATCTCCAAAGATCTCCATATCTTCAAGGATCAAGTAGTAATAAAGTTGAAGATAGCAATTCTTTGGTAGTCTCCAAAGAAACTAAAGTGATGGCGTATCCTCCTTTGTATATAAAGCRATTGGTACTATTTCAGAAAATTGTAATGATTCAGCTCAAGAAGATGTTCAGAAATCTGAGTTGGTAAAATACGAGGAAGCTCAGGAGGACTCCAGTCAAAAATCATCCTTTCGCAGGAGATCTGCATCATTTAGTTCCTTTTAGTGTTTCTGGAGAGCAAGAATGTTGATACTTGCGGTGGCTATGATTTCTGAAAAGAAGAATTCAGCAAAGCATTGAAGATCAAAAACTCCAGCTGCTGCTGCTGCTGACAAACAGAAGGCAGAAAGCTTCTTGCGGTCACCGCTGCCCACTATCATGGCCACTTCCGGAAAAACAGAAGGTAGGAAAAATCACCGCCATGGCTGCAACTGCAAATATGCAAAATCTGCAAAAAGGAGTGCTTGTCMTCGTTGGTCTATCTTTGGACCTCGGCTCGCCGTCACCGCTGAGGAACCAGCTTGCTCCCATGCTTGCCACCACATGCTACCGGAAACAAAAGGAAACAGAAGGAAGAACCGGCATGGTCACTGCTGCAACCCTCAGAACCGCCATCATTGCTGGAAAGCCTGGCATCGTCGTGGCCACCGGAAACAAAAGGCAAAGGTAGTTCGTCATCGCCAGTGCAGTTTTCGAWGCCGCCACACKGCGCTGCAATCCCAACTAACCGGCAAATAGACGAGGACCAAGGAGAATTGGGCCATCGGGTCTGGGCCGTACCTCCAACTAGCCCCACAGGAAGCAAACAAAGTCTGGGCCACAAATTTGGGCTTCGTCCAGTTGGTCAACAAAAAATACATGGTCTAGCAAAGAAAAACAATACAAAACAAAAGCCAGAAAACATGAACTAGGCTGACACAGATTTGGGCCGCGCTTCCAGCCGACCCACGAAGAGGATAAACCAAAAAAAAAAAAAAAAAGGGAAAAAAGAGAAGAAAGCAAGCAACAAAGGGTCTAGGCTGCTGGGTCACACCTCCAGCTGGCTCGCAGAGGAATGAAAAAGGAAATGAGAGTACCAAAAACAAAAGGCCAAAAAAAAAACGAAAGTAGTAAAAATAAAAGGAAAAAAAGGGCCAAATATAAAAACGCGGCAAGAAAAAAAAAAGAAATAATAGAGAAAAAAGAAAGCGATAACAGTAAAAAAAGAAGAAAACAATGGGGAAAAAAAAAGTGAAAAGCAAGCAAAAATTCTTTGAGTCWTGCCAAAGAAAAAGGAAAAGAAACATGATAGGAAAATGATGGAGGTTTAGCTTTCTTAGCGTCTCCTGTTGGGATGTCCAACTATGCAATAATAAGATATTGAAATTGGTAATGCAATTAAGAGTAAAAGAGGAAAGAAGCTTATATAGTTGATATGTATATATATAGTCGACAAAAAGAGAAAGAGTTATGTTAGGACTAGTAAAATAAGTTTTATTACAACTTAAGATATATCTAGATTGTGATTAGAATTGTCTGAAATTAGATTGAGATTGAGTACATCTATCCAGTTAGATATAGAGTTTTCAAAGAGAAAAAGAAAAAAAAAGAAAAAAGAAAAGGGAAATTCTAGCCTAAGAAGGATAAAGAGAGGAAAAGAAGTTCAACAAATTGAAGGGAAAAAACCCACCATTTGGYGGGTGAAGAGGGTCTAAATATTTTAAAGATGGTCAAGGGAAATATCCCAAGCTTTMAGGCCTTCAATGTTGACCCAAATGAAGTAAATCATGTTGGAACTTGTCCACTCGAAACCATCTTTAACTTGTACCCGTCAACAAGTTTGAGGGGCAATTTATAGATATGAAAATTTTATTAAATTAAATTTTCATAAWTTTTTTAAATAATTAAGAATTAATTTTAAATGKTTCGATTAAAATTGAAAAATATTTGACATCTTGATTAATAAGAGTTTGACAACTGTCAAGAATGARAATATTCAGCCAATAAGAATCAATGATGCAGRACGACAAATCAACTAATTTCACGTCACTCCTAGATGGAACTTCCACCAATTAAATTACTTCCCTATAAATAYAGACCAAAGGATGAGAAGAAGAGGTCCAAAAATTCATATTAAGGCAATTTATATTGAGAGAAGRTTAAAAGAAAGACTGCCGAATTTCTCTCCAAGTTCTAAAATCAAGCTGCAAAATCCTCTAAAAAATTCGAAGAGAAGTATTAACGAATTGAATTCTTGTCACAAGAATATTTTAGAGATTATAACATTTTTCTTACCAAATTTATAATACTAAAACTTTGTTATATATTTTTCTTATTTTCTTATTATATTTTGCAAAAGAGAGATTTGTGTAAAAAAGTAACATTCAACAAATGCGATATAGATTTTCAATTTTCTCTAAAACTTTTTTTATTATTCCATATTCAATGAGAGTCGTAGTTCCGATTTGTGACATAGTTTACTACATTGCAAATAACTTTTGCAATCTAGAAATTGCAATATCGCCAAAAAAGGAGTRGAAGAAATAGCTATGTCCCAAGGTATTCGTGATATAATTTTGGATTTAGTTCAATTTCAATGGAAATAAGGCAATAATCTTTAAGTGACATGATTCCAAATGAGCACTAACCTCCAATTTTGACTAAATACTTCAAAAATAATTATTCAATTGCACTATTCAAAATTAGAGCTGTCAAAACAAATCTAACGAGTCTAGGCGAAGCGTGTTAGGAAAATCTCAACCCAACCCAACCCAAGGTGGATTTTGGATTAGGCGGCCAGCCCACAAAAAATTTTTAAAACATATTTAAAAACTAAAAAATCTCTAAAAACTCCTAAAGAATTTCTAAAAGTTCTAAATACCAAAATGTTCAAATAATTAGTATAATCTACTATACTATACTTCATTTAAATAACTATATTTAGAGTATCACTATACAACATAAGTATATCATTCATTACATTTAATTAAATTATTCACCAAAAACAATATAATGTTGTTTAAAATTCATCAATAATTAGTATACTTAATATTAAACTTATACAATAAATGCAATAACAAATTATGCATATGGTTTGCCTAAGATTTATATCCAAATTTTATAAGTTCTAGTTATTAATAAAGTTTAGACATTAATGAATAACCTTGTTGAATGCAAATTTGGTCCATTTCAATAATATATATCCTTATTTGTAATAAAAGAAAGAAAAGGAAATGKAAATTAACTAATAACAAATTAAAATTTAAAAAATAAATCCAAATATGAATTTACTGTTTAATATTATTAATGAAATATAGACAAACGGTATGTAATTTAATTGTTTGTCATGAGTATAACTTCAAACATTGTCAAATATATATTTTAAACTTTTATTTGATATATTTTACATGCTATAATGGGCATAGCATGTCTAACGGGCCTAGGTAGGCTAACCTATCAAAAGCCCCTCATTTAGCGAGCCTAGGCAGGAGCYGGCTAGAAACCTTCAACGCAACCCARTCATTTTGCATGGCGGTCATTARGCCAACCCATTTTGGTACCTCTACTCAAAATGCTCATTTGAATCAACTATTAAGAAATCATAAACTACCAACAACTTTACTTAACAAGTATGCTTAGGCTCCATTTGAATTAGAGACTGAGTTAGGAAGAGAGAAAATTCTTGGATTTATTTGAGAAGGTGAAGCTAAGGAATTACTTGTGGTAAGAAGTTATTTGGATTAGATGAAATAGTTGTAAATTCCGGAATTCAAAACAAATGTTTACAAAAAATGTAGGCATGTTGAGTTTATCTGGCATTTTGATTCATTTTTGGAATGATGAATCACTTTCACTTTGCAAAACATTCTAGAAATAAGCACGAATAATCAATGATTTTTATTTAATATTGACGGAATGACTTAACGAATAACAAATTATTCATAATGAATAACTGTTTATTTATATTTTTTCAAACATAAAAACTACTTGGCGTACGAATAATCAACTACTTGAATCGTTTATTCATTTTTTTAAAAAATAAGTCAAAATTACAGTTTATCAATAATAAATTACTTGAATTGTAATGGTGGATGAATAATCGATTATTCGATTTGGTTGTTCATATTTTTTCAGATATGGRAAGGTAATGAATTATGAAGAATTGATTATGCGATTCATTGATTCAACGTTTTCAGAAATGTCAAAGTAATGACTACCAACAAAGGCTTTGAATTAGCAATAGCTTAGCTTGATGTGAACATTTTGAAGCTTATGAAAGTTTAAAAAATTCCATTCAAAATGAAGGCACATGCACCGGTCATTTTTGTCTTCTCGTGTCTTTTGTGGAAGAATTTCTTGAATCTAGAATAGAATTCCTGGTTTGGAATATAAAACAAATGAGTTCTTACCTTAAGCCAACTATTTTTCTTCTATGAAGTTGTAAACCAAATGAGTTATTAACTTGGGCAAGAAATTTTTCTTAAGCCAAGCTTTAATCTAAATGGAGCCTTAGTATCATTGTGATCCCTAAAAATTACTCAATGATTGTTTGACACTATGTTCGTATTTGGCACTAAGTKTTTATTTAATACTAAAGCTTATTTCCTTATTATATGAGTATTATTAAATATTTCGTTSAAATGGYAATTGATGTTCATTTTGAGTGATATAATTAAATGATTATTGTCTTATTCTTATTGAGATGGAATTAAGTCCACGAGTATACCTAGAAACTGTGGTTTATAAGCTATTTGTTATTTGTGATGAAGTAAGTTATGTCGCAAAAATGAACTGTGATCCTTGTTGAACAAAGAATAACACTTAGAAAATTGAAAATAAAATTAGGAAAAAGAAAAAGGAAAACCTATGTCGCACTTGTTGAATGCAACATAGAGCAAAATGAAAAAAAATATCAAAGATAGATGAAAAACGTATATCGCAATATCTCTTTATAACATTGTTTTTCCTATGTCATAACTTGCATTTGCAATATGTCCAAAAGTTCCATTCTTTCAAAACCTTGTCCAAGAACATATGGAATTGATAAAAAAGCAGTCCTAAATAGACAGAAACCTTGTCGGGTGCGACTTGCGGTTGGACCATGGTAGGGTTTGGCATGGGCTGATCATGAGCCATGTTTGCGTGGTTGATGGATTTGGCAACCAAAAAAAGGTAAGAAAAAGTTATTTTTCAATTAAAAATATATATTTAAATAGATTAGAACGATAACTAATTTTTAGTTAGAAAAACTTTGAAATGAATTATAAAACCGAAGAGAGAGAGAGAGCAATGTGCTGCCAAAGGAAAATTTTGGTTTATATAGGAATAATTTGATCAAATGTATTGCTGTGCTCGTTAAAAAACCCATGTGTTCAGCAAATTTGTTTGCTTTTTGTAGATGCCATGGGAATTTAATTTGTTGAGTAATCTCTACTTAGACAAACCAATATATCTTGTTGTATTGGTGAAAACAACTTAATTTCTTAATACTTTAGAAATGAGATTCTAAATGATAAACTGTTCAAAATTAATTAAAGGAGGGTATTATCCCAACACTTACCCCTCCTTCTCCCAGTCATATTTCTCGCCAAACATTTTCCGCATTATTTTTTGTCTTTTTCTTTTTTTTTAAGTCTCTTTTCCGACACTTTAATTATTWAAATTCGAACTATTCTCATGAAAACATTAATATTTATATCTATTTCATATATTTTAACTCGTGCAATTTTTTAAACTTTTAATATCATGTTAACAATTTTTTAAAATTTTTGAGTCATTATGTGACAACAACCTAAATATATTCTCTTCGGAGAAAGTTGTTTTAGCTAACAAAAATATAATTAGAAGGAAATTGAGGAATGTCGTGAAGGCACATGTACAGACAAATGCGACCAAATTAAGGGTGGTGGTCGGCGGTCGGCTGCCGGCGGCGGCTGTTAGTGAAGTGAGACATATTTCAATCTTTACAATCTCATCTTTATGGACTCCYAAGAATCACACGTTGGACGAGGAAGTAGATTTTATATGATTTTCTTGATTCAATTTAGAGCCGACATCAAATCAATATCTTATGAACAATTTCACATGCTCTAAGTATGGAAAGGATGTATTCTAATGTCACAAACTACAGAAAACCACGAGCTAATCATTCTAAAACCAACGAGAATGAAGAATTTGAAGATCACAAAGGATTGCCTTTACTAATTGAACTTAAATATATAAACAGTTCCGATTTACGAGTATTTTTAGATCTTCTTTTAATCGTTTGAGGCCTATTATAGCTATTCAAAAAAAATTAATTACTTCTACTTAGATGTTTGAGACATGATAGGACATAATTAAGAGAGATTTAAGCTTTCTTGTCAAAATTTGATTACCTAAAACATCTCATCGGATTAATCATAAATTTCGGAAAAATTCATAATCATACATACTTCCATTCATGTAGGAGAAGTTACCAAAGAGTCAAACCTAAGAATCCTCTAACAAAATCTATTCTTCTAAATTAATTTAGAAGCTTCACCCGCTTTTCATTCTAATTTTTCATATTTCTCAAAGAATTTCGCGTGTTCGGGTCAAATTTAATCTACAATGAGATGTGGGAACAAATTTTATTTGCCTAAAGGCTCATTCTTCAAGCACGTTGCCGCCCAAAACAAAGAGCTCCTCTGGGGTTATTCCTCCCATCGCGTTGGACATAATTTTTTATAGTTCATTTTATTATCTTACAATTAATACAACAATCAGGGGAAGAAATGTACTTGATTAATATTAAATATTAAATATTATTAATCAAATTCGTGAATAGAAATTTGACCACGTTAATTAACTTTTTTTTTATTGCACCAATAATAAATATAATTAGATCTTCATTAAAATATGAATAGAATAATAAACATACTCAACCCTTTAATTTGTGATTTGTGCAATATATGTATATAACATAAAAAAAATTCATTTAAAGCTGGTCAATCAAACAAAAAGAATAAAATCGATTCATAGCATTAAAAAAGAAAACAAAAATCATTTGGATCCCTAATATTTTAAAAAATAAAAATAGGGAAAGATTTTGGTTCAGGATATGTATACTTGATTTTGGCCGGAGGGTGTAGGTACAAAACTGACGAATGTGGAGCTGAATGGCYTGACACGTGTAAACAATTGCCAGATGAGATGTCCAGCTCCGAGAGAGCGTACACAAATCTGCGAACACATCGGCGCGTATAGCTACTACCTTGTCAAAATGGGCCTCCATTACAGTACCTCCTTAACTGGCTTCGTGCGCCTTATGGTCCCTTGCGTGTAAACAGCCCAAAATCTCTTCTCTCCCTCTCTCTTTGCCCTCCAACGAAGCAAAATAAATACTCTCGACATCTTCTGTTCCCACAAGTTTCTTCTCTCTATCTCTTCTTTCTTGCGGAGTACCATAGGCGAACTAGTCAAACTTTCATTAAACTAAGGAAAAATACGACGACCAGTTTGTGAATCTTGATTTTGATTTTGCTCAGGTATGTATTTGGTCGTGTTTAATCTTTGTTCCGACATTTTCTTTCATGCGGATTTCATTCATTTATTATGTTTGTGCCGAACGCTTAAKCAATTCCGCTCCCATTAAGCGTCTTCTCGTGTTTTATTGATATATTTTTGCATCAGAAATGGAATACACATAATTGGAGATTGGTTCAAGTGTTGAGTTAACTTGCATGTATGTTGCTTAATGAGTTTAGTTCTTTCCTGTGGTATATATGGATTTGACTTGGCATTCGTCGGATATGATTGTAGATATAGAGTCGTGGCATTTTGGATTCTGATTGAATTGGGAGCAAGAAAGTGAATCTGTGGACCAGTTTTAGTGGGCTACTGATATCTTCCTGCAGCGATTTCTGTGCTGCTGGGGTGAGGCAATGTCTAGTTTTGTGGGTGTTCTAGTTTCTGATCAATGGCTTCAAAGTCAGTTCACGCAGGTTGAACTTCGCAGCCTCAAAACCAAAGTAATTATCTCACTTCTRGTTATGTGTTCAGTTCTTGAGCTTGTTATTTTGTTTTGGATAGGATTATTAATGTGCAAATGTAGGTGGACTAATGCATAAAGTGGGATCTTGTTTATGTTTCTTTGTAGTTTACATTTCTAAAGAATCAAAATGGTAAAGTTACGGCAGCAGATTTGCCACCTTTCTTAGCCAAATTAAAGGCCTTCAGTGAGATGTTCAATGAGGAGGGAATACGGCATACACTGGAAGAATCAAATCCAGATATGAGCAATGAGATTGACTTTGAAGGCTTCCTGAGGGTGAGATATTTGCTTGGTTCCTCCTTTCTACTTTATTTTTCTTTAAGCTACATGAAATTGGACAGATATATTAGAAACAGAATGATTATTAGTCTTGGGCTGAAGTTGCCATTTCAGTATTGAACCAAAGCTCGTTCCTTTTTCGTTTTTTCTTTTTCTTTTTTGGTTTTTAATGGCATAAAGAGTCTGAATTCAGAAGACAACAGAGGCTGTAATTTGAACAAAAAAATTTAAGGAATGATTTAAATTTAGTAGATTTTTTCAATTCTGATTATTTGAGAGAATAATCTGTGACGAACACAAATTGCTCTGGATGCGCAGGTATACCTGAAATTGCAGAGTCAAGCTAGTTCAAAATTAGGTAGTACAAAAAATTCCTCCTCTTTCCTGAAGGCCACCACGACCACCCTTCTTCATACCATCAGTGAATCAGAGAAATCATCCTATGTTGCTCACATTAACAGCTATCTGAGGGATGATCCGTTCTTGAAGCAATTTCTTCCAATAAATCCAACTACCAATGCATTATTTGAGCTTGCAAGAGATGGAGTACTTCTATGGTATTTAATCAGGGTCTGCTTTTCAGTACTCTCCCACTTTTCATCTGAAAATGATGATAGTCTGCGGGTTTTTAACGTGCTTTCGTGTTGGTGCAGTAAGTTGATCAATGTTGCAGTACCTGGTACAATAGATGAACGAGCTATTAACATGAAAAGGGTGCTCAACCCATGGGAAAGAAARGAGAATCACACACTTTGCCTCAACTCTGCAAAAGCTATTGGGTGCACAGTAGTTAATATTGGAACTCAGGACCTGGTTGAAGGAAGAGTGAGTTTAGCTAATTTAGTAAATATTGTTCACATATTTTCTTACTTGTTTATTTATTAGAGTTTACATAACCGTACATTGTTATTCACTTTCTGCAGCCACATTTGGTACTTGGGTTGATTTCCCAGATTATAAAGGTCAGCACCTAGACATATACCTTTTGTAATTCCTGGTTTGGCTTGACATTTGTGAAGAGCATGGCAGCATCATATCCAGTGCAAATCCACAAGCTTGCCATAGTAAATACAATAAAATAATTTTCTTGACCGAGTTGGTTCCCCATTGATTTGTATTCCTATTTGTGGCATTTTCAGATCCAACTTTTAGCGGATCTTAATCTCAAGAAGACACCTCAGCTTGTAGAACTGGTGGAGGACAACAATGTAATGGAGTTCATTGTTTTAGATTTCAGGAAGTATATAGTCCACTTTCTTGATAAATGTACGACTTATTTTATGGATAACTCTCGCAGGACGTTGAAGAACTTATGGGATTGGCTCCTGAAAAGGTCTTGTTAAAATGGATGAATTTCCATCTTAAGAAGGCAGGCTACAAGAAGACTGTCACAAATTTTACTTCTGATGTGAAGGTATACAGTTATCCTTTAAGTGATTCTGCAGCAGTAGACTTGCAAATGCACTATTATGGACAAGTAGTATAATTGCTTAATATTGATTGGGTGACGGTTGACGGAAATAAACATATTTTGAGGCTGTGGAAAGAGTTGGATACATGAAAATTGGCTAACCTCAGTTATAATTGTTTCTGCGACGGCTTCCCTGTAGTTGATGTTATAAAGCATAATGATCTGGAATTGTAACGGTGAGGCCTTTGGGGATTATAGTGTTGGACAAATTCTCCTACTCCTCTAATCTTAGCATTGTGTCCCTTCATCCCCCCCCCCTTCTCTCTTTCTCGTTTATACTTCGATGACGCATGGTTCCGGGCTATGCTACTTGAGCGCGAAGCATAAGCAAAGAGTTAGCTAAAAAGATGTTCAGAGAGAATATTTGTTACGAATTGGATTTTTGACTGCACATAACTTGCAGGAAATCTGGCCTTGTCACGCATATTTGTTGACTTAATTAATTGATTTTTGCTTGGCGCTGCTAGGCCTTGTACATTTTATGTATGCAGGATGGAGAGGCTTATGCTTACTTTGCTTAATGCACTTGCTCCCGAGCATTGTTGAGGCTACAGCCACCTTAGAGCCAAGTATTCCTGTTGAAAGGGCCAAATTTGATTTTGGATCATGCATAGGAATCGGACTTGCAAAGATACTAACACCCAAGGATATTGTGAAGGCTCAGCCAACGTTGCAACGTTGCATTTGTTTGCCCAGATTTCCACAGGGTGAAGAATCAACAACTATTATGTTCAAGTAAAGTCTTTCAATGCATTTTTGGTTTGGTATTCTCTCTTTGCCATTTGCGCTGCAGCTAGAATGTGAGTGATAGTGAAGTGGCCAGTTATTGCAACTTCATTTTCTTTCACAGTGACTTTCAGGATTTATTTCACTCTTTCAACTTCTTGCGAGGACTTGAGGTACATTGTGCGTTTCTGCCATACTAATCCTGTCCATTTTATTGAAAAATCTGGGCTCAAAAGCTATGCCCCTTTCATTAGATGGGACTAGGAGTGCAAATTTTCCTACCCCATTAGCTTTTAGTTATTACTTTGGCAATTTTTCTTTTCTTTTTTTCCTTTTTTTTTTTTTTTTTTTGGCGCGTGAGGGAGGGGGGGGGGGGCGCTCTGTTGGCTGGGGGTCGGCTTCAGCGGTGAAGTGTGTCATAGTTATAGCTGGTTTAAATATGAAATGAAAGCTCAGGATTAAATTTACAATCAAATTCATCTATTCCTTATTGCTGAGAGAATGGCCCATGGCCTACCCCAAAAGCTAGCTCCTGTGGGGAGGATTGCCAAGTTAATATAGGGGGCACTGTGCCCATATTCCTAGTGGATGTGGAATTTTAACACGTTTTGTTCTCTTTACTTCATATCTACTGAGCTCTACCTTAAGTAATGGTTCTCCTCTTATTCAGGAATGGCTTATCCACAGACAATAAGAAGATCTCCTTTGCAGAGATGATGACYGATGACGAACTAATATCTAGAGAAGAAAGATGCTTTCGCCTATGGATCAATAGTTTGGGAATTGCATCTTACGTAAATAATCTGTTCGAGGATGTTAGGAATGGGTGAGTGTCGATCTCTGTAGATGGTCTGACTTCCACTCAGGATACTGGAGAACTTCTAAATTACTTTATTCATAACTAAATGTAAAAGAACTTTGTAAAACTTCTGTTAGATCATTTGATAGAAAGTTTTSCTTTTTTATTGTTCTTATTTTTCAGTTGGACATTGTTGGAGGTGTTGGACAAGATTTCTCCAGGATCCGTTAATTGGAAACAGGCAACAAGACCCCCTATAAAGATGCCATTTAGGAAGGTAGAAAATTGCAATCAGGTCGTCAAAATTGGGAAGCAGTTGAAACTTTCCTTGGTAAATGTAGCTGGAAATGATTTTGTTCAAGGAAATAAAAAGCTTATACTCGGTAATATAGTTAATTTCATGCTATGTTTATCGCTAGTCAACTGATGTTTCATTTTCTGCAATAAGCTGAAGTAACACTTAGTAAATAATGGTCTGACTTCATGAGTTACAACCGTTGTGTGCTTATGCAAGATTTTGTTCATCTCTTTCTCAGCTTTTCTGTGGCAATTGATGAGGTTTAATATTCTTCAACTCCTGAAGAACTTGAGTTCGCGCTTCCAAGGGAAGGAGATTAGTGATGCTGATATTCTTAAATGGGCAAACAAGAAAGTGAAGAGTACGGGTAGAATATCTCAAATGGAGAGCTTTAAGGTTAGAAAATCGAGATGTTTCTGTGTTTACTTCACACATCTTGCAGACACTGCTTCTTGACCTTTTTTTGTTTTTTTGACCACTTAGGATAAAAGCCTTTCAAATGGATTATTCTTCTTGGAGCTTCTTAGTGCAGTGGAGCCTCGAGTTGTTAATTGGAACCTTGTTACTAAGGGTGAAAGTGGTATGCCTCAACTGTAAATTCTTCTGAAAACATCTATTCTACTAGGAATAAGGGACCAGGAGTTTAGCTGGTTGTATCTGGTCGAGTTACAAGTGTWCTTGAAGGAGGGATATGATTAATTTACGAAAAGTAACTTGAAATAGGAAATAAGATCATATTTCAACTTTTAGCATATTAAACTGGTCAAAGAACTGAGTGATGGGATAAGTTCTGTAAGCCTGTTTCATGATGCTTGCTGCATGTGAAAGGGTTGATTTTTATGCAATCTTTTTGTGTRATTATGAGGAAAATAAATTTAGTGCTGCTTATATTATTAGCCCTCGTTGTTTATGTTTTTCCTACTTTACTTTTTTGCATGCAGATGAYGAGAAGAAGCTGAATGCTACTTATATTATTAGTGTTGCACGGAAGCTTGGGTGCTCTATTTTCCTCCTACCTGAAGATATCATTGAGGTGAGAATGCTAGCATAAGGTCATTTATTTTTCATCGTTTATTTTCTGTTGTCATGTATCATTCTATGTTTGGTGGAAGGTACAATTATTTATTTATTTATTTATTTTTCATGTTTGTTAATTCGTTCTCTCCTCTTGGAATTTATATTCAAGTTGCAATTCTGATGGCTCCTTTGGGCGAGTCTACCAGCTTCGGCTTTGGATAATGCATGTGCCCAGAAAATTAAATTGATGTTATACAGGAGATTTGGCTCCTCTGGGAGTCTGTCAGTCTATTTGATGTAGTCAGAACGGTTGGATGCTATATAGGAGTTTTAGCTCCTTCGAAGTGGTGTATTTCATGTTTGATTCTGATGAAATTGATGTTGATACACAAGGCACTTGGATTCTCCACCAAGGAGAGAGGATTAATATTTTTCTTGACCATCTTGCTGCAGGTAAACCAGAAGATGATCCTCACTCTGACGGCCAGCATTATGTATTGGAGCCTGCAACAGGTAGCGGAAGAAACAGAATCATCACCATCACCATCACCATCACCTGTTTCGACTAAAACTCTTGATGGGTCTCCTGGACTTTCTATTAATGGTTCTCCATCAGGATTCCCTCTCGATGCTTCTGATGCATCTCCTGGACCTTCTTTTGATGGTTCTGCATCCCCCATGGTTATGAATAATCCTGAAGCATCCCCGGCTCCTTCGATCAATGGCGCCTTATCTCCTCCTGCAGCTGCTTCTCCTAATGAATCCCCTGCGCCTTCTATCAGTGGTGATGATGAACGATCCGTCAGTGGTGAGATATCAAATCTGAGCATCGATGATGCACCCTCAGATACTACAATCTCCTCTGCACAAGTCGAGGACGAGGATACCCACAGCTAACAACAGTTGCATTTTGTTCAAAGAAAGGATAGGAGATGCAATGACAATGATGAAATAATATGGAAATGAAACATGCTGAGATCCAAGAATACTTATAGGTTCATTAGCTAGGCTACTGTTTATACAAAAAGGGAAATGTATAGGTAAGAGGAATATTGTAGACCTCATGCAGATTTTGGCTTTAAGGTATGTGTCTTTTCCCCGCGCTCGCTCTGCCTATGGGCTTCTCAGATTTTCTTGGCTTTTACAGATGGTATTTCCATCGGATTGCTAGCAAATGTTGTCGATTTGTATAAATTGTTTCAACTGTAATCACCAGCTTTATCGGAATTGGCTAACTTACGCGATCTGCCGTTAAATTCTTTTCGAACCGCATTGCACTATTACCTTCTTCCTTTGAGAAACAAATAAATTCGATGATGCCTATCGCCTCTATTACAAAGTATCTGTATCAAGTGATCTATCWYTGAGAGACATAGTAGCCTAGGAGGAGCCTACGCTTTAGCTGCCTATCAAAACTATGGGGTAATCACCTTTTATCAACATACATTTAGGCCGGTCAATCACGGACGGAGACGACGATTAAGTCTCTTTTGGGAGCTATCTTGAAAGTGGGAAATCAGAATCAGGACAACACWGTATTTAACTGCAAAATGCGGTCTCGAGGATTGAGAAGTTGTAGGCGCATGTACRGTCCTGAAGGCTTTCTTTRGCTCAGTGCTCGAACAATATGTCGCCGCATGGTGCCCTATCTCTCCCGAGTCAAGAATATAGGTTTCGAGGACTTTGGAGCTAAATGAGGTTATGGATATGGCATTATTGACGACTATAGAGCAGCAGTAAAATTGGTTGTTTTTCGGATGAATTTCTTTTGGGCTCTATCTGATTTTAGATTTATTGTTTGAAATCGAACTCTTGGAGAAGGATTTAGAAGCTCTGACACCGTTCTCATAGAGAAATGTTCTATGGTGGTGGTTTTATTGACTGTCCTTTCAAGATCGAGAAAGAAGGAAAAACACTTAGAAACAAGACTGACCTCCAATTAAATGATAAATTAAGAAAAATTCGAACATTCAAGTGAGTAACGTCTAGCAAATCATTAAAATTAAGGAAATTTCTCTTCATTTTTCTTTTTCCACTGATTGATATTTTGTAGATTTATAACTTGTTTTAGCGCATGACAATACGTGATCAATGCTCTTTCACGATATATATTTAGGGTGCATTTGAATTAAAGTTAAATAAAAAAGTGATTATATTTTAAAAGATATTTTTAAAATAAAAATTCGATAAATCTTTAACATTTCAAATCCGAATTTGTAATTGAAATAAAAATGTTTTTGTTTTGAAAACTATTTTGGATTGAAATTCTTTAATGATTATAAGCAAAGACTTTCGTAAATAATCAATCTAGATGGATCAAAATTACTTTAAACTTTAGTACTTAGGTACTATTAGACTAATATCTAGGTATTCATCCGTCAAATTTAATTAATTTGTTTCAATATCCGAGTATTMTTGGACTAATACCAGTGTATTCATCTATCAAATTCAATATTTTTACTTGAATACTCGAATATTGTTAGGGTTATACTCGGGTGTTCATCGATGTAAATTAATCGTTATTGCTTGAATACCAAGATAATATTTGGATATTCCTCGYGTATTGATGAAAGATCGAAATAAAAGTCTGACTTTTTTAAAAAGTCTAGTGTAGATAGTTTTTCTTTTTGAATTTTTTTCCTTTGAAAACCAAAAATAAATAAGATTTCAAAATGAGTAAAAATTCTGTTTTTTCTTTGAAAAGCAAAACAAATAAGATTTTGGTTCAAACCAGAAAAAACTCTCGGAAAGAATACCAATTCAAATGCACTCTTAAAACAATTTTGGATGGAGTGTTGTCTTTTATTGTTTTATTCTTCTTGTTGTGGTTGCCTTGTTCATGACTTTTTCCATGTCCACATTTGGATSTGTGTTCGCACACATATCAACTTCTACTTTCATCATAYTATGATGTTGCATTTGTCTCTCAGGCAATACCGTGAAACTAGTTATGCGTAATTCATTATTTTTCATAAGCAACTCATTATTTTATTGAGCCACTAATAAGCATAAATATGAGAGTATTTCTTAATACCATGATCACAAGATTGCTACCGCAAAAGTCCATAGGAGGCATAGAAGGTGGAGGATGTTTTTTTTCTCTTCATTAGTGACTGTATCTCCGCAAAGAGTTAATTTTTAACAAATTCTGAACAATTCAGAATTGTACTCACTATAGTTTTGAAGTCCTCTGATGTTAGTTGGTTCTCTTTGTCTTGTAAGACTTTGAGGGTCTTGGTAATATTTGACTTATAAGTGTCTTAATTGGTAAGACAGTCCGAAGCTTAAATTAGATTCTGTTAATAAAATAATGTAATTAATGTGAAATCAAGATAGCATTAAATATGAGCGAGAATCCAACCTATAATAAATGATATTTATGATTTAAATAGGCTTAAGAATTTGGGGGTGTTCTATATATCAGTTGATGTCGGACTCATTTTCAAGAGGTTCTGGGGCTCTTTGTACCTCAAGTACATCATCTTCCCTTTCTAAGAAAAGTATAGGGGTGTGTATTTCATTCCACAGTGTTCGATTTTAGAGACATTGCGAAAATTCTGATATATATCATTGGTTATAAATGTGCATGAGTACTCAAACCCTGCTCTCCCTATAAAAATGGGAGAAACGGAGGGAAGTACTTGCATCGGGTCAGACAAATGCCTAGATCTGTGTGAACCCAATAGGGAAGAATGTTATACAAACAGGTTGRATCACAGAAGACCTCATTTGAAAGGGTGCAACAGAAAAGATAGGAAGATCGAAATAGTGTTTTAAGAYGGAAAACGAAGAGAGCCTTAAGTATTTGAGCTATCATGAARGTGCTTCATTGTAAAARTGAAGGTACGTGTGAATATGACATTTGATCTATAGAGGAACTAGTGGAGGGCTCATGGTCGGTAGCAAGAAGCCCTAATTGGGGGATAAATAGGAAGTGAAAATGATCCCCAAGGGGGTAGGTCAGATAATGAGGAAGAGTTGGGGGAGAATGKGTCGTCTGTGAGCAATTCGGGTAGTGGAGAGAGGTGAACTGAGAGAGTAGTCAAGGAGGGTGTGTTTCAAGGTCGTGGTGATAAAGGARGGTATGTGAGGTATTCGATTGGGTCATCTTTTATAGACTCACGATGTAGATGAGGATGATAATAGTTTGCTTAGTTTGTACAGTYAATCGAGGATTCTATTGAAGATTGCTCAGAATGCTAAACAAGGAGGGGGATTAGGGGCATTAACGCAGGTACTAGTGGAAGTCAAATGGTAGAGAAGGGAGTTGTGCATCAAACCTTTGATTTTCCGGGATAATCATCATATTACATATATTCTTTTTCTTAAAGCAATAGTTTGCTATTCTTTAGATTATATTATCATGCTCGTTAGGAGCCGATAATATTAATTTATATGATTGTTAACTTAGAGGAATAATCAATATTCATATTAATGTGATAATATTATGCTTCTCAAGAGCATGTAATATTAATATTCTTCTGGAACTAAAATTGTACTACTTCTAGAGTCACAACTTAATTTTTTTTTTTTTTAAGTATCTTTAGAACTTATCAACTAAATAGGAAATAAAAGATTGCATAGAGATCATTGATAATTAAAAAGAGCACACATGAGCACGTATACTAGACTTAAAATCTTCACATAAAATATATAATATCATCTTGTCATTTATATTTTATATTATTGTATAGTTAATAAATTTCCAAAAAAACAAAAAAGATACAAGAGCCAAGAAAAGAAGAGCTAACTATATAGCACTACAAAATATGTATGTCTTGTAATTCCAAGGAAATTAATACTCCATGAGTTTCAGAATAACTGRCCATTTGAACAATTTTTTTTTGTTTCAAATTACTTGTCATTTTAGAAAATCAAGAACGCATGAAATATCTTCTTTTCTACTTTATCCCAAATTGATTAATCTTATTTAACTCTAGAATATAATTTTTGATGAGTTGGACACATATTTTGATCAAAGTATTAAATATCTATGAGAAATTAAAAGAAGGTTAGGATTGTCATTTTTTTCATAAGAATCAACACTATCTTAATATGTGTAATCCTGTTTAAATGGATAGTTATTTTGAAATGGATGGAATAACATATTCTGCATAGTTGAATATAAAACAAACCCATTGACCGCTCACTTTTTATTCATATCAGCAATTGAGAGCATGAAAGACAGAGACAAGAAAAATATATTGTATACTATAATACATGTGTTCATTTTTTGCTAATATACTTGATTCAATAATAATAAATCATGTGAAATAGAGAAGTCAAGTTYTCATCTGATAAACACCATCCTTAATTTCCATATCTATCATGAAACAAGTGAATTTAACCTCTTCTATTCCACATAATTTCTTGTTATTAGGTCAAGTATAACTTATGGGCTACCAACAAGTTAAGACCCACCACACTATAAAGTTTCTCTAAAATAAATGAGACCTATATATTGATAAATTGTAAATTCAGTTCACATCTCCATCTTCACACCTTCCCCAAATATAATAAAATGAATGAGGTATGTATCAAGTATAAATGCTTGRAGAGTGGAACTCCAAATCACGTATTTGAGGAGCGTCGATAAATTCTGAAATGTCAAATCATATAATTYAAAACCATTCATAAATCTTGAATTGAATTCATATTTCTATACCATTATCCTGAATATACAGATACAWAATAAAAGGAATGAAGTATGTATCAAATAAAATGATTGCATTATCAAATCATGCAAGGTCAGTGTACACAAACAGATTTCYAGTCTAATTAAAAGACAAGAAATGTAATGACAACAAATGTAGAATTTATTTATATTTGAGAGAGTGAGTTGCAATTTATGAAAATTCAAAAGAATATGTCTTCTAATTCTTCTGCTGAATATGTTTGCCTCAAAGGACGAATCTTTATCTGCACCAATAAGGAAGCTTGAATAATCTTCGATGAACAATAAATGATCCAACATCCGCTGCAAAAGTCGAAGCTTTAGGTATATTTTTTAGAGGGAGTTCTTGATCTTCAATTATCTAAAATATCTCTAACGTCTTCTTTGAGAGTAAAATATCTCTAACATCTTCTTTGAGAGTTTTGATTTCTTGAGAGCTTTTGTAAGTATGATTATGCCTTGAGAAGGTGCCATATTTATTGGCAAAGAGTTCGCATTCGTTTGAATAACTATTTCTAGCTTGAACAGGCTTTTTGTCGCCTAAGTAATCTACCTTATCGTACTTCTTATATCGAGTTAACTCAAGTGTCTATTTTGGATCATTTTAATAAATATAATCCACCATCAAATGAGTTTAATTTATTTGGGCTTAATACAAGTTGGCCATCTTTGTAATATATTGGATTGATTTCAATCAATGGCCCCAACTTCAATTGATCCAAAATAATCTAGTTTGTTTGTAGACTTAATTAAATAATCAAGACTAAAATTATATAATAATATTGATTAAATAAATTAATTTTTTAATGTCAAATGCCACCATTTCAAGGCTTGTGACYAGTCCGTCTCGTTGAGCTTGAGAGCAAGGATTAGAGTTCACATGTTGAATTTGAATTAGGATCCCGAGTGAGTCTTTAATTGAATTTTAGTTTTCTAGTCCCAATAGGTTCCCAAATGCAAATAGGTTTCCTACGTGTAACTTTTCAAGAACTCAATATTTAACTTCCAAGTTGAATTCTTATTCCTTATTGATCAAGGAATGAATTACATCTTGTTTTGAAGTTTTATTCCTCATAGGTTAAGGAGAGTGCCTCCATCATCTATAAAAGAAGGTCTTGTGTTGTTTATTTTTTTAATCACAAATCAAGACTTCCAAGATCTTTTTTCATTCCTACTTGCTTGTTTTTATCAGAGTCCAACTTTTTTCAACTTGTCAAGGTACATGTCACGGCCCAAAATTAGGTTTAAACCTGAATTCAAACAGCCATATTCTATAAGGTTTTCCCTAAAAAATACAAGGCCTCGTTACATATCGAGTTTTCTAACACTTTGAATTCATAAATAAAAATAAATATCCTTTAATTCCCATAGACGTTTAGTCTTKMACGTTCATAAAGATTAAATCCAAAARAGTAATACAAGATACAAGGTTCTAATATAAAATCAAAAATAAGATCCGAAATGCAATGAATCCTAACTAGTCTTTAGACCCGAATTTTGAGTGCTCATCCCCAGATGTCACTCTCGAACTCACATGCGGAGGCTTCCTATTCTAAAGGGAGAAGAGTGATGGAGTGAGTAAACTTTACTAAGTGGAACAATCTCCTTTATTTGGGATTGAACAAGGTCTGATGTACACATATCTAGATGTCTTTTATAGTTTCCTTAAAATCCATCTTGCAAAAACATAATTATTTAATTTAAAGAAATTTGTTTGATCACTACARGTTCAAAATAAATCATTAAAATTTTTTAAAATTTCCTCATAAATATCAATAATTTAATTAATAGAATTTATCTCAATAGAAGGACCGCATATTAGAAGGAAAACAGTTAAGTGCAAATCATACATATAGAAGAAAATAGAATTGGAAACAAGGGTGTTCCCTTAGCGACCAGGAACCATGAGTCCAGTAAGGAATATAATGAAATTAAGGGGAACCAAAAAAATTAAAAAATAAAAGGAGAACAAGACCAAAAGAAAGGAAGAGAAGAAGAGACATGAAAGAAAGTGCTCACTCTGGTTGGTGATGGCATGGGGCAGCAAGCCCAAGAGAACATTACAAATAAATGATAATTCATTAACACAATACTTGTGAATTGATGGACAAATCATAAAGAAAAGGAACTCAAATAAGTCATGCCATGACCCTACGAAGGTAAGTCTCAGTATTGCAACGAGAGTCAAAGATCATCACATGGTCTCAGGTTTGAAATACCCAATGAAAATATTAACAAGGCGCAACAGAGAGAATTGAGCTTAATATATAAATTGATGGATGGGAAATAGGTCGATGAATTGTATAACAAGGCAAATGCAATCATGTTTAACAAAGCTTCGAAATTATATGAAACAAATAAAGAAATTTAACAAAGGAAAATAATCCATATATTAGATTTATGACCCAAAGTTCATCTTTTGGATATACGTAAACAAAATCAAACAAAAGGTTGGGGTAAAATAGACGAAGGCCACTAGTTCAGATTCTGAATTCAAACCTAGTTGTACTCGCTAGACATGTAGAGTTATAGCGCTCTATACATGCTACTTGGTTAATCAGATATAGTGGAATATGTTGCCCCAAGGTTCAGACTAGACATTGTCCCTAGAGAAAACAAAAGGTTTAACTTCCTTATAACATAGACGATCAAAATACATTAATTTCATATATCAGAGATGAACAAAATCACAATTTGACACACACAAAAGTTCAATTCGATATTTTTTTAAGAAAATAACCTACGAATTTTGACCAGACAATTAGAAAAAAGAGGTTCGATCTACTTACGTGATGATTTTAGGCTATTTCTTGAGCTAAGATAGTATCTCTTGTAGCRCGATGCCCTATCAGATAGGGATCCTCTCTCACTCCCGGCTTTTGGTGTAAACTTATCGCCTCTTGACGTCCAGAATATGTAGGTTTGAGACTAGAACARGAATGTTTATACCTAAACCCTAATAAAACCCTAGTAGTCACATATAATATTTATCTATTAATATTAACTTATTTATTTACTTATTATTTATAATCATCATATTTATTAAAAAAAACCTATAACCTAGGTAATTATAACAAATCCTACTTAGGGCACAAGTATTACGACACGTTTTCTTCTTCTCTTTCTTTTGTGTTCAACGTGGTTATGGCAAAATTGTCTCACCTTTGTCACTCTTTCTCTCTTCTTGTATCTTCATATGTATCTTCCTTGTACTCAAGATAGTGGCATCCTTCTTCTTTATGCATGATAAATACAAAGAAAATTATCTTGCCATACATTGTTTAAGAAAAGAAACGAAATAGTGCTTGACCTGCTATAATTGTTTTCCTTTGCTAACCTTCGTCCTCGATTTTTGATCTTCTAAAAAGAGAAATAGTATGATATGCATGTTTATTTTACTTATTGACCCACAACGTTAAAAAAGAAAAAAGAACAGCTTCTTTATCAAATCATCTCTACCTAGTAATATATATTTTCAATTACTTTTATTGTCCCTGCCAAGTCATGCAACTTCATAGTCTTGTCATCATGCTTTTGCAAGGATAGTCATGTCTATTCTTTTTCTCATGAGCTAGGGACATGCTTTTTGTATTATGCAACCAATTCTTTTCTTTTTTTTAGGTTGATGTTGCCTTCTTTGTCTTCATGTTCTTCTTTTGGTTGCCATAGTTTCAACTTTTTTTTTTTTTTTGCTTGCCACAAAATAGAATCGCGTCATTTCTCAATCCATAATATGAAGGATAAATCATACTAACAATGGCTTTGTCAACCACCATTGTATTAAAAGATTATCATAATCAAAAAAATATCATTCCTTGTCATTATGTAAGGTCTAGGACTAGTGCATGTTGACACATACATCTCTACCATTATTGCTACTTTTTTTTTTAATTTCTTCTTCTTCTTTTTATCTTTTTTCTAGTTGCATCTAATGAGCAGCTTCTAGTATAGATTTATTCCTTCGACACCTTGAATTGCTCAATAATTTTGGTAAGCTTAATCTGGGTTGCTTCTTAACCTTTGTTTTCTTGCTGCCACTGTTTTTTTCCTTCTTTCTCTATCTCTCTCTTTCTCTCTCTCTCTCTCTCTCTCTCTCTCTCTGTTTTCTTCTTTTTTCTCATGCTTTTTATTTCATCTTTCTCCTCCTCTTTTTTTATAATTTTTCTTTTTCTTTTGTTGGCCGCATTAAGCCATGGTAGTCTTCAAGGATCTTTTTCCATGAATCGCAAGAATTATTTGTCAACTATGAGCAACGAAGGTGAACCCATTGAGAAAGGGTTAATAGTCCACCCTCCTTTGCAAGGTTCCTTTGCAAAGTCATCGCTTCCTTCAAACGAGCCCAACTTGGAGGAATGGTTGTTGAAAGCATCTCGTCAAGGTGGAAGAAGTTTTTATTCGCTGCAAAGTCCTCTACATACTGATCATCCCCGTCTTGAGAGTTGTCAAACTCTAGACAGGTGGATTATATCGGGCGAGACTAGATGGGATACCACCTTGAAGCTTAACAGGGAATTTAGCTTCATCCAAAAATACCGGGAGTGGCTCGAGGTGGTCTTAAGTCGCAACAAGAAGCTCCTTGGTAAGGTTTCGATGTATGAGGCATTGTATGAGTCATTTTTCATGTACGATCAGAATCTTGATATTGTGCGGGCCTTTTGTGAAGTTTTGTGTCCAATGACCAATACATTGCACACTTTCGCAAGAGAGCTATTGATTTCACTTTGGACTTGCACAAATTAGGTGGCCTTCCATATTTTGGTGCTAAATATGAAGAAGTTGTCCCTTGCACTATAGAATTGGTTGGTGAAGTGTCTCTAAGAAGAAGTATCTTCCCCCATGTTGCGAGCATTTATTTGTTGCATTCCGTTGATTGCAGCAAGGAGGAAAGAAGACCAATGTGTGTCTCTCGTGAAGGATCACTTTTTGATTCTAAGGAGAAGCTAAGCACACCAAGTCAAAGCCTCATCGAATGAAATGAGCAAGTCGCCCCTCATCGACCCAAAATCTTGATAGGGTTATTAGTGATCCAAGAGAGTAGTTGAAACGAAAAAGAGATCTTTTTAGGGAGCTTGGAATCAGCAAGAGCTTATGGGATTTGACATACCTAGCAGCCTTTATCTCATGTTGGTTGTGTGATTTGCACTTCTGCGAAAAGGTGGGAAGATTAGACCTACTACTTTCAAAGTGAAAAGCATTACTGCTTATAGGCATACTATTTATCTTGGCATCTAGGTCCTTCTCGACATATATGGAGGTTTGGGTACAATATGGAATCCACTAACCCTAGACATGGTAAAGCTTGCATCCCTATGCATTATATATATGCTTGGGTAGCTAAGTATTTCAGGACTSATTCCCTTACTTGAGATCCTTTACCTTCACTGGGTATGACTGATTATCTAGTAAAGGAGGAGCGAAGTATTTTGAAGCAGGCATAGCTCGGAATCTTATCCATGGTGGTGAAGAAGTCTCTTGGTCGGCCACAACATATGCAAGGAACGAAACATATATTGATTATGAGAAGCTACATACTACCAAACTGGAGTATATTTGTAGCATATGTTTGAGTTACTTAGGTTTTCATAATCGAGACACCTTCATGGTAGAGCCATATATTCTTTACAGATTTGTTCGTCAGCTTGTCTTCTATTGAAATGTTCCCAAAGAACTTAGAGCAAGAATTTGTACCACTAATCTCGATTTGGCTAAGAAACTATGACATATTTGTACTCACTCGGACACTTCTTCACAAAGTTTTATTCCCGCAATATCTTCCTGATGTAAGAAACAAATCTCAGCCACATATAAAAAGTGGTGGTCAAAAGTCCATGGTCAATACTTTATCAAAGGACGAGATTTCCTAATCAACAAAGTGTTTACTATCGAGGAACCTATGAAGGAGAAAAATGTTGATGCACAAGAGCCGTTAAAGAAGAATTGCAAGCTTTTTTATAAGAAGAGCTCCATTGAAGGAAATGTGCTAGAGTTCATGGGAAAGGAAAGGAACTTCATCAACCAATTAGTGCACCTCGTATTCCTTCCATTCAAGATATATCAAAGGATCAAAAGAAGAAAATGAGTTTTTTCGAGTATGAAGAGATTGGAAGCACCAACATGGATCGTCATTGGAAGCGACAAAAAAATAAGGTAATAACCTCTGCAGCTACAAGTGATATGGACCAATGTAAAATTTTTGAAGGCATCCCAAGTGTATCTATAAAATATGTTCATCTTTCACAACTTGTAAGCTTCATACAAGCTTTTCTTTTTGCTTTTAACTTCTTTAACATGTTTGCTTGTTTATTTTTACTTTTATTTGATAGTTCGATGATTAAGAATTGTAAATTCTTAAAGCYAATACATAAATCAAAGTTCAGTGGATGGCGTATCTGTTTATGAGCTCTTAGCTAGACAATTTGACAGCTCGTCTAAATCAAAAGAGGATCTATATGTTGAAGCCACAAATGAGAATGTATCATCGAAGGTGCTTAAGCCCCAACATGAACCGCCCATGCCAGCTCCATCAACATTTCATTCTGAAGAGATGATTCAAGGTTGTTGCTAAAACTTCATCTCTCTGGATCAAGTTAAGAGACTAGATTTTTGCCACACCTTTTGAGCAAATGTCTTTCCTTAAAAGTGATGTTGACAAGAACCTTGCTGAAATACGTAATAATGTGGATATCGCCCTATTGGAAGTTGTGTAAATGCATTCTTTCAAAGTGTTGATTAATTCAACTCGGGAAGGTCAACGATGTCAAATAGATTTTCAGCGGAATCATGGAATGAGGCTTTTTCTTCTTCTACTAAGCAACTAAGTGAAGTGGAAGAGCATGAGAAGAATCAAATTGAGGAGACGAAGTGTAACAAAAGCTTGTTGCTATTGACTTGGAAAAGGCATCTTTGAAGCAACACCTTGAGTCTTGGCCACCAAAAGAAAAAGGATAACTTATTCTCTTGAAGAGAAAGCAAAGGATTTATTACYATTGTAGAGCTGTATTCAATCCATAATAGAAGAAATTACCAAACTTGAGAACACTATCCCTTTGCTAAAGGAAGAAAGTGAGACCATGAGGAAGATGGAAGWGCTTCTTGAATCAAGTCATGAGAAGTTGATGGACTTCAAACTTTTCCCTTGATGTATTCTCGTTTTCTTCGTTTGTTGAATAGCAATTGACTTTCCTTCATTTTGTTATTTGAGTCTTGTATGTAGGGATCTTTTCATCTCTTCAAATATTCTTTGACTTGATTTTTGAATACAACTTCATTTTTTTTTTTGGTATCAATTGTTTGTCCTTTATGATTGAATTGATAACCATTTAGACAAAATGAATCACCAATTCCATGCAAATCTTCAACCAAGAGAACAAATCATAATTTTGGATAATTTTTCTTTTTTTGGTAACTGACTTGAAGTATATCTCAAACTGCCTATGTATCGCAAAGTTTTAATTTTGAGAATCAAGTCATAACGTAGTTCTAGAAATGACATAATTGGTTTAGGAAGATGAATGAACTTGAAATTTCTTTCAAGCTGCCTACGTATCCCAAGGGGAAATAGGAATCAAGTCATAACGTAGTTCAAAATGGTTCATTTGTCATCCACATTTTTTACTCATGTAAACCAACAGTACCTTGCAGTTTAAGCTCGTGCAYTCAATAAACATTCACATCCTTATGCGTAATATTTCTTCAAGAATTTGTCATTGATAGGGTTAACTCTCACACCATCTTTTGTCGATCAACTTGTATGCACAATTTGTATAAACTTCTTGTACCATATATAGTCCATTCCACTTATATATGAATTTATTTTTAGTAAGATGGGTTAATAATGATGGATCTTTTAACAGTAAGCATCATTTCTCTAGCTTGAAAAGATCGTTGATGGACCTTTTTATTGAAAGCTTTAGAAAGTCYAGCTTGATAARATTTCAGCCTTTGTTCTGCTTCTATGCACTTTTCAACTAGTGCTTCTAGTTCTTGGAGTCAACAATAAGCATTTTCTTCTTTACTAGAACCTTCTTGGATCGCAATCCTCAATGAAGGAATTTGACATTCAAGAGGCGGGAAAGCTTCTACCCTATATACAAGTGAATATGGAGTTACTTGTGTAGGAGTCCTGTACGTAGTTTGATAAGCCCAAAGAGCTTGTCCTATGCTATACCAATCTKTTTTTTACTTCACCACAACTTTTTCAGCAAGTTGAAGAGTGTTTTGTTGAATGCTTCGGCTAAACCATTTGCAAAAGCATGATACATAGACTACTTATCTTGCTTGAAGTTAAATTTCTCGCAAAGTTTGTCCATCAAACTGCTAAGGAAAGGCTTTCCATAATCGTGATGATGTAATGTGGGATTCTGTACCTATAAATACTATTTGCGTGAATGAAGTGGATGACTTCTTCCTTTCTCACTTGTTTCAGCGGTGCAACCTCTGCCCATTTAGAGAAGTAATATGTCGTAGCCAAGATATATGCGTGTTGACCAAGACTTCGGTAGTGGACCAACAACATCTAGTCCCTATGCATCAAAATGCCAAGATGTCATATTAGGATGAAGTGGCTCAAGAGGTTGATGGATGTGGTAGCATGAAATTGGCAAGATTGACATTTTTATGCATAATCTATATAATCTGTCCATGGTTAGCCAACAATATCCCTTTTTTTTTGTTTTTACGTGAAAGTACAACTTGCAGCTAAACAGGTGAGCTCTGCATATTTTGGAATGTGTTTCTTCCAAAGCCTGACTAGCTTCATCTTCTTCCAAGCAAGTAGGAACACCCCATCAAAAGAACAACAGTACAATATGTCCTTATAGTAGATAAAGCGAGGCACATAATGCCGGATGTCTATTTTTTGAAAGTATCCCATGTTTCAAGTATTTGATGATTGGTTGTCTCCAATCTTCTTTATCCTTCTTAGTACATAAATGACGTGAATCTCAATATTTTTCATCTCATCATCTTCCACGGTAATAGGTGGTGGAGCAACCCATCTTTGACATACTATGACTGTTATTTCTTCACTTGGAGAATCCAATGTAAAGGCGAGAGATGCRAGCGCTCAGCCCGTTTGTTCTCTTTCCTTGGTACATGTGCAATAGTCACATRACTAAACTTTTCCATAAGCTGTTGAARATATCTGTCATATGGAACTAACTRTGGCTTCTTTACTTCATAAGTCCCCAAGAGTTTATTCGCTACCAGCTTGAAGTTTCCATAAACATTCAATTGAAGTTGTCTCATTTTCACAACCATATCGAATCTAAGAATAAATGCTTGATATTCAATAACATTGTGTCAGAGTGAAAYAGTACAGCAAAATCTCTTCGTCAGGAGTAAGAAATACAACTCCTGTATCAGCTCATTCTCATTGTGGAGTGCAATCAAGTACATCTTCCATGGTTGTGCAATATCGATGGCAGGTACGCGTTCACAATTTTCATCAGCGGTGATTGGATGGTCCGCTAGGAAATCTACCAAAACATTTTCTTTGTTAGCCTTTTGAGGCACATATGATTTCAAATTTCTGCAATTGCAAATACCATCTAGCCAAGCAATGTGACAGGAGTAATTTTGACATGACATACTCGGTAATATTTGCTTTCAAGACTAAATGTATGGAATGAGCTCAGAAGTAATGCTTCAACTTTTGGAGGGCAAATATTAGGGCCAAACACAACTTCTCAATCAGTAAGTACTTGAGCTCATTGGCGGTCATCACCCTACTCATATAATACAAAGAATTCTTCCCTTTCATATTTTGTTGCACGAGTAATGCCCCCACGGATCGCTCCTGTGTAATAATATAGAGGATCAACAGCTTTCCAGGAATTGGGGCTGCCAATYTAGGTGCTTTTACTAGGTAAATTTRATAGCTTGAAATGCATTTTTGCAGGTTTCATCCCATTCAAATGGTTTCCCCTTTTACATSAGGTGACTAAACAATTGACATCTTCCACCTAAGTTAGATATAAATCTTCAAAGATATACAAGTCGCCCATGCAAACTCCTCAACTCATGGATATTTCGTGGTTCTCGCATCTTTAGTATGACATCTATCTTGGATTGATCAATTTCTACCCCACAGTAATGAACTATGAAGCCAAGAAACTTCCCAGATGTAACTCCAAAAGCACATTTCAAATAGTTCATTTTTAATTGATATAGACTCAGTTGCTCAAACAACCACTCTTGGATCTTTCAGATAGTCCACCTTTTCTTTTGACTTCATAACAAGGTCATCCACATAGCATTCGACAATTTGATGCAGCATGTCATAAAAAATATTTTGCATCGCCTCTTAATATGTGGCCCCAGCATGTTTGAAGCTAAAAGACATGACCTTATATCAATATATGCCTTTTGGGGTRRGAAAAGCAGTAAACTCCTCATCTTCAGTCATCGTTCAAATTTGACTGTAATCAAAAGAGTCGTCCATAAATGATAAAACTTCATAACCACTGGTTACAACTACCATCAACTCAATAATTCGGAGAGAAAAGTCATCCTTAAGGCAAGTATTGTTGAGATATCTGAAGTCTACACATACTCGTCTCTGCCCATTCTTCTTTTATATTGGGACAATGCCTGAAATCCATATAGACTACTTTAGTTCACGGATAAATCTASCCTCTTTCAATTTGTTGACTTCCATTTTGATRAATGGCATCAAATTCATTCTGAAACGCCATTGAGCTTGCTTGATAGGACGCGATCTGTTCTTCATAACCAAATGTTGAGCAACCATTATAGGATTTAATCTCGGCAACTCCTTGTAGCTCTAAGCAAAAATATCTTTGTAGTCACTCAAAAGTTTCATATATGCTTCTTTCTCTTCAGGAGTGAGAAGTGCACCTATGTATATTGGGCAAGGATCCTTGGTATTGTGAAGATTAACTTCTTTCAGTTCATCTACTGTAGGTTTTACTCCTTCCTCAAATTCTGGTGGAGCATCTTCAACATCTTGGTCTTCCCATACTCCTCTTTTATCACAGGTTATATGGAATGAAGAATATATACTCTTTTCAATGTTATTTTCTTGAGGTTTTGTGTTTTCTATGATGCGAGATTCAATCTTTAGCAATTGCCCACAAGTTATCATAAGGTCGGTGTGGCGCTACATCCTAGATGGCATGAGACCGTGAAATTTTCTTGTGTATCTCTTCAATTTCAACCAATGTTCTCTTAGGTTTTGAATATCTCAACCTCTTGTGGATTRGCTTCTTCATTGGTCCTAATCTTTCGAACACTAAGACTCTCATTCGTTTAGGACGGAGTACATAAAAAACTGATAGCCTTTCATCCGTGAAAGTGCCATCATCTTTAACAATAATGCAATTGCTTTCTGATTTTCTTATAATGATCCGAATTGYTTAAGGTGGAGCATATACTAATCCAAAATGAAGGTATGGCTGCTCATTTGTCGACTTTGAAGGAAGTTCTTCCAAGACCTTTATCTTTTGAAGTATACCCAGCTTTCTCCAGCAACTTATACGCAATTAGATTGAAGCCTTCTTTTGTTCGTGAAGTTGGCAATGAGTTATGTTCTATTGCCGAAGATTCGATTGGTCATGTAAAATCATGCAAAGGAGCATCCATCTTTTCAATAGCATCCAGCTTTCCAAGAGGCTATGTCAGGTCTTCTAAGGCTTCACTAGAGATATGTTTCTCTTTCCTTCTAGAATTTGGCACATAATGGAAAATTGGAACTCTGTCGCAAGTTGGTAGAACAAGACCTATAACTTACTTTCCTTCTTCTACAGTTGCCTTCTTTATATCCAAAGCTTCTATTTCTTCGTCCTTGCTTTGACTTCATGAAAAAGTACCAAATTCCTTTACTCCACCTATCCTGAAGTAAAGCTTAGCATCTACAATATGTGCATCAACTTCGGTGAATGGCTTTGCATAAGCTACTATTTTCTTCACCACTCCATCACAAGAGTATTTTAAGCATTATGAAGTGTTGAAGGGACTACTTTATTATCATGAAGCTGCAGTCTTTCCAAAAGTATGTTGTAAAAAGTCTTAGCCCCTATTACTTCAAACAATGCACTTGAAGGCATGTCATCAATCAGTAAGTCTAACATTATAACTCCAATGGCTCTCTACCCCATTGGTTGAATCCTTGTATCACAAGGCGACTTTGAGAAAGTTCATCCATCGGAATGCGCAACTATTTCATGATTCGTACAAGCAAAAATGTTGATTGCGGATCGACTATCCAATAATATTTTATTTTACTCTATCACATAGCCAATGATGAATAACAGACAATTGTGTGGTGTTGATCCCATCATCAGATCATCATCAGTAAATATAATTTAAGTGGAGTATGCAAACTTCTATTCAAAAGCATTAGAGTCCTCTTTTTTTGTGCATCTTCTTCATCGGAATTTTCCTCACTTTCAACATTATAGCAATGAACAATATCTATGGTGTTAGAATTGATATACCTTAAAGACATTTCTGTAATTTGCAATAAAAGAGTAATTTCATCTATTCTGTTTATATATATATATATATTGAATTGCATAGTGTGTTGGGATGGGTCCAAGTTTTTAAGTAAATGGTTTTTGTGATGGGTCATTTGCAGTTAGGCATAAATGATGGGTACTTAATGAGCAAGATAAATTGGCTCTTTGTRTTTTGAGAGAAATGTGTTTTTTGTCATGATAAGATCATTGTGCAATGGATTCTAATGGTGAATYACTTGCATTAGTCATGGACAGTCCCTACAACTCRAATTGTGCAGGCGTATTCAATATACATAGGGTAGGATATGTGATATTAGTTTATATTAAAGTACTATCCCTATAGCAACCAGAACATTAATGCTACTACGTGGATGAATATACTAGTATTTGAGTAGTAGTTGGTGGTCTAGTGAACCTAGAGCTGTGTTCTTTGATATACTATAGGTGAGATTTTTTCGTAGATCAATAATCTTGAATATTGGGAGTAAGTATCTAATTAAAAAAGATAGACTGGTACAAGTTGATCTGCTTCATTTTGTGAAGAATTAATCACCTCCTTGTAATCCCAAAAGGACAACCAAATGATCCAGGGTCCTAGGAATATGACTTATGATGTGTGCTTCTYGGTAGCTCCCAGTGATAAGTAAGGACATTCAAGTTAGTCATGGATTATCGAACTAGCTATCTAAAGATGGTAGATGTCATTGAGGAGGTGATAGTACATTATTCCTCTCTCCGTAATGGGTATTACACAGAATTATATATTGTTATTGCACCTGCAGATCGAAGACTATGCGCATGCATAATTATTCTGGGGTCAGTGTATCCATATAGTGATAGTTGGAAACTTAAAATGACAAAATACAGCTACTAGATAGTAAGGATATTTTGGTCATTTAGTAGACATAAATAATTTTTCTTTTGGTCCCCTAGGTGGCTTCAAAGATGAATTGTTTTAATAGATATTATTTTATTTAGTTTAGTCCATATTTATTGGGCTATAATAAATTAGTCCATTGGATATTTAATTAATTGCTTGGATTGATCCAAGACGAGAGTTAATTAAAGAGTTGACTTAGAGCTTAAATTAGAGTAGAAGAGAACTAATCATTATCCATCAAGGACTCAATTCGGCCTCTAAGGGAGAAACCCTAGGCTGGCCAAAATTCTCCTTGTCTTGGGAGGATTTCGGTCATCCTAGGGATTTTCTATCCCTTGGCCAAATTCCCAAGTAGAGTAGMATTCCAAGTCTATGTTATATTAGGGTTTTGTCTCTTCATAACTCTAATAGATATAACATTTTCTTTTGGATAATCTTCAACTCTCTAATTTCTCTAAGGCCGTCACTCTTTCTCTCTCATGATCTCTTAAGTTTAGTTCGTTGTTCATCCTAGGTTCTTACTAAACCTAGCTGAGATAGGTAAGAGTCACACCTAGAAAGATCAAAGGAAGAGAATTCTTGCAATTTTCATGCAAAGGAGTCCAAGGATTGCAAGGAAGAACTATCCTCAACAAGTTGAAGAAGTAGGACAACCATCAAATTCCTTGGTGCTGCCACCACCTTCAACTCAAGAAGAGTTGGATTACAATCTTTCAGTGACTCATCCAACCAGCCTTGGTACATCATATGTTCTAAATATCAGAAAAAGCAGTAAGTTTATCCTAATCTTACATAACGAGGGGTTTAAATTTTTTAAACTTATGCTTCCYCTTAGCGTTAGTTTCCCTCATAAGGTCCTTCATATAGAACATAATTCCTTGGGCATATCTCCTCCAATGTAATTGGGCATCTTGAACTTTGTAGCGGCATTTTCAGAATAGCTCTTGACTTTGGTTTTTGTCCTTGGAGTTTGTCTTGATGTCAAATGCTTCTGAACTATCTTGATTCTCATCTTGTTTTTATTTGCCTCCTTCCTCAAACTCCGGTTTCTTTTTCGAGTCACAAGAATCCATTCTTCTTCATCATTAACATCATTTTCCATCAGAGGATTGGACTTTTTATCATTGGATTTTTTGAAAGATTTTTCAAGGGATGATCCCATGATCAAAGTAAAAGTAGCATTCTTCAACCTCAATTGGCTCAAAATCTCTAAGTTTATCAATAATATCGATGACGTTGGCAGTAAAGTTAGCACATCTGTAGCAATGATTTGATTGGCGCTTGCCCTTTTATCATCAAGCACYACTCTTTCTTGCTTGACTAATTTTGTCATCATGTCCTTGAAGACAAAACACTTTTCAATGGGATGGCCAACTAAGTGATGATATTTTCAATAGTTGGATCATCCATACGACYAGCTTGGTTAGGCCTCTTCATTTCAGCTAAAATTATAATTTCTTCCTTCGACATTTCATCAAACATTGKAAACACATCAAATTCGAGGAATGGCTGTTTCTTATCTTGTTTTTCTTCTAAGGTTACTTTATCTCTTTCCTAGTCATTTTCTARYACAAACATAGTAGAAAATTTCATGGGAGTAGTGCTAGTTGTCATTGACTCCTTTCTTTTATTTTTGGAGGAAGGCTTGCCCTCTTTCTTGTATTCTTTCTTTTCTTTTTCTTTGTGAGACTCTTGAATAGATGCTTTAACTCCATTCACAGAAATGCTCAACTTTATATCATGAGCACGTGTAGTCAATTCTTCAAAACTCCTAGGGAGTATTCTCTTCAATATATATTGAAGACTCTAGTGCATAATACCTTAAATGCACATTTATTGTGCCYAACTTTCACTTAGCCAATCTTTACGGTTCAYGTTTATGTTTCTCCACCTATTGATATAATTGACGCAGGCTCATCTTTACAATGTCGAGTGCTGGTCAGCTCCACTATACTCACAGTTCTACYTGTACTGTAAAAGTAGTTCAAGAATTCTTGCTCAATTGCTACCAACTATCGATGGAGCCAGGTTCCATGTCCATGAACCAATCACAAGTATTTCCTTTCAAGGAGCGGACAAACTATTTGACGAGCAAATCTCCTTCTGTGCCTGCATTGTTGCAGGTCTCCACAAAATAAGCRACATATTGCTTCAGATTTCCCTTTCCATCGAATTGCTGGAACTTTGGTAGTGATATCCAGCAGGCATCTTCATGTTTTCAATTCTTAAGGTATGAGGCTACATATATGTTTGAAAAGACTTAACATCTCCATTTACATTACCCTTGATAGTCCCTATGATGAATTCTTTGAGTTGATGCAAATGAACTAAACCTTCAGAAGTTACCTGGATATCTTTATCTACTACTTTTGATTTCYGCGCATTGAATTACTTTGAAGAAGCTCTCTCATCATGAATTATGGGTTGCTTTTCTAGAGCTTGGTTATTCTTGACAATTTTTTCCACCTTATCTACTAACTTGGCAAGTCGTGCGTCTTGGTTCTCTATGCTTTACCAACCCTTTCACCAAACTTTTTAAGTTGGCGAGTTAATCATCAGTAGTGGTGAAGCTAGCCATCATCACGGACATTGTACTAGGGCTTGTAGCGTCCCTTGGAATTGATTATGCAATCTTGTTAGAAGCCATAGCTGAAAGAGCTCTTACCTTGCTCCTTGTCATGAGTTCGTTATAGTGAGAACCTTGAGTAGCATTCTTTGAAGCTCACGAGTCCATGAGTGAAGCTTTTCTTTGAACTTGATAAGAAGAAGAGATGAGAAGCCGAGATGGTCCCACTGGGCATGCCAGAAATTTCTACACGAATAAAGTTTCGAATCTAATTAAAAGACAAGAAGTGTAGTGACAAATGTAGAATTCATTGATTTTTAGGGAGTGAGTTACAATCTCTGAGAATTCAAAACAATACGMCTTTCGATTCTTCTCCTAAAGATATTTACCTCAAAGGTCGAATCTTTATTTGTGCTAATGAGGAAGCTTGAATATTCTTCGATGAACAATAAACAATCCAATAATCTGCKGCAAAAGTCGAAGCTTTAGGTATATTTGCTGGAAGGAGTTTTTGATCTTCAGTTTTTCAAAAAATCTCCAACGTCTTCTTTGCGAGCTTCGATTTCGTAAAAGCTTTCATATGTATGATTATGCCTTGAGGGGTTGCCTTATTTGTAGGCAAAGATTTCACGTTCCTTTAAATAACTATCTCTTGCTTGAATGTACATTTTGTCGCTTAAGTAATCTATCTTATCGGACTTSTTATATTCAGTCTATCTAACTATTTATTTGGGTTGTTTTAATAAATGCGATCCACCATCAGCAAGTTTCATTTATCTGGCTTTGGTACAACTTGGCCCATTTTTGTAATATATTGGACTAGTTTTAATCAATTTTTTAACATCAATTGATACAAAATAATCAGGTTTGTTCGTAAACTTAAATTAAATAATCAAAGCTAAAATTATATTAATAATTTTGATTAAAAAAATTATATTTTCATGTCTACAATTGGCCTAAAAAATTCGGGAGCCTTAGGCAAAAATCTATTCGACGGCCATGATATCGATCCTCAAAAAAAACAGTCACAATGTTGTCAAAGAAATATTTATAGATAATGATCATGACTAAATTTTTTACTAAACAAAAACTCCCCAAGAGACTCTTTTGACCAAATTCTTTGATTCTTTTGAACTAAAGCGGCAAAGTCTATCTATCAATTTTCTGACTGGATTGAATCACTGAATATCAACTTTTGGCAGGAAGAGTATATTAAGGAAAACCTTAATTACCTCTAATTTAGAGAGAGAGAACAAAAGTAGCTAAGGAAAGCCTCAAACACCAAATTATAACCAAAATCACATTTGGTGAGCAACAAAAAG
This sequence comes from Rhazya stricta, assembly GCA_001752375.1. Lineage (NCBI taxonomy): Eukaryota > Viridiplantae > Streptophyta > Magnoliopsida > Gentianales > Apocynaceae > Rhazya > Rhazya stricta. Next base: position 1,756,528 of record MEJB01000008.1, on the reverse strand, counting down.
ATTGTTCAGCTTTATCATTTGATAAATATTTATAAAAAGAAGAAAAGTTTATAACTTGATCAGTAAATTGATCGTATCTATATGTCAATAGAATCCTGAAAATCGAACGTGCTACTGTATTAGCCTACAAAATGCTGCACCCTACAAGTATTCTTCTGAACAAAGATAAAAGATCGTGTATATCTTTCTTTAAATTTGATAGAATAAAGATGAATAGTATTTTTTTAATTTTTTATATAGTAATGCAATAAGAACTTAAAATAGAAAGAGTGAATCTCAAACTAGAGTGGAAAGAGATATTTGATTTGATCCATTAATTTTAAGACATAATTTTGTGTTGTTAGAGACACGAAACTTGGAATTGATCGTTTTKTTTTCTGTTTTTCTCTTCTTGTTGAAGGGGGAAAATTGACGTTTGATATCCATGCTTCCTCTTTATATTAAGTGAGGCTTTTTGTTTGTTGTTGAAGGGGAAGAATTGACTTTTAGCATCCATGCTTCCTCTTTATATTAAGTGTGGCTTAATACTAATAAAAATAAATAAATTATGATTCACTGGATTGTTGACTTTTTATTTTACGCTTAACACCAAATAACTTTATATTGACTGTAAAACTAATTAAATATATTAAAATACATAAGAACTAATGAATTATTTTGGMTCCCTTAATTGATCCATTTTTAAGGTCTAGGTGTATATTAGTCTACATTACCAAGGCCCAAAGCCCCCTGAAATCATGTGAGGGAGGTCTAATATGGTGCTTACAAATCTGGAGTGCACCCAATTGTCACTTCGATTTTACCCGCATCAATTCTTGTCCCAACACTAACGTGAGCTAATACCGCGTGGAAAACATTACAAGCCACCGGACAAAGTTGGAGCTAACGCCACAGGGAAACTGGGACCGGCACGGAGATAACTGGAAACTAATTGAAGCTAAAACCACATGCGAAAACATTTCAGGCATATAATACTTTCTCTATATAAACTCACTCCAGCAATAATAGAGGCTCCAAAGCTGATCTATTCGGTTAACTTGCACGAATCACACTTCTGCCATAGAATAGATGTGTACATGGCCAGAATTTTTAGCTCAACCAAGAATTAGGTCCCAAGTCTCAGAGTGGCTATGGAAGCATAAATGGACCTTAAGATCATGATTGCAATTCAATAATATACGGTGAGAACTGTGAACAACCTTTTCCATTTGCTACTAGATTGTCATTTCTCGAAATAGGATTAACCCTTGTAAATTGCTTCAAGCTAAAATAAAAATAAATAAGGACATACGTACAAAATTCGATATTGCTCAAGAACTGTTAGAAGCCAGTGTTGTAGGCAACATTTTCATCATTTGCATCAGTTTTGTCTGACCTAGAGAGACCGAGACCGAACGCTATTACCCTMCACCAAAAAAGCAGGGCCGAAAATTATTGTGGTTTCCCAGGTAACGGAAGCAGCCCTTTCTTTTACCAAGGATTGGAGGTGGTGGAGAATACAAAGTAATCCAACTTTGAGACCCAAAGACCACTTAGCTAAGCTGACAATGACAGGCAATCAGATTTATGATAGGGAAAATATTTGCGCAGGCCAAGTACGTTTTTGACCATTTAGACCAATTGCTGAAAGCTCCATGGAAATATCAATACTGCGATGCATAGCAGCACGAACAATGCTGATGCGAGAATAAACTTTTGTAACAGGGCAGGTATCAGTACCAACTGCACCTGATCCTTGACCACCATGCTTTCCCAAGGCAATTGTGATTGGTTCTCGGAAMGTCAGGATAGTCTGTGACCAATGTGTTTTGGGGGTGTAGGGAGATGTTGACAAACTAGTTGGCATTTCCTTGCAAAACCTACTTGTAAATCCAGTCTCAAACCACAATACTAGTCCATGACATTGGGTCTTAGATTCTAATTCTGAAGATGGGGTCACAGAAGGGTCAATCTTTGGTTCCAATTCAGCTTTTGCAGTAAAATCCATCTCYTCAGACTTCATAGTCATCAGATCAAAGGCCTGAAGCAGTGGGTGAAAAACATTACAATATCAATAACAAATTATATTACAGACTAAATCTCATGAAATTTATAATGGATCTAATGGGTCGTAAAGAATCAGGTTTTGAATAAGTTATATTAATCTATTCCACTTGGAAGCAAAATTTCAAGCTAAACCTGATGATCAGTTTATCTAGTAGACAAGCATCTGCATATACCCAAAACTTGTACCTAGATATGTGTGCCTGTAATTAATAACAAATTATTTATTTGGATCCTAGCTACCTTCAGTTTCAGCCTAGTGACTTCTAATTTGAGCCATAGACACCAAATTAAAGAGAACGGGAGACTTACAGCACAAGGTTACAAATAAGTGTGAGGCTTTCAAAACTCTGGATCTTACTTAAATGCAAGGAGTGGGTATTGATGTGCCATTGGGATTAACTTAGGATTCATTGAAATCAAAAACACTTCTTCATTGAAGAACTCATTTGTTTGCGCACCTCGAGAAAGGAAAAAAATTACAATATATTTTATTCTTTTTCCAAATTATAAATTCAAAATTACATTTGGAACAAAAAAGTTGCTTAAATACGATCAAGAATTTAAAACTTCTTAAAACAAACATTTCTGGATTTTCTTACCTCCAGACAAAGAAATGTTTTAAGTTACATGCTAGAACTAATCCAAGTACTCCCCAATCAACAGACCTTAAGTTAGTTGTTTTTAGTCCAATATATCTGTGTTTCTTTGAAGTTATCAGAACTCAATGCAGAAAATACCAACCTGGAGAACTGCAGTACTGGTAACAAGATCACAACCATTGATTACATCAACAATAGGAATCCGAGCAGCATCTTTATCAATTTCCTTGCCCACAGAAGACATATCAAACCCATATACATTCTCCCAAAAAGGAAGACTTGTTCCACCCTTTCCAAATCCAGCAACAAACTGAAAATTGAATTGTCAATGATAGATAAATATCACCAAACATCTATTAAACAAGAAAACAAGAAGAAAATATGGGACGAAAGTTGGAAGACAAACCAAAGTAGCTGTATCTGGGAGAAGAGCCCCACCGGGCTTCAACCATTTATCCCGTGCAAAAAGCACAGAGCCGAGCATTGACTCATACAAAAGACAATAGCCCATCCACTCACTTAGTATCACATCCACGCTATGAGGTCGAATGTGTTGGACAATGTCAAGCTCTTCCACCATACCTTGAACAATTTCTATTACTCCATTGTGCAGAGAATCACTTTTATTAGTGTTTTGGCTCCGCAAAAGACCATTATCTTTTGCAATCTGTGCTTCCCAGAAGCAGAAATACATAGACYCATTCAATTAGAATAAAAAATGAGAAGTAGAAAAGACAGCATATAAGAAACAGAAATAATAAATTGCAGATAACCTGAGCGGCCACAGAAGCCATCTTGTCACTAGCTTCAACGGCGATAACCCTAGATGCTCCTGCTTGGGCTGCAAAGAGACTAGCAAAACAAGGTTGAGAGTATTAAGTTTTTTCTTCCAATAGCTAGAGAAACACATAACGTAACAGGTTGAAAATTTCAACGTCATTATGCATGCATTTGACTGCTTTGATTACTTAAGCATCAGATAAATGTTGATGGAAACACAGTATGGTGCATCACAGTCTTTTGTTTAGAAATGATAGTAGTAGCCAAAAGAGCTGCCAATTCTTACCAAGAAAAATAACTTTTGGCATCTAGAGCACATAAAGTTCCTGAAAAGCTCATAAAGATAGTAGTTGATATGGATATTAGCAGTTCTCTGGTGATACTTGGGAGGATAGGACTAGACATTGACATTCTTGCTCTTGCTACCCATTTGGCTACTCCATTTGGGAATCTCATCTTCACATGCGAAAAAAATTTGAAGAATATATACATAGCACAGTMGGATKASTAGTTGGGAGAAGAAGACATAAAGTTGTTTGAAGCCAGAATGGATTTTCAGCATATTATTGAGATCAAACAATGGGGAAACATGTCTGCCAAGATAGTTTACGATTACATATTTCTAATTGGTGATTGAATTACATGGGTAGGCTCGATCCAATCAAATGTAGAATGTCAGATTCAACTCGTGAAGCTTTATATTCAAGTCCCAGACTCTAGTTATAAATAAGACTCAAGTTAAACCTTAGTAACTGAATTGAACAGCTACACTTCCTTACAATCAGGAAAACTACATCYGAAATTATACTTTTCTATTCCCAAATACGAATTCCAAAAAATAAAATAACTGTTATCTTTGAAACAAATCAATGATGTAAATAATTAAATCACACTTGCATGGATGAGTTAGCCAAGCAAGTTTTAAGCAAAGCATAATGTCTAAACATCAATCATTGTTTGATAACAGAAATTATTATAAGACTGTGAAATGCGTAACTTAACAATTAACTCAATGTAATTAATTTTTTTGCACTATATAGCTCTAGTCCAATTTCATCTGGCCACATATTCTAAACTCGTACCATTTTTCAAAACTCCTTATGATGAATTTATTCATTTAAAATCCATATTCTCATGCATATTCTATTGGGACAAAAGAAAACAAAAATACAGAATTTACATCAGCTCTTGAACTAATTTGAAGAATCAATGATATTAACTGAACTTGTTTGGACAAATTTGGGAAGTGAAAAATATACTCTTTTTCTGATAAAATTGGAACAGTTTTGTTCGTGTCATCATTTAGAAGTATCCCAATTCATGGGTCCAATTAATCAAGAGACACAACGAGGATCGTAGCATACAATTTTTCACTTCTAAATAAYTATAATCTGTTTTGTTATTCTAAGCAGTTATTCTATTTTGGGTAATAAAGAACTTGTACTTAACTCTTAGGCCCAGGAATTCCTATATAACCTGAGAGATACAGTCCAAAGTTTCTTCTATTCTTTTATCAACTGATTTATGTATCGGATTCCATTCGCCCCACGGTTGAGAATTAAGAATCAGCTCATATGTCCTACATTAGGAGATTATCACTAACATTTAATCAATTCACTTTAACCCTTTTCTCTGAAATACCTTAATGGTTTCATTACTTTGGATATCCGTAGAAAAGGTTCCCTGAACAATCATGTAAGACCAGGTAGAAACTGATATAAACAATCAATCACCACTAGTTGGAAGATAAAAACATGGTTGAGATTTTCATTATGTAAAACTATATCTTGCCATGAACAGTTTTTCCTAATTTCAAGCTTCAGAGCATCCAATTTGTGCTTTTCTAATGCCCTGCACTTTTTATCCTTCACTTGAAGCGAGCTTCTCTGAGTTTTTAACTAATGCACAGAAAAGTGAACCATTTAGCGCAATGAAACATTCAGCAATAGAATGATTCCAACTACTAAATATCTTAAAACTCCTACCCTCCCTCCAATCTGCTTCCAGAAAYGTTATAGAGAAAAAAAAACTATCATCCGTAAGCATCTAACAGGTCAACGCAAAATTTGTCTGACTTGATTAAAAATATTCATCATCTTAATTAGTAAGGCTGCTATCTTCTCCTCTCCTTTTAAGGAATCATCAATCATCCTATGAATACCAAATATAGTATTGATTTCCCTATTAACCAACAATGTTTAATAACCATTCCTGTATTTAGCAATCATTCCCCTAGCCTTTCTTCCTATAAATTATAAAAAGAGCATCAAGCAATGCATAAAACAGGATATTTTCAGTGTTTTCCTAATTTTGGGCAACGCCCTCCTCAGAGCTCCTATCGTTGGTGGCTATTTCATAATGCGCCGCCTGCTGCACTTTTTTCCTCGCGTTGAAAAAGGCGAGCTGGGAAAAAATTCTTCTGAGTTCATCAACTAATGCACAGAAAACAGGGAAAATCATTTAACCGCAGAGAAACATTTAAGCAAAGTATGGGAATCGATTTCCACCTATTAAAATACAATCAAAACAAAAAACCACCTCCTAAATCTGCCATCCAAGAATGAGTTATAGAGATAAAAACTAATCATCCGTAAGCAATCAAAAGCCAAGAGTCGTTTCACCTGTGGCAAAAATTTTGGGTCAACAGATAAAAACATATTGCCATCATCCTTAAAAGAAAGGGCCTGCTATCCCCCGCTCTCCCCCTGTTAAAGGAATCATGACATTCATTCCTATTTTGAAAAAAATTCCTAATCAAAGATATGGATAGCCTATTAACCGTCCAACAAAGGTGTAATTACAAACATGTGGCAGGTAAATACCATAGAGAAAACACCCAGCTTCTCCTATACAAACCACAAACGGAGGATCAAGCAATTGAATAAAAACAGGATATTTTCCAAACTTCCTCCCCCTAGTCTTTCTGAAAAAATAAGGGGGGGGGAAATTAAGAAAGAAGAGGGGAAAAAAGGACGCCGGCGAGAGGGCGGGAAAGGCGGAAAAAGGGGGGGTGTGTGGTGTTTTCCCCAAAAAAAAAAAAAAAAGGGGTGTGAAAGGGGGGGAATTCGAGAAAAAAAAGAGCATCGCTCAGATGCCAAAAAGGAAAGAGCAAATTTAATCCCAATCTTTTCAGAAATGAAAAAAAAAGAAAACAGAGACAAGGGTTCAGTTAGAGATTCGAAAATCAAGAAATCGATAACATCAGTTAACACATATTTTAATCAAAATCCAGTAGGAAACCGGCGTAATACTGAAACGGCCACTTTTAAAAGCCAAGAGGATCTGAAAACTCTTCTGTGGTTGTGCGACTAGAATAGCAAAAGAGTGGGGAAAGGTCTGTCAATCTAGTAACCCTTACTGAAGATGGTGGGAAGTAACTCTAAAAGCACTGGTCCAGTTGGAAGCTTAGAACACAAGGAAAAGCAAGCTAAAACAAAGAATCAAGTCAGCCAGGTCGCCTTCCCCTTTTGCCTTCTTCCTATGATGTAGCTGTAGAGGAAGGAGCCAGAGATTTGAAAAAGCTTTCTTACCTCAGTATGCCTGTTCCACAACCCACATCCATAACAACAGCACCTTGCATGAGAGAAGGATTCTTCAAAATAGCTTCCCTGTAAGCATCAGTACGGACCTGCATCAAAAGATCCCCATGTTCAGAAGAAAACTACTGAAACTGACAATGTTGACTAAACTAGTTACGTATGTTCTTGAGAGATTTTAAAACTTTTAATGCTGACATTAAAAGTTATTTCTAATACCTTATCACTGATCATTTCTCTGTGAATTCCGAAGGAACTGTATGAGCCAAAATAATTCTTATTTATGCTCTTGATTTTATCAGTTACAACCTTTGCAGAAGAAATGTTAAACTTCTTGTCATTCAGCTTCATATTAGATAAAGCATCTTCATCTGCATGAAACAACCCATCAACTTTAAATCCCTCCAAGGAAGTTGTAGTGTCAAAATCACTTTCAGGTGCCGAAGCAACCGCATCTCCATTACCACAAGGAATTCTGAGTTCAGAAATACATTGACTCAATGCATCTTTATCATCAATAGAAACTTCTTCAAAATTACTCAATTCTCTTAGTAGTTCCTTTTTGTCAACTGACATAAAATCRGCATCTTCACCAACATCATCATCACCAAAACTGTACAAGAGCGGATCCTCTTGCATAACAGGTCTCAGATACTTATCATCATCCCAAGGAAGTACTTTGTCCTCGGACATGTCCACCTCATGCAAATGGTTTAGAAGATCTTGCTTCGATTTGCAGGTTACTCCGCAACACCAACATTTATTCTCTGCCACCTCAAGAAAGAAAGAGCCAATTGAAGTCATTAACTTCTAGTAGAGTAATTCATAGTCATCAACATATTGCTTCATATTACACTTAAAAGTGAATTCAGCAACAAACGATGATAAGCTAAAAACCTAAATATATCATGCTGATAGATTTTGGAAAACAAGAAATAGAAACTTATGCCTCCTGTCCTGCAAATCAAGTACAAAAGCACATAATATCTAACAAACTTTTTCGGATTAAGGAATATTTACCAAATTAAAGCTATTTCTGCATATATATGCTACAGCGAATCCTCATCCTGGTCCCTTAAAGTGCTTAATTTTGTTCAATTGAAAATTAAGCTCCATCTTCGAATATAGCTTTTTATTTCCATCAARATACATTTCCTCCAAGAAGAAACAAAAAGTCCTTCCTACATTTTAACTTCTATGCAATTTATCRGAGAAAGCTCACACCTTTGTTAAAGTTTCACCTACCCGGTAGTTATTTGCCTGATCCAGAAAATTTTGTCAATATGATTTGCACTATTAGTCATAATTATAGTGCCCTTACAGCAGAATTTCACCAATAAGTTCCCCCATTCTCTATCAACTTCAAACAAACATTATTCGTTTCCCCCATTCTCTATCAACCTCAAACAAACATTCTTCGTTTCCCCCATTCTCTAATATAAAAGAACTGAGCGTAGTTTTCGGTTTCTAAACAAAAAACGAGATAAGTTAGCATATATCTACCTGGGACCTAATGTAATTAATGAGCTTAAAACAACCGTAGAAGTCCAAATTGACGGCTTGCTTAAGAACATTAAAATCAAAATGGTGAGCAGAAGCGCAGTGCTCAAAAAGCACATCCGATGAACTGAATAAAGAGTCACAAAACAAACAGAACATCTCTGAGTTCATAAACTCCTCATCATAATCCTCCGCGCCTTCTTCGCCATTGTCTGTATCCCAGTCTTCCCAGTTCTGGTCTTCTTCTTCGTCGTCGTCGTCAAAATCCTCCTTTTCCACATCCCTTGTCCTTGAGACATGGTTTTCCTCTCTGCTGTTCATCATCAAATCTTTGAGGTTCGAGTGGGTTATGTGTTYATGGGTGTATGCAGAAACCGTCGAAGGTACCTCTAAAACCCTACTGTTATTCCTTTTCTGAGTATTAGCAAAATCTTTATTCTTAAACCCTACTAAGAGAAAAGGGAAAACTCATTCTTTATATATATTACATTTTACCTCCGGATATTGTCCATATTAAGGAATCAACCCTCAGGTTTTGAGGATCTACGTTACTCCTTGAGACTAATGACCTAAATTTTAGGGTAAAATTCATTCTCTGGCCTCTAAGATAGTAAAAATTTTAGCTCTTCACCCTCAAATTTAAATGCTAATTTTTACTTCTAAGGTTTCAAAAGTATCAAAGCCTTTTTGTGAAATATTTCCTTTAAATCATTAACGATAATTTATTTTTAGAGACATTTTGATCAATTAATTTATCTATYTTAAAATTTATTATTTTAAAACAAAATTTCCTTTTTTTAACATTTTAATCAATTAATTCATTTATATTAAAATTATTATTTTTAATACAAAATTTCCTTTTTTCCTTTTTCTTTCCTTTCTTCCTCTTTCTAGGCAGCTCAACATTTTTCTRTCTCTTCCTCTCTTCCTTTCTTCTTCTCTTGCTCTACCTCTTCCTCTTCCTCTTCCTCCTTCGTCCCCCAATAATGTCGATTTTGTCAACATCACTACCACTGCAAACTCCTACTAATTTTGACATAGCACTGGCGGTTGTTTGTAGAAGCAAGAATGGCGTTATTTGCAGAAGAGAAGGAAGAGAAAGAGAAAGAGAAAGAGAAAGAGGAACAGAAAAAGAGAGGAAGAGCGAAAGAAGGAGAAGCTCCTTTGCGACAGTTAGAAGGCGGCATTGGTTTTGCATAAGTGAAAAAGGAAGAGAAAGAGAAAAGGAAGAGGATAAGACAGGAAGAAGCAAAGCTCCTCTGCAACGGCGACAGCATGAGGCTGTGGCTTGGGAGAGGAAGAAGAAGATATGTTGGTTTAGGGTTAGGGTTTGGGTAAATTTAGATTTAGGTTAGAATTTGGGTTGGGGTTAGGATTTTTTTTAAATGATTAAAATATCCTTTCACCTGAAAATATTTGATGGAAGGGACAAGCTTTGATATTTTTTAAAAGTAAGGGTCAAATCTCAAAATTTACACAATTTGTGAGTCAGACAATATACCCTACCCTAAATTTGAACAGGCAVAAAAATAAGAATCTGTAAGTAAACATAGAAAAATTACAACGAAACATGTTTTAAAAAATCTTTTTCTTTCCAGATTTATAATTACAAAATTCTTTTTCATCTTAGTCCTTCTTCTTTTTCATCTTTTTCCTTCTTTTTTGGCCATCGGACACCAATTACCCATCAACCCACGAGACGTCATGGACTCATCTCTCTTGACTCAACTTTCAGCAATCTTAGCTACTYTGCAAAATTGTCATGACTTTGCTCCACTGTCTATCAGTTACTGCTAATATTTTCAAATTTTCGTGAAGTTTTACATGAAGAAACCAAGAAACATTCTAGATAAAAAAAAAGCATTTGGATGGTAGTGGCTGTGCGCCTACTCCCTGAGTGTATTTGGGTTGCGACATCCCGGCCCGATTCATACGAAACATTCGAGTCCTTGGCCCCTGGCCCATTGAGCAATGGGTGGACTCTGTTCTCTTCCCGTAGCATCGTTTCCTTCAGCCTAATCGGTCWTTTGGTAAAAWTTTTACAAGGAACTAACTTGACACGTTTTAGTAAGGCAAAGATAAAATGAAAGGGTTTGGTTAAGAGTCATATCATCAAGATAAGTCATATAAGATTTATTAATTCTTATTTCATAAATGAAAATAATATTCATAACAACACTCTAAATAATTCATAGTCAAATAACTTAAGTATTTAGACTAAGAAACCTATTCCAAGTCTTTTATTCCCAAACACATATCATTCTAGTAATTGTTAGATACTCTACTTCATTTCTAGAGAGAKCCAACATTTGACCCAACAACTGAATATTCCTCAATCACAACCTRTTTGTCTTCCTCACATTCATCCTATCGCTCCCAATGATCTGCCTCCTTCTTGAGTTCCATCTCATGTGCTTCTAAATCTCTGATCCTTCTCCTCATCCCTTGCCTTTCACTTTCCATTTGCATGATCACCCTCCTTAGTTGCCTAGACTCCTGCTRGTTCACGTCAAATGCATTRRCTATTAGCTTCTGCCAAGTAATGGGCGTAGTACCTCTGGTCCCTGAGCTGTTGCTCATTCTAGGTCTCAAGAACTTTCATCTTTCTCAACAACCCCAAGTGCTCGATAAGGGAAATCATAGCTTCGTTTCTCCTCTTGTTAGCCGACATTTATCAGTTCGGAAGTTAGTTACTATTAGCGCGACGAAACTAGTCGATAAGTCAATAATAATAAAGAAATTATCACGATAAAAAGTTAGTTGTAGCTTGCCAACTCTACTAGTGCCCACTCTAATCCTGAATCGAAGTGTCCAAAAACTTAATTTTATCCCAAAGGATCTGAAATCTGGGCTCTAATACCACCAAATTTAACACTCTAAAACTTGGTCTAAACCCGTGTACCGGACGTGATACAACTATACCTTTTAATATTTCCCCTAAAGGATACAAGGCTTCTTACACAGAGCTTGCTAAAAATTTAATGTACAATATGAATCAAACACACTCCAAATATTAATCAAAAGTAAGTGCCAAACTCTAAAACAAAACCCATAATAATTCTCTACCAAAACCAATATAAAAGTCTAACATTTCTAAGAAAAGAACAAAAAATCCTACACMATGCTTCCACCATGGAACCGAGCTCGCACTCCCAAACACCATCGTACTTAGAATCGAAGTTCTCCAGTTCTGAAAGGAAAAATAGGGTGGAATGAGTAACTTTACATAGAAAGCAGAACAATCTCCTTTTAATTGGGACTGAARCAGGTTTAATGTATGCACTTACCTCTTACAATTTRCTTAGAACTCTTTTGTAAAAGAATTATTAAATATTTAATTTAATGCAATCAATATGTCAAAAATGAAGAACCACGCATTTGAAAATTCAAAAACRATAACTTAACTCGCGACGTAAAGGGGTTAGTTGAAAAGAGGCAAAGGYAGAAAACTCAAAAAAAAAAAAAATGAAGCAAAAATAAGCAACAAGAGAATGCATTTCACAGATTAGAAATGTAAAAGAGACGAGGAAATTAAAAAGCAAGATAGAAAGCATTTCAWATTCTCAAATCAATWAAAAAAAAAAAAAACAAGAATTGCACCAAGGTTGTCAAAAGAGTATTTAATATGCTTCCATGACTAGGAAAAACAAATTGAACTTGATGAATTAAAGAGAAGTCATACACAAGATCAAATAAGAGGTAAAGCAGAATAAGACAAAATAGGGAATGGTGCTGGCTCTTGTGAACTAGACAGAGACAAGAGAAATCCTAGCCACATGTCTATGGCACTAATTCCGATCGTAATAGAACCATGAAGAAACTCTTCATGACTACATTTAACCAGCACAAAACAAGCCACCAACGAATGAGAGGGAATCATAATAAACAGCAGCAAAGCCCCCAAAAAAAACCTCTAACGTCGACTCTATATTAATAAGATGAAAAACATTTAAACATACTTTTCTAGTTTCTAAATCATATTCTAATCAGATTCAAACATATATGGGACAAACATCATACTAAGTCTTTGAATCAGATCCTAAATTCAAGCCTATTTATACTCTCACTAGGACGGCCAGACAGATAAGATTATAGCTTTTTGTCAATGTTACTTAGATAATTAGACATAAGCGGAACACGTTCCTTCCAAAGCTCAGATCAGATTTTGTCCCCAAAGAAAAGGTTAACATGCATACATAATCATAAATCGATTTAATTTCATATATAGAGATGAACCAAAGACCACAATTTTGACATACACAAATCGATCCGAATTTTTATTTGGAACAATCCATGGATGTTTATAAGAAAATCAAAAAAACAAAGTCATTTCACTTCCCTTATGTTGGTAGTCTATCACAAGAACTCAAGTAGTTCCTCTCTAAGTTCGACGTGCTATTAGACAGTGATTCTCTCTAACCCTTTCTTATGGTGTCCACTCACTGCCTCCTAATGTCCAGAATATTGAGGAGTAAGGATAAAATGTGATTTTTTATACATAAACCCTTATAAACCTGAATAGTCATATATATTATTTATCTATTAATATTACTTTATTAATTTTATTATTATTTATAACTACCCTTAACCTAGGAAACTATAGAAACCCTAATTAGGCATGGGTATTACAATGCCRTTAACATATTTCAACACCCTGGAAGCTGCCTTCATATGGTTCACAGTAGGACAATCTAGAAATTGACTCGATGTTGAATATAAAATGTTATATCCGACCTATTGTAGGTCAAATGCAACAACTTTCCAATGAGGCTTATAGATTGATACCTTAGAAAGAAGCGGAGAGTCACCATGATTAAATTTTTGAGCAGATTCCATAGGTGTTTTAATAATGAAAACTTTTTCATAAATTTCTCTATTAGATAAAGAGCTACATAGATTCCTCTTATAGAGTTGAATATATAAAATCACYAAATTAATCAAAGACTAAAATCAGGAAACTACCAAAAACTAGCTCTAGCTGCACAAGCTAATTCCTAGTTTACACCACTGCTTGATTCTCATTTACAGCTAACATTCTTATATAGTTACAAATATTTCTTTCCTTTTCTAAACTCCTCTTCAAGCTGGTTTGAAGATATCTTCCATAGCTAGCTTGCCAATTAGCTCGTTGAATTTCCTAGTAGGAAGTTCCTTAGTAAGCACATACGTGACTTGTTGAGTAGTGGAAATGTAAGGCATACGATCAACCCTTTCCCTAGTTTTTCCTTGAAAAAGTGTTTGTCAACCTCCACATGCTTTGTTCTATCATGAAGCATCAGATTCTAAGCAACTAAAATGGCAGCTTTGTTGTCACAATACACTTTCATACATAGTAGATTAAAAACTTTCAATTCTTCCAAGTCTCTTAATTCACAACACCTCACAAATCCCATGAGTAACTGATCTAAACTCAGCTTTTGAGCTACTTCTTGTCACCAAATTTTACTTCTTACTTTGCCATGTAACAAGATTACCACCCAACAAACGTACAATAACCAGAAGTTAATCGTCTGTCGATAATATTTCACCCTAATCTGCATCGACATAGGCTTCAACTTGCAAGTGCCGACGATTCTAGAATAACAAGCCTTTTCCAAGAGCCTCCTTCAAATACCTGAGAATTCTATAGACTGCATTGAAATGTTCTTGTCCAGGCGAAGGCATAAACTGACTAAGCATGCTAACTTTCGAATGTCATATCTGGACGAGTATGCGACAAGTAATAAGTTTTCCAACAAGTCTCTGATTTTGCTCTCTATCTAGGATTTCTTCAGGTTTAGGAGGCTATAATTTGAGTTTGAGATCAATAGGTGTTTCTGTTGGTTTACGCCCTAGCAAGCCTGTTTCATTTAGCAAATCAAGGACATATTCACGTTGATTTACGAATATACCTTCTTTGGATCTAGCAAATTCCATTCAAAGAATATATTTCAATGACCCTAAATCCTTGATCTTGAAATCGACTGCAAGTCTCTTCTTTTGTCTTTCTAGTTCTTCACTATCGTCACCTGTCATGACTATATCATCCATATAAACAATTAGTATAACAACTTTACCTTCTCTACCACGTATATAAAATATAGTATGATCAGCTAGGCTTTGACGATAACCACAATTCTTTACAAATTTCCTAAATATCTCAAACCAAGCTCTAGGAACTATTGAGGCCACACAATGACTTCTTCAGTCTACAGACTTTCTTTGATCCCATATTCTTCACAAAATTGGGTGGAAGACTCATAAAAAATTCTTCCTCAAGGTTATCATTTTCAAGAGACTTTTGACATCCAATTGGTGTAATGGCCAATTTAAATTTATAGCCATAGATAATAGAATTCTAATTGAGTTTATCTTGGCTACTGGAGCAAAGGTCTCTTGATAATCAATCCCATAAGTTTGAGTCAACCCCTTAGCTACTAATCTTGCCTTATACCTTTCTATGCTACCCATTCCCTTTATACTTCACAATAAAAATCCATTTGCAACCTACAGTCTTCTTCCCCTTAGGCAAGTAAACTATCTCCCAAGTACCACTTCTCCTACGAGCATTCATCCCTTCCATTACTGCCAATTTCCAATTTGGATCACCAAGAGCTTCTTGAATGTTTCTCACAACAAACAAGTATGAGATTTTTTAGGTAAATGCCCTATGAGTGTGAGAAAGTTTGTAATAAGAAAGATACTGAGCAATGACATACCTAGGATTCCTAGTGTGATTTCAAATTCCTTTTCTAATAATAATAGGAATATTAAAGTCTAATGATTCTTTGTTAGAGAAAATGATAGGAATTGAAGATAAGTTAGGATAAAAAATACATGTAATATTTATAAGTCCAATCCCCGAGGGTTGTGATTGATCATTACTAAGAGTAACTTGCTTCCTTTGACTATTTTAATGATGGTATAATAGAAGCTTAGTGTTAGAATCATTTCAATCCAACTGTAGTAGTGATTCTCCCCTATTTAACATAARATTACAGGAATATCCTTCACTGTTCTCATTGTTTTTATCATCACATTGTTCTTGATTTTGAAGATCGAGAATAGTAGGTTGAGAGGAATGCGGCATAGTAGTCAAAATTACTTTTGGTAAATTAGAAGATAACTCCGAAAAGATTTCTTCCATTACCTCATCCTCCCCCTGAACAGAATTTTTGTGAAAGTAGGATTTATTTTCAAAAAAATGAGATCCATAATCACATAAATTTTTCTTGTTTGGGGATTATAGCACTTATATCCCATTTTATTGGAGGAATACCTTATGAACACACATTTGTTTACCATTGGATCAAGTATGGACTGAGTGTCATTAAGTATACGAACAAAAATAGCACAATCAAAAACCTTAAGGGGTAAATTCGAGTACATTCTAGAGGAGGTAAAGTATAACACTCAAAATGTGTGGTATATCTTAAAACATGTGTAGGCATCTTGTTAATTAAATAAGTTTTTGTCAAAAAAGCTTCTCCCCAAAGATATTTTGGAACATTCAATGAAAACATTATAGCACGTGTTACTTCAAGTAAATGTTCATTTTTCCTTTCAAAAATTCCATGTTCTTGAGGTGTATCTACACAAGTAGATTAGTGATGAATACCTTTTTGTTTCAAAAACTTTTCCAACATACCTTCATATTATTCAGTTCCATTATCAATCTAAATAATCCTAATTTTCTGTTGAAATTGAGATTCAATCATTATGTAAAAATCTTAGAAAAAAATTTCAACTTGAGATTTTTCATTCATTTAAGTAAACCCAACATAGACGAATGAGATCATTTATAAATATGATAAATTTTTTTTTTTTGAAATATTTGTGACTCTTGAAGGTCCCCACATGTGAATTAAATAAAATGGTCTTGAAGGAACATAATATTTTGGAAGATAAGTAGTATGATGACTCTAGATAAGCAATACTATTCACAATAAAATGATGAAAAATCCAAACCCTTAAATAAAGCAGGAAACAAATGTGTAAGATAAGGAAAGCTAGGATGTCATAGTCTTAAATGCCAAAGCATTATTTGTTCATAAACAGAATTAGAACTAACACTATTAAGGCCCTGAGACTTCTTATTCCCAGAGAAATCATCATTAAAGTAAGCATAATTAGAATTAACACTATTAAGGCCTTGAAATTCTTATTCCCAAAGAAATCATCATCAAAGTAGTAAAGACCAACAATCAACTTAGCACTGCCAATCTTCTTCCCCAAGGTCTAGTCCTAAAATTCACAGTAAGAATCACAAAAACACTAGGCAATTGGAATCTTTAGTTATTTTACTCACAAATAAAAGATTGCAAACTGACTTGGAAACATGGAGAACAGAATTAAGGTTTAGTWTTTAGATAATTTAATGAAACCTTTGTATGCTATTGTTGAGAAAGAACCATCMGTAATTCTTATTTTGTCAAGCCCACAGTATGATGAGTAAGTGCAAAACAGATTTGCAGGCTTGGTCATATGACCGAAACTCATGAAGCTATGATCCAAGGAGCAGATTATGAACAGGAAGAAAGGGCATGGAATGTGTRACCTATTTGTGAAAGAAAAAGAGTAGGGATACTAATTGGTGATTAATTGGGTTTTAGCAATTTTAGAAGGTGATCRATTCACTCCTTGGTGAAGGGACCCATCTCGGCTTCATTTGTAATAGGAAATATTTGAGTATTTTTATCATCAGGCTTTCTAATTTTCCAATTTGCTAGTTTTTTGTGAATTTTACGGCATGTTTCTCAGGTATGACGTGATTTGTTGCAATAGTCACACCATACTCATGGCTTCCCTTCAATTTTTTGTTGAAATCTGTTTGTTTTGTTAGCAACAGCCTCGACAGTAAGAAGCATAGAGTTTTCTGTAGGCTCGTTAGTTGTCTTATTTCCTAACATTACATGTATGCAACTCTCTTCTCTTCAAACATCAAGAAATACCTCGCCAATTGGAGGAAGTGGCGGCCTGCCAATGATCCACCACCTAACCTCATCGAACTCAACATTGAGTCCTACAAAACTTGTAAATACAAGGAGTCTCAACACTAGGCTTGTAATATTTGGCATCTTCTTTGGATTTCCATTCAGAATCACTGAAGAGATTCAATTCTTGCCAAATACGTTTTAATGAATTGAAATACTTGATTARCGAATCTTGTCA
Organism: Rhazya stricta; assembly: GCA_001752375.1. Classification (NCBI taxonomy): domain Eukaryota; kingdom Viridiplantae; phylum Streptophyta; class Magnoliopsida; order Gentianales; family Apocynaceae; genus Rhazya; species Rhazya stricta. The sequence goes on along the minus strand of MEJB01000008.1, from coordinate 1,738,917 downwards.
TTGCTGGATTTCACCAAGTTTTAGAGTCAATTCATAGGCTTGAGACTGACTTTCCAAGTCATAGTACATTTGATTCACGTTGTCCCAGAGTTTCTTGGCTGTGGAGTAACGCATATAATTGGAACTAATGTTCTTATCCATGGAGTTCACAAGCTAAGCCATCGCCACTAAATTTTCTACATCCCACATGGTGTATGTTGAATCCTCCATCGCCACTGAATTTTCTGCATCCCACATCGTAGTAATTTGCATTGGATAAGTGTCAGTATTAGGAGTTTAGTTTTGTGTTGGAGGACTAGTTGTAAGGGGCGAGTTTGAGGTAACTCAGACATAATCATTGAAGCAGAAGAAAGGAAAAGCTTGTGAGTTTTCATAGGATGGCTCAAGCTTGTGAGTTTTCATAGGATGGCTCTGATACCATGAAAACTTTTTTTTTTTTTGTAAATTTCTCAATTAGGTAAAGAGCTACACAGATTCCTCTTATAGCGGTGAATACATAAGATCAAGAAATTAATCAAAGAATAAAATTAGGAAACTACCAAAAAATAGCTATCTAGTTGTATTAGCTAATTCCTAATTTAGACTACTAATTGATTCTCATTTACAGCTATCAATTCAATGTAATTACAAATATTTCTTTACTTTTCTACGAATAGGTTTACATGCTGCAAATCCATAATCTTATAAAAGGTCCATTGCATATTGCCATTGGCAAGCAGTCATTCTAGCAGTAGTTCTGGCSAATTCAAAATCCAATTAAGTACTTGGCTATACCCAAAATCCTTAATTTTGAACAGATCGTGTAAATAAGTTTTGATAACCTAATACAATCCAAATCGTTTCCTGCTTAATGTCGAACATATCATGTAAACAAGTGTCCTTTTTTTGGATGGTGGATGAATTTTATATTCACTTGTTTTTGGTCTGCTCTTATGATTGTCATGTTTGGTAGTTAGTGGGCTTATCTSTAGGTTGGGCAATGCATGGAGTGCAGTCCATGAGAGAGCTATTGGTTCACTTGGTTACTAATAGGGAGTGCTGGCTGAGAATAACGTACCATTTGTTTCTCATGATCACATGGTACATATGGTTGTCAAGGAATAAATGGATCTTCGAAAGGCAAGCTTGTGTTGGAGGAGGACAGTGTCAACATGGCCCAAAGCTAATTAACAGAATACCATAATGTATGAAGGACGGAGATGGTTTCTATGATGCAAAATTTAGGATAAAAGGATCCACTTGAGAATGGATGCCATAAAATCGACCTGGATAGAAACTTTATTGTGTRAGCAAGCTTTAGTGCTAGTGTAAGCCAAGAGCATTTTAAGCTTTATGCTATCCTCCGAGCATCCTTATGGCATAAACATTGCGCATAAACCGGTTTGTGATTGAGACAAACTACATTACAATTCTCTTAAAGATTTTGCAAGTCGAGCGAGATTGTCTCCTTTGGTGACCTTGTCCATAACATCAAAGACAAAGCTGGGGCTTTGTGGTGTGAGGGTTTTATTCATGTGGAGAAAATGTAATAACCCTACTCACACGTGCTCGCCAATCTTGGTGGAGTTTGAGTAAGGATAGGCTTAGGCGGCTAAAGCCCCCAAGTAGTGTAAAAAATGTAGATCATGCTGATTTATACATGGTATTTGTTAAAYAGAAAAAGGAAAAAGACTTGCATTTGGATTGGATTTTCAGTCCAAAAAATTTTCTACCATATCATCCTTTTGTAAATGTTTTTGGGGGTTGCTAAACACAATGACCTCTATTTCCTACTGGAACATTATTTTGGA
>MEJB01000008.1:1674744-1713867 GCA_001752375.1 Rhazya stricta | reverse complement strand
TCTAAATATTCATGTTCTTCATTATCTGGAGAAAATAATGTTATGATCTAAATATGATCATCGGAATTTATTGTCATAATTTATAAGTACATCTTTGTCAGCAATTTTGGTCGTTAGTTACTCAGAAAACTTAGTAGACAAAAGGAATAAATTGAAATCCTTCTTTTTTCCATTCTTTGTTGATTAGTTATAGATAAACTGATTATTTTTGTTAAGTCAAGACTCTTGTGGTTGGGATTTAAAGATTCAACTAAATATTCCTTTTGGATTTCATCGAAAATCCACACACACACACACACACACATATATATATATATATATTATTTGTGAATTCCTCTTGCATTTGTGCTACAAATTATCTTCTCATTAATGCAAATAGAGGAATGTCCTAGTTCTTTTTATTCATATCTCTTTTTTTATTTGGACTTGGATCCTAATAAGATTGACATTTGGYTCTTTGTTCTTGTAACTTTTTTTCTTTTATAATTCTTAAGATGTTCTTCAAAAGAATATTGGATATAGCCAGTATATGATCTTCTAGTTTAGAAAACCCTTAATAGCGAAGGATTGGTGAAGCCTCAAGATCAAGAAACTGCTGGGTGTGCTCAATTAGTAGAGTRACATTCCAATTTAATAATTGCATAATAGATACAATAGTATTGGATTTTCAATGTATCTCCTCTCCATAATTACCATCAAGCTTGTTGAAACTTAAAAGCTGGCCAACTTACTTGGCAGAATTAACTAAACTATTCTTTTAATAATTTCTTTTTCCTGTTTGTAAAGTTTTTATACAAGATGTCGAATTCTTTCATTAGTCTTTTCAATCTTTCAAGGAGATATTTTTCTTTGAATAAGATCAAGTAGGGCATAACTATTCTGGATCGAAAAAAGCTCTGATATCATGTTTTGAAGCCGAATAACATCTTTAAATCTAATGTGTCATTTTCCTGCTCTCCAAATTGTTAACCTCTCTGTCTTCTAAAGCTTGTGATGTGCCAAGCCTATCGAAGTTTAACGATGAAGGAAAATAATCTTCATGCTCATCTTGAAGTGTGTAATAGTAAGACAGACCTTTTCATGTTCATATTCATGTTCATCTTCAAGGAAAATATTACTAATGAAACTATGAACAGTTTTTAGCCTTAATGCATGAATTGTGTTTATGCTTTATTGCTATTTGATATGGAAATTGTAATGTTTATTATGATATGGGAATTTCTACAATTTTAATTTTGCAATATTGAAATGAAAATGGACTCTACTTCTCTAAATCAAACGATTAATTTAAATGGAGATGAATTGGCAAGTACTAACATGATTAATTTAAATGGAGATGAATTGGCAAGTACTAACATGATTAATTTAAATGTGTCAACTAAACTAAGTCTAAGAACTCTAGAGAAACTTCTGATGTTTTGAATTATTTTGTGAAGATTGAAGGGAGTCAAACAATAGATGYTATAGATAGAATTGAATGTAAATTATGTAAGAGTGATTTTAAATGTGGGGTAGACTTCAACTTTGTGGTGTCATTTTAAATCTTACAAGAAATTGAAGTTTCATGATGTAGGATAAAAGATTCTTGATCAAGATAGAAAGATTGAGGCCTAAAAAAGTGAATCAAAAAATTTAAAGGTGAGTTACTAGCTATTACAATCATTAAAAATGATTTTCCATTTTCATTTGTTGAATATGATGGTATTAGAGTTTGGATGAAGTACATAAATTTTGATGTTATTGTACTTCTAGAACTAGTCTTGTTTTTTGACATTAAAAGACTATAATTGAAGGAGAAAGAGAAACTTAAGCACATTTTTCTACAATGTAGAGTAGATTTTACTTAACTTCAGATTTTTGGACTGAAGTCACAAGTGAGGTTATATTTTCTTGACTACTCATTTTTTGGATACTGATTAGAAATTAAATAGTAAAATACTTAGCTTTATTGATATGCCTCCTTAATACTTGGGGGTTGAATTAGCCTCAAAATTGTTTGAATTTAAGAATGGGTGATTGAGAAAAAGTTTTTCTCTTTGACATTAGATGATACATCTAGTAATGATAATATGAAAGTTCATTTGAAAYAGCAACTCCCTTGGCGTGATAGCTTATTGTGTGAAGGTGAGGTTTTTCATGTTTGTTGTTCTGCTCATATATTGAATCTCATTGTCTAAGAAGTTTTGAAAGTGGGTTCAGTAGCTTTGAATAAAATTAGAGAATCGGTTCATGATGTGAAAGGTTTGGAGATTAGGATAAAAAAATTTGAAGAATGTGTGAGAGTAGTTGGTAATATTTACACCAACATTGACTTGTGATTGGATGTGTCTACTCGTAGGAATTCTACATAATTAATGTTGGATAGTGTCATCAAATATAAAAAGGCTTTTGCTTTTTTTTAATTCAATGATAAAAATTATAAAAAATTTCTCTTCAGTTGAATAATGGAAAGAGGAGAGAAAATATGTGAGTTCCTTGAGCCATTTTATAAAACTACTAACTTGATCTCTGGTTCTTCTTATCCTACATCAGATTTGTACTTTCTACAAGTTTGGAAGATTGGACTTTTTCTAAAGAAAAACTTGTTGAATGAAGATGAAGTGATAAGTGATTTGTTCAAAAGGATGAAAGATTTGGATTATACGTTCTTCAGAACCACCTTTGGTAGGTTGTGTTGAGGATTCCTCGCCCCGCCAAGGCCATTGAGTTTTAGTGGGCTAGCCCACCCCGCCTTGCATAGCCCGTTTGACTGCTCTAACAATGATTATACCTCTATTTAAGTTGATTCTTTTTTATTAAAATGTGTTTTAACTTTACATTACACTAATTATGTCAAAATTAATTTATTGTAGGTTAAAAATCATAAATACGAGGAAACAGGCAATACCGAAGAAAAAAAGGAAGAAAGAGGCCAAAGGATAATTATGAAATGTTAAGGTCTAATTTTCAATTTTCAAAAAAATAAGGAAGTTATCTAAGTATTGAAATTGAACAAAAGCGTATCCAGAAGCAAAATAAAAAACAAGCTCAAGGACTTTTGGCACTAAAAATCTGCTAAATTTTGACGAGAAGCGAGGTAACATAAGAAGACACCGATCTACAAAATTTCAAGTATCATTTCAATGTAGAAGTGGGTGAACTGGCTCTGGTTCAGTCAACATTAGTTCCAAGTTTGATTCAATATAACAAGAACAATTTTCCAACATCAAACCTACATTTGTTTGAAGGATATCTGACGCCGTTTTGAGCCTATTTTGATGAAAATAATGCATTTGATGTTGGCTTGGCTATTCTATAGGTCTGTTCTAGGGATTTGTTTTCCTATTTAAGTGGCATTATAAACCACAAAACTCATTATTTTTGCAATATATTTTGAGTTTTTTTCAATTTTGTTTTGTAAAAGGCTTGGAGAAACCTCTTGGGAGTGTCTAGGATGGATTTTAAGTGAGTTTTAGGAAAGGATTTATTTGACAAAATTGGTTTATTGTTCCCTCTTTATTGCGATCATGTCTTTAATGTTTTCAAATGTTGAACCAACGTATTTTGATATGTTGAATTTTCTATAGTTGGTTAAGGTTTATGTGAATTCTTATTCTATTTAATGCTTTAGTTGTTTCTTTTCCTTCTATCTTTTTTAGTTCCTGATTATATTATTTGTAATTGATGTTACGTCGTTCTTAATGTGTATATAGCTTGATCATCCATAAATCATTCTAATAATCAATTGTGACATACAAACGGATAACAAAATTGAGTAGGACTTAGGTAATAACTCGTAGTACTAAAATTGACTAGATATAGAATCGATTTTTATTTGTGGTTTTTAAGAGTAGGTGACTGTAGTTAGTAAAATTTGAGAATTCCATATATCGATATATAATTATAATTAATCTAATTCACATATGGATATYGCTTTAGTTAATCAAGGTTTGGGGGTTTACGCCAAGACATTGGATAAAACATATTTCAYGGAATTATCATTAACAAACTAGATAGAATTTGAAAATTTTAACAATATAGGTAGGAAGCAGTTTTGATTTTTATTAGAATAAGTTGGATCAATACCCTAACCAACTCAAATTTTATCACATCAAAATRGTTGGAATTGATTAGGTTTTCTAGTTTAATTAGGTTTAAACTTGATTCTCATTTGTTAGTTGATTAGGTTTAATCATTGAACAATACTTTCAATCAGTAGATTTAAATTGAGGAAATTTAATAGTTTTGGTGTTTAGTCATAATCCATGTGGAATCGCACTTGATTCGTTTAATATACTCAACTTAATTCTAGTATACTTACTAGGTTCTTGTGCATCAAGTTTTGTCCAAGAAAATGGGTAAGTTGTTTTCAATTGAAACAACCATTTGTTTTATATTTTTGTGTATGACATATAGATTCAATATTATATCATATTATAGGATGATAAGGGAAATATGAATCTCTATTTCGAAAAAATTGTACCATTCTTAATTCTTGATTATGGAAATTAGTGGAAAATCCTTCAAATAAAGAGTTAAGCATGGTCGCAAGAATTTAGAGTTTTACCAATTTGACAAGGAGTTGATCAATTACGTTGATAGTGTATTTCCAATTTAGGGAAATTTTAGATTATTTACCGCTATCTCTCCATGTTGTACCGCATCTTGGAATTACTTCTCCGTTGAAATAGACTTGGAAGAGTGACAAATATTTGATAGTTTATCAATTAGGGTACATGAAGGTGAACTTGGCAAGTATTTAATGCCCTAAATATGGTTATACCATTTTTTTGGTGTAAAACGGATRAYTATCTTACTATACYAAAATCARAATAGTGTCAAAATACTAATAGCTTGTCTGCTTGCCAACCTGATGTCTTTAGTATCTTGTCCAGTATATAAAATTCTCCTATCAGGAGGCTGTAAAATGAAATGGTCATCAAATAGAGTTTTATTCCGCCATTTCCAAATCTAAGCAACTCTTTTTCTAAAGCAAGTGTTATGTTTTTCCTCCTCCTTAAGATTTTCATCTATTCATTTTTCTTGGTGATTTTCATGTGAAGAAGGGTTTAGTGTGGTGGGCGAGCAATCTCCCTAGGTCTCCTTGGCCTAAGGGTAGTCTCGAAGCATGTAGACTAAATTCCATATTGTGAAGGCACAAAGGGAAAGTGGCTTAATGTATGCAACGGCTCTGTAAAGAAATTCATGTGTCATGAGACGGTTCGGCCAAGCAAAAAGAATACCAAAGTGGCCCCTTGTATTTCCATAGCCTGCTCCAAGCTAATTGACATTTGTAGTTGCCAACTAGCATTCCTAAGCCGAGCTAATATTGAACTCCCCAGATGCAAATGCTACCAGTCCAGCCTGGTCTACTTGTGGAATGGGCTCAAAGTGAGCAGGGCTCAATTGGTCCATGACTTCAACAGAATGTGAGTATACCATTGCTCGTGAAAAAACTTATTAAATAAAACTGCTTCACATTAATTTTCACCCACAAGAGGCTGCCTGTCTAGGAAAATGCATAAGTTGTTTTCAATTGAAACAATTATTTGTTGTTATTCTTATCAGTCTACCATTTAATCTTACGGACTTTATAAATCTGATTATGGACTTACGGTAAAGTTCATTAAATATTTTTACCGATATTAGACTTGAGTTTTGTTCAGCAAAAGTATATGCTGATGTGGAAGGAAAAAATAGCAACTAAAATTTTTGTATGGGATTTTGAACACCCTTAGAATATGCTTTTATATCTGTGTAAGGGTATTGATGGTTAATTTGTTACTGATGTAACTTTTCATAGTTTTTCTTTTTTTTRCCCCCCATAAAGGATTGAATATTGTTAATGAGAATATATCATTGAAAATGTTGTTGATTGAAATATATTGTTGACAAAATTTCTTGATAATGATATGCGTGTCATTACCTTTGAACCATAAGAATCATTATTTCGTTATGGGCCAAAACATTGTTGAACAGGTTCTAAATGCGAAAATTTTTCTTTTTTTCTTCAACTGCAAAAACATATTCTTATTTATACATGGGTTGTCGAGTCAGCATGGTATAAATGGTGAAATACTCATTTTTAGAATAAGGGGTTCAAATCACTTTATAGATAAGAACACTCCTATAAATAAAATATTCATTTTGAACCATCTCTATATTAACATAGTGAATGAGAAAAATACCACTCAAACTGCCAAATAAACTGACCCTACCCCAACCTTTTTCGTCAACTGAATGTATAGCATGTATAGCGTTAAGGCAAAATTAGAGCGTTTGTAGGATGATTTTAATGCAAAACATGATGTAGTTTATGGTTAATGGTATGCATGTTGTTATTGTTGTACCATAACAGTACTTATGTCGTTATGGGCRAAAATAGATTCGAGTGAATAATAAATGTGAAGATGGATAGAATTTAAGGCATTAAAGCAAAAGTAAAGTGTTCCTATGATGATGTTTGTGCAAAAGGTAACATGATTTGTGGATAAAAACATGCATGTTATTATTATTGTAACATAGCGGTTGAGCTGGACTAGGGGGTCCATAGTGTCATCATATTAGTCAAAATTTGGCATTTTGGACCATATTTAATGGGGAACAAACTAATCCTTGTCATTGAAAGGGTTGTTCTATACTATGCTCTAGCGAGAGGCTAGCATTTAGAGGTTGGGGAGGAGCTCTTCTCCAACATTTGGTCACAGGATCTTAGGGTGCTTCACAAATAAGGTGGAGGATTTTAGGTGGCTTCATTGAAAAAAAGTGTTTTTGTTGTTGGCAATTTTAGAACTGTCTCGATGCACTTGTGATAGGGACATGGTCGCTTCGTTAATCTAGGGGCAATTAGGAGGAAGGTGTTCGACTGGTTATGGGGTTCATGTTCCTCACTTGGGAGTGGTACCCAAGCAGGTGGCAGGATCAGCGCGAAATCTTGGGAGCCACGTTGAACATGATCTTTAATAGATTCGACAGTGAGCTAGGGGCTTTGCTGTAACTCCTCGATGGGTTGTAGTTGGCACTGGAGTTGTTGAATATTGTTTGAGTCATCGAGGAAGTCGTGGAACAAAGATTTATTATCTCTAACCTAGTATTGGGGGTTTTCACTAATAGTCCTTTGTGTGATGCCTGCTGAGAGTGAGAAGAAGATGAATGCCCTCGAGGTTAGGGCTTGTTAAATTTAATGTTGTCGTTGTATCTCATGTTGCTCATCATAGTGGCCATGATCAGGTGAAATTATTCCTGTCTAACTAAAAGAACATTCTGGGCGCCAAATGATGTTATATGATCTCAAGACCTCTAACCGAGTACTAGCCATATTCAACCGAATGATCTCCCAAGCCCAATAGAATTCAAATGAGATTTTGATCTGCTAAATATTCATTTCTGAGGACTTGGTTGTCCTATTTAAAGACACTCCGAAGATTAAGTCATTCTCAATGTCTTCGTAAATCCAGTTAAAGATAAGTATCCAACTGAATGATCTCTCAAGCCCAATAGAATTCGAATGAGATTTTGATCTGGCTAAATACTCACTTCTAAGGACTAGGTTGTCCTGCCTAAAGACACCTCGAAGATTAAATCACTATTAGTGTCTTTAAAAATCCAATTAAAGGTAACTATCCAACCGAATGATCTTCCAAGCCCAATAGAATTTGAATTAGATCACTTATGAGCATTTGGTTGTCCTGTCTAAAGACGCCCCGAAGATTAAGTCACTCTCAGTGTCATCATAAATCCATTTAAAGGTAACTATCCAACCGAATGACCTTTCAAGCCCAATAGAATTCGAATGAGATATTGATCTGGCTTAATTTTACTTCTAAGGACTCAGTTGTCCTATCCATAGATACCTCAAAGATTAATCACTCTCACTATTCATAAATCCAATTAAAGGTAACTACCCAATCAAATGCCTCCCAAGCCCAACAGAGTTCGAATGAGATCTTGATTTGGCTAAATATTCACTTATGAGGACTCGATGTCCTGTCTAAAGACACCCTGAAAATTAAGTCACTCTCACTATCTTCATAAATCCAATTAAAGGTAACTAATGATTAGTACTAAATGCTTCACTAAACTTATCCAAACCTACTATTAATATTAGATTATTAAACAGTGGGGGATTTTCCAAAGCTTCAATATCTTTCTAGTGTAGGATTCCTTTCCATTAGGAATCCCCTTTGGTGGCTTTAAGATCCTTCTTTTTTAGGTATTCTTCCAAGATTAGTGATGTGGATGGTGAAAACTCATAGAAGTATCTATTATTTATGTATATATACCCTCTTTATTGTGTTAGATTGTGGAACTGTTGAATTAATAAGCATTTATTGACGAAAATGCTTTATTTTATAGGAATATGATTCTATATGCAAATTAGGGGTTATTTAATGAAGAAGTTAAGAGAAGTCTAAATTCTAGTCATTGCTACAGCAATGAAAGACTAGAAACCAAGAGCAGTAGGCATGTATGATTAAGTCAAAGAGAATTTGATGTGGATCCATGTGAAGAAAACATCTTAGAACAAAAGGCATGAAGCCTAAAGTGATTCTTTCATGTGGATTTCTTTGGCTAATGGGAGCATGATATATGGATTACTTCTGGCAACTTGTGGTCAAAGCTTCCAAGGGAAACTTCCTTCACAAAAAGTCAACAAAGGTAATTTTGGGAGGTATTCAGTAGCAAAATACATAAATGAAGCAAAAAGAAGAAGAAACTTAAGGAGGGAAATCATCAATCTTCACCACAGAAATGTCAAGAGCAAAAGGTGTGGAATCTCTTTTTATATCCATACTAAAAGTTGATGCTTGACTATCCATAATTGCATGAGTTTCATGATGAAATGTTYCTACAATCTCTCTTGTGAAGGCTATCCACAATCATATGAAGGCTACCCACAGGAGCAATGGCTTTATTGTTTTAAGGAATGGTTGAATTGTTCCCTCGGAATCTTATGAAGAAGATGATTGGTAATGGTTTATCAAATATGAAGTATTTAAAGATTGGAATAGTCTTTTCATTTATTAGGCACGAGAAATGAAAAGATTTAATAGTTGACTATTTAGTATTAGCAGGTTGATTTATAAGGGTAATTTGGGGAAAATATAATAAATACTTACTCGATATTGTAAAGTGATAATTATTTCGAAACAAAAGTTGTTAGCAAATGTGATATGTAAAAATGGTTTCATATCTCAAGCTACTTGTCACAGGTTCTAAGATCTCCTTCTCCCTCTATGTTTCTATACTTTTGCAAATGAAAGCATTTTCTTTCATTTGGAGGTTGATTAGGCCATGTTATCTTTGTGTTTTAGTTTGTTGTTTTCAATTTTGAATTAATTTTGAATTTTATGTCTGAGTGTATCTTTTGAGATTGTTAAAAATGAGTTCTTTTTGTAATTCTAAAAATTTTATTTTGAAAATATAAAATGGAAAAGCTCGTTTTTTGGTGGAAAGGATCAAAATCTTATTATGAAAAGGGAGAATTTACATAGGGAAGGACAAGATTCTAGAAACCTGGTCCCTTACCCCAATAAAAGCTGTAATTAGGGAGAATTTACATACGGAGGGATGAGCAGTAATTATCAAAACCATTTACTTTCAACCTTTCAGAAAAATCATAATATTATATTCGATAAATTTGATTATTTAATATAATAAATTGTAGTTGATATTGTACAAAAATCAAAATGTAATTTATACGTTTTGAAATTGATAAACCTTAAAATAAATTTGTAAATTTGCTAAACATAGTAGTACCTTTTTACTGAGTGTAATGGTGCATTTGATCGAAATACAAAAGAAAAATTTTGTTACCCTTCAAATCACTTTTTGACATTCTTCCAAATTCTCACAACAAACAATTAGTTTTTCTTCTATTGAAAGTCGATTTGCAGTTTTTTGTCAAAGTTTCTCCAATTGAAGGTCGGTTATAGTCATGATCTATCTAAAACTTGGAATATTTTTAGCTTAAAATTTTAATTTTCTTCATCAAAAGAAAAAAGAAATTTTTGGATGAATGCTGGCCAACCATGGRGTCCTTCGGCATGCTCGTTCCAGGTTTTTTAATATTCTTAAAAAATTTAAAAATTCTTATGTTATTTTTTACCTTTATACAATTTATTTTATTTTTGATTAACTTAATTTTTTGCGTAATTGTAAACAATTTTCCTTTTTTTTTTGCTTTGTTTTGGATTCTTCAACTTATTTTTGTTGAAAACATTCAAACAATTACTATTTTTTCTCAATACAAACTTTTTTTCTTGTTTTTCAATATGCATTTTGAAAAATGGATAAGTAAACATGTTTTGAGTATTTTAAAAAATTAAAAATAAAAAATAATCAAAAAAGATAAAGAGAACAAGGCCTAATTTCTTTCTAAATTATTTTATGAAGACCACATGAGTTTATTATTGTGGTCCATGCAATTATAAGTTGAAATTCTATATGGTTATAATTAGTTGAAGATATAAGTATATCATGACTCTTAATTTTATTATTCATAGATATGTTTTTCATTATCGATACTAAGAAAAATAAACGATTTATAACTCTCGAGGAAGAATTTCTCGTTGAGCCTTATGTAATATAAGGCTTGATGTTTATCACATTTAGAAAATTGTACATGATCACGTTACCGTACATTCTTCATTAATAGAACATGCAAGTAGTAAAGGAGTAGATTAATTAGTTCTACTCTAGTCACTAATGTCCTTCTACAGTGGCTTCAGTTGCTTCAGATGGTGTACTACTTTAGTGAAAACCATTTGAAATTTTTGTTTTATTATTATRAAAATGATAAGGTCCGATTGCATGGTTTTAGATTTTTTAGTATATTTTTTATTCTACTTTCCTTGCTACATCAATTATAACATAATATGTACATATTTTTAACTCTTAAAATAGAYGGAAAGGAGTATTGGAAGGATTAAAAATATATACATGTCGTGCTCTGATTAACGTTAGACAGGATATAGGGCAACTGTAACATGATAGTGTACTAGAAGATATTTAACGTATGTTGCAATTGGGATTTCCATTGAGCCGTTAAAATGGGTCTAATAGACTTAGGCAAAGCCGAGTTCGAAAACCCTCAACTCAACCCAACTCAACTCAAGGTGAATTATAGATAAAATGAGCCTGCGTTTAATAATTTTAAAAAATAATTAAAAATTTAAAAAATCTCTAAAAACTCCTAACAAATTTCTATTTTGAGAGCTATAATTGTACGATAATGAAGTACTAAAAGCGAGGAATTGCATATGTTTCAGACAATGTTTCCAACAAAAGCATTTTTCAAATTGAAACTGTGGAATTGGTTATGCGGAAGACAGAAGGGGCTGGATTCTTAAGATTCCTCATATGGATCATGATATGAAGCTATATGAATATTTCTATGTTTCTCTTACTAGAAAAATATTTAACAATTGGGATGTATATTAATTATTTAACATAGTTGAATATCCTTTTAATAGACATGCAAAAGCAAAGAGTGGATTCGAGAGCCTACAAAAGTCTCATCATAATTTATATCTTCTTCTCAATTAGTAAAATCATTAGCTATATCAACTTTATATCTTCTTCTCAATTAAGTCTTTGTTAATTTATTTAAATTCGACCGAAATACATCATAAGATATAATTAAAGGATATAACTACTCAAAACAAGTTTGATGGAAAGACAAGGTTTAACAAATGGTTTCAAGAAAACTAGCAATGTTATRAATCTCCCTAGWATTCAAGTACGTAAAGCGGCAAGACAATAAGCAAGGATTMCTATTATAAAGGAAGCTGTAAGAAAACGGGATAAAAAGAAAACGACTTCGGAAAGGAAATGATGTATAACAATTGTTATGTCAACTGTTTGTCCCTTCTCCCCTCGTGTCTTGCACGCTTATTTATAGTCATTAAGGCCCTGGCTGGTTAGGGTAAGGAAAACTAATTTTCAAGAAAATATTTTCTCATAATTGATTTCAAGGAAACTACTAAGGATGAGGAAAAGTTTGAGTTTATATATGGTTTTAGTGGAACAAAATGTTTTGAATCATTTTTGTTTTACATTTTCACCCTCAAATTCACAAACCAAATAAGAGAAATTAATTTCTTATAAATTATTTTTCTTTTCCTCAATATTTTCCATAGTTTATCAAAGAATCTATGTTTTCTTTTTCCTTTTTCTTTTCCTCATTCCGTAAACAAAACGAGGCCTAAACGCCTCAATCTTTCATAATCTTRAAGTCACCGTTTTTTGTGCTTGCTTTGTGAAAAATACTTATCAGTAGCTTATGAACTTATTAACCCTCATTTTTCTCACCGTATGTGTCCTATGGCTATTTGTTCCTCAGCGGCTAATAACTTTGTATATAGATTGAAATAGTACCTCTCTTAATTTAATTCTTCTTAATGCCTAACCTTGTTGATCTCTTTCACGATCTACTATTATTGGTTAATATTAAATTCTTTTATATATTGAATAACACCTCGGCTACTTTTTAGATGTTAATAATATAAAATTATTTTTTTATCCTTTTTCAATACCGATGAAAATATCCAAGGTATCATCTGTAAAAGTTTATAATGTTGCAATACATTTTTTTCCATCTCTAAATCATTTTTGAAAGTCACAAACATTGTAGATTTGTTTAAATTACAATTTTGGTAACTTTGATGTCACTTATAGGTCAGGTTTTTGTTGATGATTAACATTTTAGTTATTAGATCTAATTTCACCACTTTTTAACTGTGGATATTTTCCTAACTAGACATTCATGTCAAATGCTAAAAGGCACTCCAACATGGTCCAGAGATTACATTTGCTTCCTTCTCCAATGTATTAGTCTTTTCCTACTTAGTAGGACTCAAAAATGTTTTTAAATAAGAGTTCAAAATCATCTTAAATAAAACGACAATTGATAAAAACAAATATTCTCATTATCGAGTAAAATATGCATATTATATGAAATTCAAGTCTGATATAAAGTAAAAAAGAGCTCAGTTTATGATTTATACCCTGAAGAAATTAGCAATGTGGTCAAATCATGCTCACTACTAGGAAAATTATAACTATTGTCCTTTGCAATATATAAAATATTTCCATTATCATCAAGCGGTTAGGATATTTGACTTTCACCCCGAGTGCAATAAAATTTCATAGCAAAAAATGAATCTCTTATATTAAAWGCAGTTARAGATTTGGCCCAAATTAAAATTTTCACATATATGCAAACTTTTCGTTGGAATGTATTGGATCCTAGAATTCGAAAAGATATTTAGCCTAAATTGAATAAATAAAATTCTAAATTTTGATCCTCAAAACGATTAATGTGTGATTTTATTTCCTTAATAGTTTATATAAATGACTTGAGCATAATGATTGAGATTTTTTATATATATACATAAAATTTTTAATATTTTAACGTAATAGATCTAAATAAAATTACATATAAAAGACATTTCTTCACAATAAAATATTTAAAAACGTCGCGTTTGACTCTAAATGTGAAATAAATTAATTTTGTAATAATTAAAAATATTAAGGAGTGTTAAGCGTCGAAATGGGCCTACTGGAGTGGAGAGGAGTGGAAACAGTGACAGGGAAAAAGCTCTCGGAGACAAAAAGCTTTCAAAATATTGTGTACAGAAAACGCCCAAACTTAGGAAAGGCTGAACCATCCACTTGTTCAAGCCCAAATTGAGGAGGTTATTTTATTCTGGGTCCAAATAACGTAAAAATCCAATCCATCAGAGTTTGTCTCTAAGAACTTCCTTGGCCGTCACTCAGTAGTCCTATGATTAACGAGTAGTCAACTAGTGTACGGTTTCTTAGGGAAGGAGATCTCATTTCAACTTTCCATATGATCTCTACGGACGGTCCACGCCCTTACCATAAGGGGCATTCGTTCAATAGGCTTTGTGCTAGTATTAAGCGAGTTATATTCACTTCAATGAAAGAATTTTAATTTTCTCTATATTATTTTAATTTTACTTTTTATTGAACTTTATTAAACATAATTTGTGGAATCCAATTCACATGCATCATTCTCGGCTCCATTATAGATTTACAGCCAACAAATTCAAGACTTTAAGATCTTACTTGTAATTTTTTATTATTATTTTACTTTAATGTTATTTATATGACCTTCTCTTCCCTTGATTTGTTTTTATTTAGTATTGTCATTGATCATACCTCCAAACTTTTTAAAATATGATAAATTTCACTTCTTTCAATTGACGAGGGTTAATATAACTGGATTCGAATGTCTATTTTGTCTTTGAAAAGAAGAAATTAAGATGAATAATAATTCAATTAATTAAAAAACTTATAATAATTGTTATCAAATCTTGAATTCAATGAAAGCGGCCACGTGGTGAGACGATTACCAAAGACATTCATGTCACGCCAAAGGAAACATTACATGCGAATGGAGTTGCAATTAATACAAGTCCAAAATCTGATCCTCTGCTGAGGGGAGTCTGATTTTGAACACTAGAGAATGTTTTAGGATTATTATACTATTGTGCAGTTGGGATGTCATAGCAATTGAGGACCCTTTAGAAATGTGCTTCTAGATTAGGAGCATTATCTGATAGGCATTGAATTCCAGTGCAATTAGACCCAAGTAACATCACATAATGATCGGCACACTGGAGGATGGTGATGCTAATGTGGGGAGCCGTCTAGGTTTAGGAGCCCTAGAAATACTCCAAGATTATGCTTAATCATAAACTCTCTTCCTTCACGTGGGCATGGCTATGGATTCATCAACCATTTTTTCCTAAACAAAACCCAATAAATAAATAAATAAAAGCAAAAGAAAAAATAATTTCTCCATAAAAGTCACAACTAGCTATTGTGGATTAGGTATTGATCTGCTCAACATAGCTTCTTTTTTGTGCGGGAGTTTCAACAAAGGTTCAACGTTTACACCATGAAGAAAAGAAAGCTGTAACAAATCACACATACTCTGCACAAAGGCATCACTGATATTATTCTCTAAATATTTTATGATTTTCTTTTTTTAGTTCACTTTCTTCTAAGTGTAAAAATAATATTTTATGTTTTTGTATTCTTTGGAMCCACGTAGGAAGTGACACCGAAGAGGTGGTTTTTTTTTTACCATTACACCCCAAGTTAGTGGTTCAAATTCCTTACAAATCCAAACCATACACAATACATATTTGTGAGGTTTCAGCCCCTAATAGGTCATTTGTTGTTGAGCGTTTAAAAAGTATGCAAGAGGGATGTACTGATTATAAGTCGCATTATAGAATTCAGAACCCAAAGTTCATTCGCTCGCTCATAAAATAGGGAAAATGCTTGCGTTGGTCAATGTGAACATAGAGTATCTTTGACTGTTCCTCCCATTATTAAACTTATCTAATATCCATTAAACTTCCAATGGGCTATTAACCACTTACAAATACTCGTCAAAACCTCTGCGAGGAATTCAAAGTTATTCAAATTAAACTATACTAATAGAATCGTGCCGAGACTGTTGGAGCTTTCACGCAGAAAATTTACGGACAAACCAAGAGCGTGACTCACGGAACCAGTGCATTAAGAGTCCTATGTATTTTGACTCAAGTTTGACTCTAACCCATCATAATCTTGGTTGGTCGGCAACTGAACCTTGCCATTTGAAACCAAGCACAATTTGCTAAAGGTTCTTGATTGACGACGACGTTTGATTTAATTCACATTTACTTACTCCAATTCTTTTTTTTTTTACTTACATAACTCAATATTATCATTTCACGAAACTAATTTAAATTTTAAAAAAACATGATTTACAATTATTTTAATATAATATTACAAGTAAAGATCAAAGATAATATCCCACGTTACCTTAACAATCCTTTTACCAAAATAGAAGGGATAATTCTTTGAGAAGTAGGTCATGTGTTGAGTTTTTGCCTCAAATGTAGCTGTGCAATGACCTCTTCAAGACTTCATTTAATGGCCTTATGGCCCCCCGCTTTGCCAATTCAAAGTTGTAGCATAACAGCATCTGAATTTCAAATGTTTGTGGAGATTACTTGTGTTATAATCAACTTCAGTCCCAAACTACTACCAGCTGATGACATGATCAACACATAGGACTGCCACCCATCTCGCAAATCAATCAGACTTTTTCAACTACTCTTGGCGCCATTTACCTCTGCATGTATATATCTATTCTWTTTCCGGAGTGGGTTTCYATGGGGTATTCCACCACTATATTTTTAATCATTGAAGCAAAGAACCTGAATCTGCACTGCCTTTCTTGAAAAGCTCCTCTTCTTTCTTTGAATTTTGATCACCAACTCTACAAGCCAAAGACTATTCACTTTCTGCTACAACAACTCAGTCAATTGATCGAAAATCTTTTACCAATTAGTACTTGATTTGGTTTTACTTTTCATATGAGAATGATCTTTTTGCTGAATCACTTGATATTTTTATCGCGTGCTTAWAGAATRTAACTCTTATTTAGATAATGATTCATTCAAAATCTCTTTTAACATGATATTACAACCTATAAATAAAAGTTATATATGGAACATTGTTTTGATCATTTACCAACACGATCCTCCTTGTTTGCTCTTTCATGAAAATTTCGGGCCACATTTGCATTTGGGGAAGTTGCTGGATCCAGACAAAAACAGAAGATGATACCAAATTTAAGATTCTCATCAAGTTTGACTCGAGAAATGATGCAGCAGACGGTAGCAAAGAAAAGGTGAATAATGAATCATGAGTGGATGAGGGCCATTAGTACAATTCCAGGTTTGTACGTGTTATATATATTTATTTATTTATTTATTTTTTGGTAATGATACATAAATTTACCTTTTGGTTGATAATAATTACACATTTTCTAATCTGCACAGAATCTATTATAGCATGAAGACCCCTGGAGTTACTTTTGGTTCCTTGACCAAAAAAGAATCCCCAAAGCTACCATCGTTCTTCTTTTATCTCAATTGCCATATCCCATTTGCCTATCATTTCATCTAATCAAAGTGCAATTTTCATAAGTTCAGCGATTTGTTAGGTGAATTATTAAGTAAAAGTAAAATTTTATATTCAATATTTATTCGTAYCGTCATGTTAAAAAGTTATGAATTAAATTTTTTTATAATAAGAATTATATTATGCAAACATAACACAAACTAAATTTAAAATAGTGTTATCAAAATGGAAATGCTGAATCTAAAGAGAAAAGAAAGTGCAATTTCAGGAACGAAATTGAACCCAAATGAAAATGCATACCTTTTAAATCACTTTAATAAATCAATTTCCCTTTTGCTATCTGAGTTTTGGTGATGAAAACAATGGTAGTTATTGAATTTCTTTGATGTCCTCTGCAACTTTTTGATATTATTATTGTCAATAAGTTTAATCTGATTTTCTTAATTTCTTTTGATTCCTGCTTTAGTTTTTGCATATATGGGAACTTAAAAAAGGCTTCAAATTTTGGTAATTTTATTACTAATGAGGTATTTGGAATAATCCTGTAAACTGTAATGATTTTGGTCATTTTAATACTACGAAATTCCCAAACATTGAATGGGTTGGTGTATTTAAGAACAAACACAAGTTTATTGATTAACCAAAATGTCAGCCAAAGCTGCATTAATTCCTTACATCGGTTGGGACCTGAGTCCAACAAACCCTCTTCCCATCTATATTGCATCCACAATTTTCSTAAAAGATGACGCGTGATTTATAGCTGTTTACCTTCAATTAAGTCTACGTCCACTACTTAAGATTCTTCTATGGAAATTTCACAAGCTCCAGTATAGTCTTGTTCCCAGATCAACGGAGTCTTACATTTCACCAATCAAGTTGATAATTTTGATCGCAAACAGTTTTACTTAACCTTTCTTACTACACTACACAAAAAGATAATCATAACTATCCAAAGAGTTCTATACAACCTCTTTTTAATCAAGGATCACTCTTATTGCAAAGGGATTTTATTCAACCTTCATATACTTGCAAAAATGTAATTAGAGAATAAAAAATATTACCACACTCGATATTACAATTGAAAGCTTGAATTTTTGTACTTCTTCAAATGGTTAATGATATTAATATAGCTCATGAATGTTTTGATTCAAAATATTTGTATTGTAAAGAACTCAATGTTTAGTGCACTTGATAAACTCTAAGATTGATCTCAAGTAAATTTTTCAAGAGTTATTTTCTGCTCAAATGAACATTCTATTTATAAAAATAGAGTGAATGAATATTAGCTATATAAGTTAWCGTTGTCAAGTTGTGTAAGGTTTAGACACCCGCTCTTCAATATAATGCATTCGGACTAACAGTTCAGATGATCGAAAAATACGTCAAAAATTGCGTCGTCTGCAACTTATTATTTTTGTGTTATATATTTACGGACGACCAACCTATGAGCCATGCGTCTAGACTTTATGTTTATGTATCAACACTTGGACTTGCACAATCATAGGTTATAGACACTTCAAAGTTATGCACACAAACACTCTTTAAAACATTTTAAAGCACATAGCACATCATGCAAGGGTACCAAATTATTTCTTGAAAGATAGTTTCATGTAAGWGCAGATGATTTTATTTTGTAAATTTATCTTTTCACATTGTATTAAGTAATAAAGAAATGTGATCAAGTAGTTAAAGTAGTGTTAGAGTTTAACAATAATTTAAATATTTTAGGACACAAAACTCTAACCTAATATGTCTTCAATTCTTGGATAGTTCTTCATCTTCAAAGCAGTGAGGAGAGAATTCATTTMGAGAATAACTTTGTCTAAGTTGAATTAAGTGTGGAAGACATATACTTAAACTTTGATTTATATTAAAAAATCTTAATAAATGTTTGTTTATGTTAAATTAAATTGATTAAAGTTTAGGACTTTGAAAAAAAAATTYAAGAATATTCTAAAACTTGAAAAATACAAGAATTACAATCATTGGATGAAAAAGAGAACGAAAACTTCATCCAAAATGACACTGTAAATTATTCCAAAATCTTTTAAAAGATTGGGTTTATATCAGGTATGAAACTCATGTTGGTCGGCAACAGGTCAAAGTCCTTTATCCACATAAACAAACCGACAAACCTACCAATTAGGACCATTTGTATCCTGCCTTTCCAATATCCCAAACCCATATTGATGGTATTTGTGAGTGACATTCTACGAGTTTTTATTTAGTATTTCTCTCTTTTTTTTTTTAAAGGAAAGTTTCAAGAACTTTTCAATTTGATAATCGCAATTTCTTTTTTTTTTTAAAGATTGCTTTATCTATATTATTTATCACAATTGCAAACACCTCCCTTTAAGTTTTTAAAGAAATACAATAACCTCCCTGATTATGCAATTATGTGCTTCGGACCTACTTAATTAGTCTCCCTAATTTAATTATAAAAAGTTAGTATCCTAATTTCACATTAAGTACATGTGAAATTTTTATGTGATTAATTAAGCATCTTAGCCATATCGAGTTAAATTGTTTTTAGGTACGATCGATTTGGAAGGTCTGCATCTCTAACTAACTCTTGCTAATTGCTCAAATATTTAATTTTTTTTCCTTTTCTTAAAAAAATGATGCAAAATATCATTTCAAAAATAGCCATTACTTCTTTTGTTTCTGAAAATCTGTCACATCATATTATTATTTTCTTTTATTATTGAAAATGTCACATTTTACATATTAAGAAATAATTAGTTAATTAATTTCGTATTTACTATTAATCCAATCATTAAAACATTACGATGTAATTAATTATATTTTTTCCCGTAAATAAGAATAAAAAATTTATTAGTTTTCTTAATATTTGTTTTAAAAAATAAAAAATATTCATTTTGAATGTATTTTAATTGAAACTACTATAAAATAAGGCAATAGTAATAATCAAGTGGGTTGTACATGGAAAAGTTGTTGGTCAAAAGTTATGGTGCCATTCTCCATTTTCCTAGTTGTGATAATTGTGATTGCCAAAGCATCTAATAAATGAAGCAAATTTGACTCCGTACACGCTTATTTCTACTTAGCATTAAACTTTCTTTCTTGATTGATTGATTATGACCCTCCGTTTACCTACCTGCTGCAGTAAAAATATGGTCATGCAATTTGGATTCTTTATCTCCTTACTTATCCATCATCATTATACTACAATTCTTCATTTCAACAAGATCAATGTTACCTTTTGCAAACGATTCTCAAGGTTGAAAGATCATTTCTTCATAACTGTTTTTATCATAGTACTAGTAGTAATTACTCCATAGTTCAATTATTATTARTATAAAACTTTGAGTCTCCACATTCTAGTATAATATTAATAATAGACCAGCATGCTCTCGTACAAAGACTTACTTTCAAGAAATGTTTGTTTAAAAAGCCTTTAAAGTAATTTAACATGTTATTAAATAATAAGAAGTGGGTTAAATTACTTTTATATCCTTAATACCAAAGATACCTTTTTGAGGACTTTCCTTACAAATGACAAATTTTATTTACTTTTTACACTTCATTCGCACGTGCTTTTCAAATCAAACGTCTCTTTATCCATTTRKAATTTAGCGCCAATTGATATRTCTCAACTTTTTCATRTTCTTTAACTATTTTACAATCGAATCCATTGTTTTGCATTTTTCGACCGATTTCATTGGTAAGGATTCCATCTCAACTTCGCAGCAAGCTCAGAACTCTCCACTTTGAATCATCTTAAGGTAAGAACCTCGCTTTTCATGCTCTATGATCTCCTAGGATTTGATAGTTTTTACATGTTGATTATGATGTGTAAGGTTTGCAATTATTCTATGATATTGGCCTTGACCGTGCATTTCGATCATGATATTGGGACATGCATGGTGTTTTTCTCAGATAACAGTTCATAACCATCATAGATAGTAACCCCTGTTATAAGAATTTATTTTCATTGCATATATAACTCAAGTCCAATTGCATATAATGAACATTTTTTGCAAACTATAGTGAAGATGTTACTTCTCTTTTGTGACATTAATTAGTGAATTCCTATTTTGAGCCAAACCTCATATATTGGTTGTCATTGTATATATAACTGAAGTATAATAACTTATAATGAGCGAAAATACAAAGTTATGGAACATTTCTTGAAAACTATAATGTAGAGGCCATAAACAAAATATTGCTATTTGTATACGACCTTAAATAGTGCATTCCTATTTTGAGCCAAACCTCATATATTGCTTGTCATTACATAAATAACTAAAGTATAATAGCATAGGCTTACCGTAGGAAGTTATGGAACATTTCTTGAAAATTGTGATATCGAGGATATAAATAGGATATCACTGTTTGTATGTCACATTAAACAATGCATTCCTGTTTTGAGTCAAATCCCAGATATTTCTTATCATTGCATACATAACTYAAGTATAATAGCATATAATGAGCTAACATTAYAAGTTATGAAATTTCTTGCAAAATTGAACAGTGTATTTTATTTATGTCTATAACAACGTAAAATATTTATGAGCCAAACTTCATATATTTCTTATTATTGCAAACACAATTTAAGTCTAATAGCATATAGTGAACATTTCTTGCAAATTGTGGTGTAGAAAGCATAAACAGGATATCACTGTGTTTTGTGACCTTAAACAGCATAGTACTGCTTTGAGTCAAACCTCATACATTGCTTATCATTGCATATATAATTGAAGTATAATAGCATATAATGAGCTAATTAAATAAGAAGTTATGGAACATTTCTTGAAAATAGGATATTATTGTTTGTATGTGATCTTAAATAGTGAATTCCTGTTTTGAACCAAACTTCATATATTGCTTGTCAGTGCATACATAGCCCCAAAAATTTCTACAAGAAAGTATCTGAAGTATTTTACAATTTCGAGAGTAGATTTATTTTATAAGACTTAGAATACTTAGAAGTAGGATTTTTATTAAGCCTAGAATTGTGGTAGCATTGCCTTTTGACTTAAATCAAGCTAAAAGCCAAGGTCATAGCCATAGTAGATCATACATTATAGATCTTTCAAAAACAATGGACAAGTTTATACGTATTATGCTTGAGCTTGCTATCTTGAGATGTTTCTATTATAAACTCATATTGAAATTTGGCATATGATATATAATTGGAAAGGTTATTGTCATGGGAGTTTTTTGAGACCTGTTTTACTTGAATTGAGTTTGTATCACCTAAGATATGACATAATCATTAAGACCCTCTCATTAGTCACTCTTAGTTTGGCTGACTAATAGAATACCRGAATTTCTTTATGTTTTATGAATTGGTTAATTATTGGAATTGTAATAGGAGATACGGTTCATTAGACATGGATCTTAGGAATATTTTAGAGTGAGTCTTGCTTAATTTGAGTAAGCAGAACCAAATATATGACTAAAACATTAGAGTGGTGTCAGCCTAGCCTTGGTCTTCAAAAACCCACCCCATTTTCAATCAGCAACCCTCACCAATGCATGTGAAACTRATGGTGAACTTTRAGATATTGTGCTATTCAAATTAGGGGTGCATTAGCTAGTGTGTTATCCATTTTTGGTGATAGAATGGCTAGAGATTTGGTAGCTTTCCAATTAGGTGTCAAGCGCCCATGAATTGAAGAAGCAAAATTGGAATTTTCTTCTTCATTTTGCAAAGAGAAACCACTGGCAAAAGCTTCTTCATTATGCTTGGTTTCTTCTTCTATTTTTCTAGCCTTGAATTCTCTGCTAACACRTCTATAAATTGCACTTGAAACTCACCTCAATTTATACTACATTTCACCAACTTCTTCTCTTCTTCATGCATCAGAATCACCAAAATTACCTACTCCAATAGCAGCTGAAATCTTCTTCCTCTAAGTCAACTTTCAATAAGCTATTCACTCCTTTTTGCACATTCTTAGCTTGCCATTAATTCATCCATTCCTTTGCTTCAAAATTTTCAGGTTAGTATGATGTTAATTTTGAATTTAAAGTATGCTTAGAGTTATAGTTGTTATGCATAAGCAATGACATGTGTATATGTTTGTTTCTGGTCATAGAAGACAACAAGGAATGCATGGGTAATGCATAAATATTACGAGTATGTTAATATAAAGAGTTAAAAATATACTCAATGATGTTTTAGGGTAAGTGTTTCATGTTAGAATTTATTAAAGCTTAAGTAGTGACCATTAGGGTTTATCCCCGGCGGAATCAGAATATTGCCCATTTTTAATTCGGTATAGAAACCTGYCTACTCAGTATAATTTTAATAGTTATATACGAATGGAAAGCCACAGACCTTACGAAGAATTTAGCACAAATTTTGCCTAATTTGAGCATGTAAAACTCAAGGTATGAGTTAATATTTGAGGTATGGTCAATCTAGTCGATTGAACATGAGTTGTGTATTTCTCTTTAAAGCCAGTATGTATTTGGACCTCTTTAGCTCAGGCATTTACCTGGTTATAAATCGTAATATGTTACAAACATTTTGGTACCAATGTCATTAAGAAACTCGAGTTATTTTGAGGGTTATACTCAAAACACTTCAGGCTGTCTATTTCCGTAAAACCTATTTCTAATATATCATTTTCACCTTAGAATTTTCTTACAAATGCATTTTCTATAATTTATCAGTTAGATAGCTTTACACTTRAAAAGCATTTCTCTAAGAGATTTCAATATCATCTTAGCTCGAAAAAAATATTTATTCATGAGAAACCTATTTTACTCATAAACCCTACTAAATGATAAAGTCGAATAAGTATGAAACGAGTTTTATTTAGGATAAGATTTGGGTGTAATTAGAATGATATATTACTACAGAAATTCTTATGAATTATTTTTAAGAAGCATCAGAGGGTAGCTCTTTTCTMGATTAATTAGAGTCACAAGGGAGTTCCTCCCTACTTTTAAACGTCTCAAATGTGTGATTATTATCCTACTTTACATAACTGTTATTTCAACGTGAGTTCCTCCAACTTTTAAAATTTTGAAATTGTGCCCATTTTTATTTAAGTGTACTCTAGATATGATTTCAATAGTTCTTGTACGCTTAATTTGAATCCCTTATCAACTATTTTATTCCGCAAATATATTTTGATTTAACTCTAAATTTTTCTTCCCGCAAATTGCAAAAGTTGGATTTCTTGAAATTATTTTTATAAGCATGCCATTTTATGACATTGATCAAATCTTGTTTCTTGGAAATTTAGAAGCATTCGTGTTTTGAAAAGTTTATTTATGAAAAAATGTTCGGGAATCTTTCAAATCATGATTAACATACTTGTGATCTKTACTAATTGATTTTACTAAATTATACTGAGAACATTTTTTAGATTACTATCGAATTGGTTGATTGAATTGACGGATGGTATTGAGTATTCAATTGGCAAACTCTAAATAACTAATTCGGCAGGCAAATTATTGTGCTTGGCTAGTCCCCAGTATGAGTATCTCTTGAGCTAGTCCAGGTAACAATATCAGAGTACCTCTTGGCCATGCCTGGTGTGGCCTATGGTGGGCTGGGAATGCATCGGAAGACGGTTGTGTCATTCGGTGCTCAAGTTTTATTGTTGACACTCGTACCCTTGGTTAGGAGGTTTAATCCGGGAGCATCGACTTCTTTTACACTAGCTAGCGGGTACTATTGATTGTTTAAGAGGTGATAAGGTTGAAAGTCACGCTCACATTACGAGGAGATAACTCTGGTATTACTAGACTTCGCAGAGTTTAATTTGCAGTTACTGTTCATTAACTTGTGAATTATTCTTTCAAGCAAATGATTTTGCTACTGTCCTAATCGAATATCTTCTTTATCAAAATACTTGAAACTCGTTATACAGTCTTATATAATGCTTTCACTATATCCCTAAAAATGTATTTTTTAACTCATATTACACACGTGGAAAACTCACTAAGCTAGTGCTCACAGTTGTTCCTTGTTTTTGTAGTGACAGATAGGGATCTGGAGATTTTGGGTTTTGGGAGTGAGAGCTAGGAGTGTCAGTTCGTCACTGGAAAGTGCTAGAGCATCACTACTCTTTTAGTCTACTATTACATTCTAAGTTTGCAACTATGTCAGCAATCTTTGTTGGATTGTATTTATGGATGTGTTATCGTGAAATTTTTATCAATAATATTGGCTACCGAGAGGTAAGCAGCTACTCATCCGACCCCAATGTAACCTAGGAGATGGCATGGTCATCACATATCTGAAGTATAATAGCATATAATTGACTAACATAGGAAGTTAAGAAACATTTCTTGGAAATTGTTATGTAAAAGGCATAAACAGGATATCACTGTTTGTATATGACCTTAAGTAGTGAGTTCTTGTTTTGAGCCAAACTTCATATATTACTTGTCATTGCATATATAATTGAAGTATAATAACATATTATGAGCTAATCTAGGATTTATGGAACATTTCTTGAAAACTTTGATGTAGAGGGCATAAACAGGATATKACTATTTTTTTGTGACCTTTAACAGTGAATTCCGATTTTGAGCCAAACTTCATTTATTTCTTGTCATTGCATACAAATTTGATTCTATATTTTCTTTTTACAGACACAGATTACATTGTAGATCTAGCWAAATTTAGGGTTAGTATCACTAGCCATTGCAAATTGAACGTGATCAATCATGTAACAAGCGATTTAGACGGTGATCATAGAAAAATGTTATATGACTATATTTTTGGTGCTTTGTCAAGGATTGTTGATATAATGATTAGCAACCAACTGATTCATGTAATTTTTAGGAGGTGTTTGAAAATGGAGAAAGCTTTTGTTTGGTTTAAATTTGAGAATAAGAAGTGTAGATTTGATTTCGAAGAGTTCGCTCTAATCACAGGCTTACTAGCTGTTAAATCCAATGAGAAAGAGGATCCTAAGAAAGGTCAAGAGAGTACTATATACAAGAAGTACTTCTCCAAGAGTAAGGAAAAAACAAGTATGTCAGACTTGCTTTCTAAGTACGATAAATGTAAAGATCAAAGGGATAAGTACAAGCTTGGCCTTTTAGTAATTTGGACACATGCTTTATGTGGCAAGAAAGAAGCTAAATCTCTTAATTGTGGCTGTTCRATATAGTGAACGATTTGGAAAGACTTAGCAGATATTAAAGGGAGTGCCATRGTACTTGCAAACTATTGAATTATTCAAATGTGATTATTTTGAAAAATTGGTCTAATATAGAGGAAAATTATATTCAATCAGCTACCAGGTATTTCCTCRATCTGTAATGGTAATAGCCTATGCATTTCAGCTTTGTATTGTTTTCCATTCCAAATTATGAATTTTAGCTTATGAATATTTTCTTCCTACAAATTTGGGCCTTTGAAGCCTTTCCGGAATTGGCCATCAAGTTCGGCAAATGCTATGGAGACAAAATCTTGAGAATGGCTAAATGGGCCTTGAGAGAAGATTTCTCGAATTTTAACACTGTTAATTTGTTTTTGAAGATCTGAATTGAGTTAAGGACTTTAAAAGTAGTCAAAAAGCTGGTATCTTCATCATCGGAGGCAGAGGAAGAATTTTGGAAGGGATTTAMTGCTTTTGACGARGTCTTGGACATCAATGTGAACAATGAGATAGATTCTGGTGAATTTGAGTCCTACTCAGATATTCATCATTRTGATGCTGCTAGAATGAGGCAGATTCTACATCCCCGACTGCTRCCTTTTATTTACCCTTRTCTGACGTATCCTATCTACTTACCCTCCTCTCACGATAATGATCTGATCAAGAGGACAGAGGCAGTACTGGAGAGGATAGTTGATGYAGTTGAGAGGAGGATTGATGGAGTTGAGAAGAGGATTGATGGAGTTCCCCAGCAGCTAAGTGATCAACTAAATAGGTCAGAACCCAGCCTGTCAAAGTTGATTATGGGGTTGAACACAGGAGGTGGGGAGAAAACTGAAGAACAAGATGTATATGACACTCCAGTTGATGATGGCATTGTTGAAAAATGGAAAGACATGATGTTGAAATCCCTCTATCTATCGATAGCCCTCCTGTTGATCTTGCAAAGAAGAATTTGATAGTTCTTAAAGTTAATGCTTGCTTGCTGATATTGTATATCCAAGTAGAAAGGTGATCTCTAGATGCACACCAGATYATATTATTAAAGGGATAGAAATACTCACAAGGCCTTTCTTGAATGAGTTTTTAGACTTATGCTTTGATAAATTTGAAGTTGGAATTTGGCCGTCAAGAACTCGCGGACTTCAGGATGATACATTGACTTTCTGCTTGGAAATGATAGAAAAAAGTTCCATTTCTACTGGGATTAGAGTAGTTGCACATCCTCATGACACACAACGTTGAAGGACCTAAACAAGCCATTATTTTTCAAGAAACTGAAGAAGCTTTGTAAACACGTTGACCCAACACTTCCATGGGGTGCACTTACAATAAGTCAAACACACTTCTGATAGACGACTCTCCATACAAAGCTTTGTGCAAACCTCCATACACAGGCATATTCCTCCTTCCTACAAATTCACTGACAAGGAAGATAATTCCTTTGGTCCAGGAGGTGAGTTAAAAGTGTATTTGGAGCAATTTATTGTGGCAGAAATTGTGAAGAGATTTGTGGAGGCAAATCCAATTGGTACGTCACCAATTATCCAGATTGGAACTTTTATCCTGAATTAATTAATGATTGCTCATCACTATTGAAGTTTAATATTTAGAAGTGGCTGAGGAAAATGTTGAGTTGGTCCTCCAATGTGAGTGTACACATTTTAAGCTTAATTTAGCATGTAATATGCTTTATAATTTGATTTGGATCCTAGCAGTGTCACACGGTTATGTAACTTATTATAATGGTTCTACACTGTTAGGTGACTTACATTAACAAAATATTGTTAGCTAATACAATATATAACTGTTTTTGGCAAGAAATGAAGAGACAGTTAAGACTGTCATTGTACCAATGGAAGAAATGTCGTCAAATGAAGTTGGTTTCTTTTTGTACACTTTTATTTATTTTCATTCAGCATACTTAGACTTAATTATACACAAGTTAAGCTTAATTTAGTATTTAATGTGATTTATATTTTGGTTTGGACCTAATAGTGTCACACAGTTATGTGACTTACTATYACGATTCTACGCTGAATTACATTAACAGTGAAGTCGTACATTAACTGTGACACTCTGTGGACAAAAATGAGACTTCATAGATGTAGAAATACTATTAGCTAATAATTTTTTAACTATTTTTGGAAGGAAATGTAGTTACAACTGAGACTGCCATTGCTATTATTCTTAAAGATTCACCTCTTAAGTCTCCAAGAGGTCAAGGGCAGAGGAGGAAYAGGGTTAACCCTGCATTGCAATCTCTATTTATTAATTTTTTCAAGAGAAGGATGTTAGATGATATAAAAAAGTTTGATTCACTTCAGCCAGTAGATCTTGCAAAACTGGAAGATCTCAATTTATGGCTTTCGAAGGCAACTGACAAGTAATTTCCCTTTTTGAAATTTAACCTATTTAAAAAAAATTAGCTGTTTTATATATTAAATTTTAATGCTGAGGAATGAATTTTTTTTAGGGATACTTATCCTTTGGCCATTTGCAACGTTAATAAGCATTTCTTCAAAGCACCTATAGATCCGGATGYGTGGTTGATTGATGATGTAAGTAAAATTATCTTTAATAATTGTGAATATTTTACTATTGATTTAGTCTCCTAAAGTTTATTCAATATGTAATACAACATTTGGATAACATTCTATATTACATGAGAGAAAGTTTGATGAAATATGAGGCCCTTTTCAAACAAAAAGTTGTCGACCTTAACTCAAGATTTTATCAGATGATGAAGCARGACTACAATAATTGTCGATAGGAGAATTATGTTGATAATGTGGAATTTTTTATATTTGAAAGAGATGTTATGCTTTGCCTCAACGGGCAACATCCACTACTRGGCAAAAATTGGAAGGAATGCTGATGTATTTACTTTTAATTTGTCTACACGCATATTGAATTTCGCTAGAAGTAGAATTGGATGAGTGCATCATCCACATATTTAATAGTTTGTCAAGTGTAATATCTGATAAAACCCTCAAGGAAGATATGAAACCTTTGATTTTTTTTTTTTTTTTTTTGTCCTTGGCTCATATATAGTAAGGTTAGAGATCATTATCCTACCCATAAATTCAAGTATAAGTGGAACAAAAAACTTCCTCATCAGTTAAAAATGTATGATTTTCCTTCTAGCAAAAAATATAGTTATATATTTGTTATATTGAAGGACTAGCATTTTAAATGGATTTGCAGCTCTGATTATGGCATATTCGCATTGAAGTTTATTGAATTTTACCTTGTCGAATTAGACTTGATGACGATTAATCCAAAGAAGATGCCAGAATCGAAGATTAAGATGGCAACAAAATTATTTGCTCGCCCATAGATAGGATTTATATACAGTACAATAATACTTAAGACATGTACAATTCTTAGAATGACCCCAAGGTTCTTAGAATGTTTAAACAATTCATTTTCCTTTTTGTTAATGTTTATAAGTAAAACAAGTTACTTGGGTAAACCTCTTGAATTYTTATGCAGTACATGTGAATGACGGTGTAAATCTATTAAGACATATACATAACTGTCAAACCCTGTTAGTATAAAAAGCTCATACTATTTGAACTATTTTATTTTTTTAATTAATATTTTTAGTTAAAATAATTTATTTGGATAAACCTCTTTAATTGTAATGCAATATGTGTGCATAACGGTGTAAGCCTGTTAAGACATGTACATAAKTGTTAAACACTGTTAGAGTAAATAGATGATACTATTTGAACTAATTTTCTTTTAATTAATGTTTATAAGTTTTACAAGTTATTTGGATAAACCTCTTGGCCTATTATATTGTATATATGCATAATGATGTAAATCTGTAAAACATATATATAACATTTATTCCCTATTAGAGTAAAAAGCTCATATTATTTGAACTATTTTTCTTTTAATTAATGTTTATAAGTTTTACAAGTAATTAGGCTAAAACTCTGCATTGTTATATTGTGCATATATATATATAACAATGTTGATCTGTTAATGCATGTACATAACAGTCAATACTTTGTTAGTGTAAAAAGTTCATCCTCTTTGACCTACTTCCATTTGAATTAATTTTTATAAGTAAAACAAGTTATTTTGGATAAATCGTTTTCATTGTTATGCAATATATGTGCATAACAGTGTAAATATGTTAATACATATACATAACTGTCAGAGCTGTTATGAGTAAAATATCTAAGAATCATTATTCATTATTATTTTTAGTGATTAAGAACCTTATAGTGTTCCAAAGAATGTTATAACGTTTAATTTGTACTTGTACAGCAAGTCTTAATTAAAAATAAACCAATATTAATTCACTTACTACTATTGAGCATATAAGTGATATGCATTTTTTTTAATGTTAAATATGTCAAAACAGATACTCATTCCACCGGATATGTAACTCAGAACCAAAAAACTTGTTTGTCTAAACCTCTTGCATTATTATGTTGTATATGTGCATAAAGATATTGATCTGTTAAGATATGTATGTAACAGTCAATCTCTCTTAGCATAAAAAGCTCATACACTATGACCTATTTTCTTTTAGTTAATGATTATTAGTCAAACGAGTTATTTGGCTAAACCGCTTGCAGTGTTATGCTATACATGTGCATAACAGTGTAAAGTTGTTTAGATATGTATACAATGATCAAAGGCTATTAGGATGAAAAGCTCATATTATTTGAACTATCTTACTTTTAAGTAATGGTTATAAGTAAATCTAATTATTTGGCTAAACCTCTTGCATTGTTATGTTCTAAATGTGCATAACGGTGTAAATTTTTTAAGACATGTACATAATTGTAAAGAGTCATTATGAGTAAAATATAAGTAAAAGCTTCATTATTCCTTATTATTTATAGTGATTAAGAATCTTTTAGTGTTGTAAAGAATGTTAAAATGTTCAACTTTGTACTTATATAGTAAGTGTCACTTAAACCATAAAACAATATTAATTCGCTTACCACTATTAAGAATATAAGTAATGTGCACTTTTCTCAATGTTAAAGATGTCACAAATAGTCACTTATTCCATTGGCTTATAACTAAAAAACTAGTTTGACTAAGCCTCTTGCATTGTTATGTTGTATYTGTGCATAATAGTGTTGATCTGTTGAGACATGTATATAACGGTCAATTCCTGTTAGTGTAAGAAACTCATACACTATGACTTATTTTCCTATTAGTTAATGTTTATAAGTCAAACAAGTTATTTGGCTAAACCTCTTGTGTTTTTATACTATACATGTGCATAATGGTGTAAAATTGTTAAGCATGTAATTATCAGTCAAACACTGATACGATAAAAAGCTCATACTATTTGAGTTATCTTACTTTATAAGTAATGATTATAAGTAAATTTGTATTTAGCTGAACCTCTTGCATTGTTATGTTGTATATGTGCATAACGTTGTAAATTCGTTAAGATATGTACATAAACAGTCAGTCACTGTTAAAAAGTAAAACTCAATACACTTTGACATATTTTTCTTTCATTTAATGGTTATAAGTAAAATAAGTTGCTTGCCTAAACCTGAAACAATGTTATGTTGTAATGTGCATAACGGAGGATCACTGTTAGCACATGTAAATAACAGTGAATAGTTGTTATGAGTAAAATATATCTGAGGATCATTATTCATTGTTATTTTTAGTAATTAAGAACCTTTTA
This sequence comes from Rhazya stricta, assembly GCA_001752375.1. NCBI lineage: Eukaryota > Viridiplantae > Streptophyta > Magnoliopsida > Gentianales > Apocynaceae > Rhazya > Rhazya stricta. The sequence continues at coordinate 1,682,169 of MEJB01000008.1, read as the reverse complement.
ATGTATAGGTAGCATGTCATACACAATAGAAACATGAACAAGGGGATGATAATAATGTACCATATTTGAAGGATCATATTCTACTTTAAATAAATTTGATAAGATAATGCAAAAAGTTTAAGATATCACATTATCCTAGTAATATATTACATTTAAATTATTACATAAATAAATAAGAAAATATAAAAGATGCACTCACTTCTCAGGCAAAGAGTTTGTACAAGTATTCTAGTTATGGCCAATCTTCAAACACCTACTTCATTTACAGGGGTTGCGTACCTCTCTGGTTGATTTTTTTCGCAATTTTAATGGGTGTCCAACAAATCATTTTGTTAGTTATCAAATGACCACTTGAAATAACTTGCATAGGAAGTTTCCATTCTATCTCATTCTGTAGTGGATAAATAAACTCCGAATATTTTGGTACATTTTAGCGAGTTGTTTGGTTAGGCAACCTATAGYTAGTAAACAACGAGAGTATTTTAGTCATTTYAAAAATATATTAGAATGAAACAGTGCAATATAGATGGGCATTTTGATAATTCAATAATGCATTTTGCAATTTATTTAATATATGAGGTCTATTAATAAACATTATTTAAATAAGGTTCTTTATTTTAAATACATTGGTTGATGAGATTCAATAACAAAGGATCCCAAATTTCTGTTCTAAACCTAGTTAATTTCTAATAACCAAATAAACTATAAATAGGATTTTTGTGAAGTACATAAATTTTTTAAATTCTATTAATTGGCATTTTGCGAAGTAAAACAATTGTTAGTGATTTTTATACATAGATAAAGAGATATTGATTTTGAACCACGAATCCTTGGTTGGTAAGAAGTGCATTTTAGTGATTTAAATTAGAACCACTGATCACATGTTAGTGTTAACAAACAAAATCTTAGGTTGATTCTTTAAGATTTCAAGAGTTAATAGGTATTGCTTGTGAAGTCTCACTCTCTCCATTTATAGTTGATGTTCTATTCTTTCTTAGGCATTAGCGCTCCATTTTCACTACTGATCCAATTTTTTAATCCCAATCCGTTAAGCCTCATCACTTATTACTAAATTAGACTCTTAATCATCTAGTATACTTCATATTATGTATTTTTTACTACATCAAATTAGAAAAAGATACACACACATATACTTAATCACTAAAATAGAGAAAATAAAGTATTAAAAGAATTAAATTTATATATATTTCGTGCTTTGATGAGTGTAATATGACGTATGTAATAAAGAGAATGTACTAAAAGATCTCTAACCTCAAAACTATTTTTAGTTGAAATTTGATATTCTTTACAGTCAAACTAATACTCTATAGTTAATTAAAACCAAAAAAAATTAGTGATTAATATATGTAAATTTTTGTGATTAAAATTTCTTATCCTTAGGAACAATTTGGGATTGGTATTAGCAAAAGTACTCTAAGAAAAAAGTATTATTGTGTTGTGAAGGAAAGTATTGTTTGTAAAAGCTTATTAGTGTTTGGTATACATTATAAAAGTTGCGCAATCTCGATAAACCGTTTGTAAGGTGTTTGGTGATATTATTGTTTAAATCTGTTATATATGCAAAAGAACATCATATAATATAATTTATATTCACAAAGAATAAAAATATAAATTACATTTTATTTATTTAATTAGCTAAATACTAATATAAATTAATATTTTGTAAAGTTCAAATATTTTAAATTAATATATTGTAAGATTACAATAGTTAAAAAACTAACAAAATTACCACTGAATTTGTCCCAAAAGTACAATAAGTTAAATAATCAAATGTTCCTTCTCAAGTTGAAAGAGAGAAGAATGAAAAAATAAGTTTAAATATTAAGTTTTTATTGTACTTTTGATTAAGGTTTGAGGTTAATTTTGTCAATTACAAATTAGGTGGATGCTTTCCSTAAAAGCAACRATAGRTAGAAAGTTTCGTTTTCTAACTTTTTTCTCAAACCACTTTCCTCCACGATATCTTAACTTCACATCTTAATGGTTGCTTTTAGTCTCAAAAGTAATTTTTTGAGTTGGGAAAAGRAATCTCAAATACACTCTTAGTTGAGAAAAGTGATTTTATGAGAGYAAGACACTTAGTTTGCTCGCAACCCATTTCTTGATGCACTATAACAATTTATTTTCAAATATTRATCTTGTCCTTAAGCGGAAGGTAATAAAATTAGCAACTCATATAGTTAAAATCACCTTTAACTCTCTTCAAAAAAAAAAAATAAATAAAAAGCACCCTTATCTAGTTTTTATATTCTATAATTAATTCACACGTTATATATCGACTTATCGAAAAAGAATAATTCTCGATTTACTTTAATCAACTTTAACGTACATATACATTTATCTTTATTATATCGATTACTTTTAGATTAAACTATATTTGTTTCTATATAAAATCTCAATATACATTTATCTTTACTATATGAATAACTTTTAATTTATATTATTTTTATTTTTATAGAAAAATTCCCCTATACATTTGTCCTTACTATATCGATTACTCTTAAATCAAAATATTTCTTTTATAAAAAATTCCTATATATTAAAAAAACCATTATAAAAAACTTCTTAGGTTCTTTTTTTCTTTATATAACTTCTTAGGTTCTTTTTTTCTTTATAAACTTCTTATATCTTATTATCTAAAAATTTAGAAGTGACACTTTGGGGGAATTTTACTAACTAGTGCTACTATATCCAAAAGAAAGAAAGGCAAATAGCCACTAAAAGAAAAATCACTGAAATAAATTAATAGTCTACATATTAGAGCAGCCGAGTAGTTGGTCAAAGAATCGGTAAAACATCGCCGACCCTCGACACTCTTCTCTTTCTCTCTCCTGTCATCAGCGCTCTACAAAACAAAACACYCTCAGCAGAAAGAGAACTGTGCGGCTTTATAGGCTTCTTTGGCCTTCTTCTGAATCTGTATCTCTCTCCAGGCCTCTGTTAAGGCGTGTTATTGTCTGTGTGAGAGAGAAATAGAAAGGATCTAATGGAGTACGAGAGGATTCACAAAGTTCAGGTCTGCTTCATTGCTGCACAAAATACTCAGATATACTTATAAATGTGTATGGTTTATGTCTTTTTAGAACATTTCTTGCATTTATGCAGCTTTCTGTGAGTGGTTTGTATAGTAGTGACTGATTTTAAGCGTTTTTCCTAAATGGGTGTTTGGTGTTTAGTCATCCAGCTTAAATTGATGGAGAAGAATCTTGATTTTTGTGCATTTGCAGTTTTTGTTTAGTTCTCCTCGAATTTAAGCTGGATATGAATACCATTTGATGTTTCAATTTAAAATTTTGAAATGGTGGATTTTTTAAATACAGAGGCTTGGGTTAGTGTTAGTGATATTTTTGGGTTTTTGTATGTGGTTATTTGGTAAAATTTTGGAACTCTTTTAGTTTGTCATGAAGGATTGGGCTTGGAATTTAGATATTTCTGCTTAAATGGTTTATTTTAACGGCTTTTGGTTTTCTGTAGACTGGTATAATATCTCCAAGRAAATTGAGAATGAAGCTGATTGGACCTCATCATCAGAGGAAAAAGGAAGGATCAAACAGTAATTCCTCAAGAACATCCCCTGCTAGAATGGAGGATAGAGAGTTTGTGAAGAACAGTTTGTTGGCTACAGAAAGTGGAGATTTTGACGAAGAAGGTAAGCGCCAATTTGCTTTTGATAATTCAATTAAATTTTCTCCTGTAAAATCTGTTTCCTCTGTGACATTGTGCCAGAAAACCTTAAGGGCCCCCCCAACCCCTTCCCCGAGCCCCCTTCTTCTTAATGTATTCATCACTACCCATCCGTATAATTTTCTTGTCACTTGGGAAGTGCAACTCATTCAGCAATCAGCATATGTATGCTGTATATTATGTTTGATTTTTCAATGTTCACTTTCTGCAACTTAATGAGGTCTAACTTTTATTTATTGAGTTTTAAATTGATCAAACTGCGTGTTATTCTGCACATCTTTTTCCACATAGCTTTTCGAATTTTTGTGCTAAGGCAAGGCCAGTTTCCAACCCTGCAGCTTCTAATGCCAAAGTTTCGTCAGTAAAACCATCTGAAAATCCAGTACCACTTGCATTACCAGATGATTCTACWATATGTCAGCCAAGAGAGTTTATACCAAGGGAAAATGGAGATGCTAATCGGAGCAAAGTGCATCAAATTCTCAATGGAGAAGGTCCACATTCTAGTTCAGTTCATCCGGTGCGAACATTTGAAGATGAAAATCTTGATTATGATAGTACATCTAGCTTTGAGTTTCATAGGGGTGAAAGATCGAATCACCATCACATTGCAAGATCATTTTCGAGGCCTATGCCATCAAAATGGAATGATGCAGAGAAGTGGATAATGAATAGGCAAAACATTCCACCTGGCTTTTCCAAGAAAATGCATTTTCAAAATCAATCAAACCGTGGACCAGCTACCAATGGGGTCAGAGTTGCACCAGAATCGGCTAATTACGAGAACAAGTTATCTGTTAAGCGGGTTGATTTCTGTCAATCTGCATCTCAGTTGGGGCCAGAGAAGTTTGCTTTTGTTCCAAGTGGATCTCATCCTATTTCTGTTCAAGGGAATGGAAGGAACCCGTTAATTGATCTGTGCCCTGAAAGTAGGGATTTGATGGCGGTGGACAATGAGGCTTTGTCTAGTTCAAAGAGCCCTACAGAAAATACAACAGGTAATTCTGCCTTCCTCCCAATAATAGAATTTGATCAAAATCCTCTATATATGCATTTTTTTGACACTTTGTTTATCAGCTTTCCAGGAAAAATGGAGAAAATATAACTGTTGCACGACAGATAAACTTTGATTGGATTATCTTACATAAACTTATTGGAAGCAATAAGTAATTGATTTTTGTTAACATGAATTTTGTTAAATTTTGAGAAGTGTTTCAAATAACTTCTTCATACTTGGAACTTTGGTTAGCATCTGCAAATCACCTAAAGTAAATCATATGATCCAAYTTAGAAAAGGTTAATCWCATTGCTGCTATTGTTGTTTCATGATTTTTAGTATGCAGCAAATTGTTTAGCAATTAGAACGAAGCTCAATAGGTAGGAAAAGTTCTGCATGAATCATATTCATTTTTGTTGTCACTTCTATAGCTTATAGGTGAAAGTTATTGAATTTCTGCTAAAAAAGCACTTAAATTTGATCAACTTGGGGGGGAGGGGGGGAGGCAGAATCTATATCTGGAGGTATTTCTTTTTCTCGTTATTGGTCTGATGATGCTACTTACTAACCTTTCACACAGGTTTGCCTGCCATAAGATCAGTTTCAATGAGAGACATGGGTACAGAAATGACCCCTATTCCAAGTCAAGAGCCTTCTAGGACAGCTACTCCTGTTGGTGCAACCACCCCTCTACGAAGTCCAACATCTTCTGTTCCATCCACTCCTCGGCGGGGGGAMCCAGCACCCAGTCCTGTAGATGACTCCATTGATAATGCTCCTGAGCATTCAAGAGAAAATGGAAAAATGGAAATGTCAGAGCAAGAGCTCAAGCTGAAGACTCGAAGAGAAATTGTAGCCCTTGGTGTCCAACTTGGCAAGATGAATATTGCTGCTTGGGCCAGTAAAGATGAGAAGGAGAAAAGCACWTCTGTTAAAACTGGTTGTAGTGATGAACTTGAACAGATTGAGTTTGCAAACCGAGCAGCTGCTTGGGAGGAAGCTGAAAAATCGAAACATAATGCTAGGTAAGAATATTCATCTTATTTGCTCTATATCAAACCTTTCAATTAAGATCTTCTGTTCAATATTTATCAACTGTACGTGTCCCTCAGATTCAAGCGTGAAGAAATAAAAATCCAAGCCTGGGAAAGTCAGCAGAAAGCTAAACTTGAAGCAGAAATGAGGAGAACTGAGGTATACTAGATAATTAGCCTATTAAACATATGCCTTTTTACCATGACGTATGATGCTTTGCCTTGTGGTCTCTAGATTACTTGAACTGGACTAGATGTTGGCTATTTCAATTGCTTACTTCTCCATGTTACTAGATATTAAGGAGCTGAAAATCATTATAAATTGTTAATGGTGAAAATTAATACATTAGCTCGTCCAGTTGTTGAGATGCTGTAATACTTGCTCTGTCTTCAGATCTGATATTTTGTTGCCCAAAGTTGCTTAAGCTATTCTTCGTTAGTATACTTGGTTATTTACTTAACTGAAGTAGGTTCGTTTTGTCCTGATTAGTAACAATTTTTGATGCCTTTCAGGCAAAAGTCGAGCAAATGAGAGCACATGCTCAAGCAAYGATGGTGAAGAAGATTGCGATGGCCAAACAAAGGTCTGAAGAACAACGAGCTGCAGCTGAAGCTAGAAGAAATCGCCAGGCTGAAAAAGTTGCAGCACAGGCAGAATATATTCGCCGAACAGGTCAACTTCCATCTGCCTCTTTCATCTGCTGCGGATGGCGATGATATATGAATCTCTGCAGATAGTAAACAGGCTCCCCATACAATTAGTTTCRCATACTAATCTTCTCTATACTTGTCTAGATGTGATCATCATTGCCAGATTATCTCCTGTAAGTTATCCATCTTTTGTATGTATCAAGGTATGAAAGCCATTGTATTAGAAGAAGTGGATTGTGAAATTGGCTGCAAAATGACTCTCATTTTACTTTCTGCCTTCTACACTGGTATTTTTAGTAAATATTTTTATTTTTTTCATAAAATTGTGAGTTCTTTTTTTTTCTTTTTTAAAATTCGATTTTACTATAAAAAAGAATTTTTGACAATTTTCAATGAGACACGCCACGGACCAGCGCAAATCCGAATTGGGTCCGCCGGTCACTTGGCGTAACCTGAAAAGCATGGGCTAGGTTGGGCTCCCGCCCCATCCAAATTTTGAAAAAAAAGAAATTGTATTATCTTTTTAAAAAAATTTATAATCAGCCCCACCCAAGAATCCATTRTAGCCCCATAATCCAATTGTTTTTAAATCTAGCTGAATTTTCAAATGCTAATATTCAAATCCAAATTTTAAGAATACATTTGAACCACCAGAAAGTTAATATTATTTGTAATTGAAATGTGCTTTTCTCATTTGTTATAGTTACATAATCCATTATCTATTAATGGATTTAATAAATTTATTTATTGACATTTTAAACCTTATTTTAACTATTCGAGTTTCTAATGCAATAAGAAGAGGCCTTTCCCGTTACAAAACTTGTTAAAACAACTAATTGTAACAATATAGAAAAAGAATTATTAGTAGATTTTGTAATCGTATAAATTGAATTCGGGTTAGTTGAAAAAATTTATAGCCGTAGAATAACTAAGAAATTTGATTTTAAGAAGTATTGAYTAACATAACTTTTACTAAAAAACTTTAATAGAACTTTTCTTCCATGTTTTGGGATGGATTGACTATTAAGGACTTTTTTC